>LR990281.1:25702500-26302500 GCA_905147355.2 Apotomis turbidana | reverse complement strand
GTATATATTATTTAAGTAAAGTAACGTATATTTTCATAACCAAGATTGATTACGTCGTTACCAGCTTATAGCGACGGTATCAGCTTTATTCGTCCCATTCGCTTTTCGTTTTAACTCTTATTTCGTCTCATTCTGCATTCGTCACTCTTTCTTTATTCATCGTATTCGCCATCTGTTCCTATCTTCCTAAGTCCAATTCTATAACTTATCTCATTCTTATTAAGTCTTATTCGTTTTTCGTCTCGATCTTCCTAGGACTATGTTGTTGTTTGTCCCTTACGTTTTTAGTATCATTCACACTTTATCTTTAGTCACATTCGTTATTCGTCTCTCTCTTATTTTGGCGTTACTGGCAAATCGTCTTGTTCTTTTTTGGGTACGTTCGCTACTCGTCTCGTAAGATACACGTTTTATTCGCTAAGATAGAAAATATCGATGGTGACGAAAAACTAAAGTAACGAACTTAGAATTGGACTAAAGACGAAAGAGACTAATAACAAACGTGACTAGCATCGAACATTCCGGAAAAATTGAGGCAAATAAGTGAATGAGACGAAAATCTAAAAGGAAGAATGAGGAATGAGTCCAAGGAAGACGGTGACGAACAACGAATAAGACTTGATAGAAATGAGACAAGTTACTGATTTGGACTTAGAAAGATAGGGACAGATAGCGAACACGACGAAACAAGAATGAGTTACGAATGCAGAATGAGACGAAATAAGAATTGAACGAGAAGCGAATGGGACGAATAAAGCTGGTACCTTTTGGACTTGCCCCGAATGATCCAATACGTTAGTTTACTCGTATGTATAAGAGAAGCAGATACCCCACAAGCCGTTCTCAAGGAATACATATTGGCTGCTAAAACTTCAATAATCTCAAATTCATTTTTAAACAGCGATTAGTTTATTTTGCAATACACTATTTCACATTTTATATTTCATAACTAACCAATATTACCTTGAAAATACTGATTTACCGTACTAAAGAAAACTATTGTAGCACCGAAATAGTAACTAAATGTAAAACCGACTATCCAAGGCACCTTTCATGTTTCCCACATACTAAATTACTCACATAAGACAAATCTATAGATAAATCAAAATCTGCTTGCATAAAACTCAAGTCTACACTTTACTAAGTCGCGTATTAGCGTTGACTCCTCTACTGTCAATAAATACCTCGTATCATAACAAGGTATCCACGAAAATGTCAGTGTGTTTTACACAATTGAAGTCTACAAAGCCGTGCAAGATAAAAAAGCACATAATTTTTTAGTAATTTTTGGTTTGCACAACAGTAATTTTCTGGTATATAACAATATAAAGCCAGTGCGCGTTACGCTTAATTAGAAAATTCGTGACATTTGTTGATGCCCACGAATGACTTTCAACGTGCTGGCATTCTATATAATCTCTTTTTTCTACTTATCATATTGCCCAACGTTTTCCTAGTGCTCTTTCAGGCTTACAAGTCTGGCGACACGCCTACAACCTACAAGCATTTGTGCTCCGCCGATTCAGTCTATCAGACAGCCAATATGTATATATTGAGACATATAGTTTGTCCGGTGGCGTTAGAGTAAAAAGCCATAAAAATAATATATGCAGTAAGAAGAGCGTAAGTGATATCACTGAAATTGAACCTGGAACGTCAAAACTTGGAGGCTAGGCTTGCGGCAATCAGGAATTGCCAACTAGTTGGAAATAATTGAGTAAGTGTACAATTATTATTTTGAAAAATCTCTAGTGAAGTATGCGATATAAATGTACTATTAAAATTTAATTAAAATAATATACAACTGTTTATTTATGTGATTTATCATTGAATTATTTATGTTGTATTATTTTACTCCCTTATTAGTTTTCGCAAGTGTGAAGATATAAATAGTTTGAGAAACATAATAAGGATTTAAAGTTTCAGTGAAAGCGAGTTCAGGTCGAAATTCACTTAATCGTATTACCTTTTTAAATAAAAACCATGTTTTATTGCTTTTTACTCTCACGCTGAGGGACAGACTACCACGATACCGTACCATATGTTCGCCGCCTTAGATGGCGTTCTGCAGCGTGAGCGGATGGTTGAGCGCGCCGTGGCCGTTGTGCGTGGTGAAGTCGTCGTCGAGCAGGACCTCCGCCTTCTGGCTCAGCTCGCTGTTGCGCTCGCTCTGGATGAAGCTGGCGGATATGTGGCCAACGTTGGAGTTGCCGTTGTTGGTCTCGGGGTTGGCGTTGTCGTTCGACGGGGCCTTGGCTGTCGGCTGCTCTTGGGTTTTGTCTTCGGTCTAGAAGATAATGATGCGTTACAAATCGAAATCTATATCTTATATTGTCTACAGTATTGCATATTACAAGGAGTGTCTATAAAGTAACAAGGTGATTAAATAATATTTAGTGGAGAAAAAGGGAGGCCTTTTCCCAGCAACAGGATACTTTAATAAAAAAAAAAACTGTTTTTATTGTGATAACGTCCAATCATTTGTTTCCAATTTATGGACGGACTCAATGTCACGCTGATCATCGGCGCTGACTGGACAGCGTAATGTAAAATATGACTTGATTGCTCTTGAACAGTTTTAGAATACCGATGATAGCTGAGCGCTGATGAGCATCAACGTTGCAACATAGGCGACAGTTCCTATCGTGTGTCAAAGCCGCTGAGCAATCGCGCCGACTGCCGGTCACGCGCCTGTTTCCAGCGGGCGTTCATGTCAAGCCGCACACGCTAGCGAGATACAGTCAGCTCCGCAGCGATCAGCAGGAGACTAAGGGGC
Organism: Apotomis turbidana; assembly: GCA_905147355.2. Lineage (NCBI taxonomy): Eukaryota > Metazoa > Arthropoda > Insecta > Lepidoptera > Tortricidae > Apotomis > Apotomis turbidana. Next base: position 26,299,724 of record LR990281.1, on the reverse strand, counting down.
CAGAAATGTGCTACGCTACCTTGCTATGGATGTTTCATATCCACCAATCATATTCATTGTTCCACATAGCATAGCACTGGTGAAAACGGGCAGCTTTCGCATCCTCGCAGCATAGCTGCATAGTATATTTCTGGTGGAAAGGCACTCTAAAACGGTTCACAATGCAGGTTGCCTCCGATCAGACGAGTTGTAGTCTCGGCTCCGATGGTCAGCGTGACAGACTAGCCTAAAATATGTGATCGTGGGCACTGACCGGCATTGGCGTATATAGGGGGGTATGGTCTAGTGCCCACCCCAGGATTTTGGGTTATCGATAGAAATTCATGGCTTCATCTCATAGGCCATGGCCAGGCCCCCCTCCAGGCCCCCCCAGGCCCCCTGAAAACGAATGTTAGATACGCCAATGCTAACCGGGAGTCTGTCGGACAAGCCCAGCAGGTCGGCGGTGACGTTGCCGTTGTTGGCGGCGGGCGGCGCGGCCGCCTCCGCTGGCTCCGCGGCGGGCGAGGGCTCTGACGCCGGCTAAAGACAAATTTCAATCATCAATTCTCTGGAAACAATAACACTTTGGCAAGGAAGGGAACAAATCCGTACAGAAGCCGAACGTTTAAATTACATTACAATTTTAATGTGCATTCAGTCACTATACTTCAAAACCTTGTCCAGCAAATATTATCTTTTGTTTCGCTTAGAAGTGGCGCTGCGTCTAGAAACTGCCCCGACTTACCCAATTACAAAGCTTTTACGCAACTTAGTATAATATGATTTTGAAGAAAAACAATGTGAATTCTAGTTGTCAGTAGTGAGCGAAATGTTATATTACTATGGATATTTAGAAATAAGGAGGATTTTCTTTGACGAGTGTTGTTCTGTTTACTCAATACAGTGAGAACATACCTGTTGCGCTTCGGGCGCGCGCAGGTCGGCATTGCCGTTGTCGCTGCCCGGCGCGGGCGCGCTCGGCTGATCTTTCTCTTCCTGCTGTTTTTTGTCTTCCTCGGCCTGAGGGCAAACATAACTCTATTACATACATTGTTACTATTGAAACTAAATTTATTTAAAACGTGTATGTATAAAGTCACCAATAATTGACTCATCAAACTCTAGTCCAGTGAAGAAAACTAAAGTTCTGTGGGTTTACAAGTTCTTTTAGAGGATCGAATAAGGATGACGGATCTTTCGAAAATAACAGATACAACTAGAAGTGTCGCACCCTCCTACTCGGCCTTATCGGTTTGGCGGTGTTTTTCATCATTAGGGTAAATTTAGTCTTCGTACACGATTTCGGGCGAGACATTGAGCGCTTCGAATAAAACAGAACTATTTACGGCACCGAGGCTACCGTACATCCATCGATTGCAGAAACTTGTTTTTGTACAAAATGTTGCACTATTATCCATACATGACTTGGCTTATAGATCCACGCAAATACATTGTAAGACGTCGTGTTGCGGAAAACCTGCCCGCGATAACCTATGATTTTGGTTAAAAACATTTTCGCGCGCGATGTTATATAGTCTGTCGGCATACTCAATACGATACGTCATCACCCAGGGGGCGTGTCAACAAGGGCCGTGTCCCACCTTCCGGAGGCGGGTGCGCGCCATGATGGCCTCGACGCGCTGGCGGCGCGCCACGCGCTCGCGCTCGGTGCGCGCCAGCTCCTCGCGCCGCAGCCGCTCCGCCTCCTCGGCCTGGCGCCGCTTCTCGCTCTCCTCCTTGACGCGCGCCTCACGCTCGATTTCCTCGCGCGCTTTCCGTTCGGCCTCCTCGCGTTCGAGTTGCTGCTGCGCCTGGAGTTTACATTGAATCGATTAGTTTATGCAGTGTTGATTGAATGATGGAGCGATCCTGTTTGAGACCGTGAGCTATCCGCCGCGGAGCCGTGGTAGCCGTCTCCGAGGAAGAATTCCATACGAGTTCGTAACACGTCGGGGTGTTCCCGATATTCCTACGAGAGTGAAAGCTACTTTTCAAAATGATTAAAAATATAGGTCCCACTGAAAAAGGTTTGTATAAGAGTGTGCTCGCACTATCGGTTTTATCTAACAACAACGATTGTCAGATCAGTACCTTAATACAATTATTGAAAATCTTACCTTTCTCGTGGATTAATTTTAACATTTGAAAGGCCAATCAAAAACTATTTAGATAAACGAATGTTATTGCTAGATGTACCTCGATGGCCTTCCTGAGCTTCTCCTCCTGTTCTGCGCGCTGCAGCCGCGCCAGCTCGCGCGCCTCCTCCTCCTCGCGCCGCTGCCGCTCCTCCTCCAGCCGCTGCCTCTCTGCCTCCTCCTCGGCTTCACGTTGCAGTCTAGAAAATTCAATGGAATGGTATAGCTAGCATAGTACTGGCACGTTCTCAACTATCTGATGATCTGCTATCTAAATCGAATCTGATGCCGTGATTATTTTCCGCCCCTAAAGGACAAGTGAACACTGGAAACGTTAAATAGATTACATGAGATCGGGTGGTCACGGTTGAATGCAACAAAGCCGAAAATCAGACCAGTTGGCATTATATTTAGGCATGCTATATAAAAGATTGCTATAGGCTGAAGATGAAAGGTGTTTACGTACAATTTATTCACACTCCGATATGGGAATGTGGACAAAATGTACCTCACGATAAAAATCTCTCGTATTATAATATGAATACCTCTGTCGTTCGAGCTCAGCCTGTCTCTCCAGCTCCTCCCTGGCGCGGCGGCGACGCTCGGCCAGCGCGGCTTTGGCTTGCTCCTCCGTCGTGATGCGCCGCGAGATCATGGACGCTGAAAACATCAGTAACGTGTTATTACCGAGGTGGAACTACTTTGCATTTGCGCCTTGATTGGCCTTTTATAAGACTGAAGGATGAAATGTAATAGCAGAGAACTCAAAAGTGAAATAACGGAGTGATGCTGACTAAAAGTCAAGCCACTCCAGCTGAGTCTGCAGCATGTATCACACACGCTTTACGCGCACCTACATTCAGTGTGCACGCATACGTAACGTAAGCTGTGTCGTCTCTTATGAAGATTTAACTACACCCATATTGTTAAATTACTATAGCAAGTTCAGATACTATATATACGTTACTTGGCAGCGACCAACATCAGAGACTTTTTATACGAGCAAAACCCAGAAAAACATTTTTTACTTCAATCTTCATTCCCCACTATGAATTTAATTTTTTGATGTACTTAACCTTTTCCGTTCAACCCGTCAAGTGTCAGACCTTCCTAGAACAAAACACCGCGAAATGTCCCATACAAACAAGAAACGGCTGAATTTCCGCTAAAGATGGGAATTTTACCTACCCCGAGAATAATTATATGAGATGTGTTATATATCGTTAGAGAGCTAGATAAATTTGGAATTCGGTACAATATGTTATAATAGCCGCACTTACTTGTAGTGAGATGTAGATTTATTTATATTCCAAGATGTTCGCTTTCCGTCACATCCGTCACTAATCATTCACAATTTACACTCAATTTAAAACCACATATCACATTTTACATACACTAAAATGATACTGGCTAGTTTATGCGTCAATTTTACCTAAATTCACTATTAAACACCTAATAATTACTTCACAACAAATATTTATTTACGAGAACGTGCGCGCACGCTACAAACTTGCGCCGCCCGAATCGCAACTGTCATGGCGGATTTGCCGCGAAATTGAGCACTGTTTGAACAAAATCATAAATCTATCAAAATTCCCAAGACCTTACACCAATCTAATATATGAAATGAAATCCTGAGAAAGTGTATTATAAAACTATTATTTGTTCGTAAGGTTTTGAACAATTGAAAATTAGGAAACAAATGAATTACGACGGCCATCATTGCAAAATTATTGCGTCATTCAAACTTGAGGACTTTTTTCACTAGGAAACAATGTCGTGCGGCTAAATTTAACATTAAAAACGAAAACCTTATTTAATTGCCAGTAATTTGATATATAATACATAATATAAACACTTTCCGTTTAAAAGATTTGGACATATTTATTACACGACACGACACCTCAAATGCAAGTGATTTTCGAAATGGCGGACGAAATCCGCCAATGTAGAGAAAAAAATATATTTACACGTCACTATTGAGGATTCTGATTGGTTAAAAATCAAATTTGTGTGCTCTGATAGCTGTTGTTGGATAGTAAAATATCTATCAAGCTGCCACCATAACGAATCGATGCAGAGAAATTGATCCAATGAGCGGTTTGGGCTGTAGACTAGCGTGTGTCTACTGGACGCTACCGGCACAAAATTGCTGTAGACTAACGTTAGTCTACTGGACGCTTGACGGGTTAACTGAACGGACTTATTAAAAAAAAAAACATGATCGCGATGGCCATGGTGGGTGCCTCGTGATTGGTTAAATTTTTAGACAAGTAATTTCAACCAATCAGTGAGCAGTAGCGTGCTTTTTTTAAATCAAATATGCTGAAGGTCTCTTTTTGAAATTATTAGAGTTGAGAAGAAAGATGTCTTATGAATATTAAAGTTCTGTAGCGGGTACCATAGAGTATAGAATTTTGTTACAGGATTAAACAGTGCGTTATTGTGATTTTGTCTGTGAAATTATAATTGACAGATTAAAGTACGCGAGTATAAAAAATAGATAACTTCATATAAGGCATTATTTTAAAATATTAATTATCATTAATTGTATTAATCTAACCTGTCATTTCATTTTCTTCAGACTTCTCTTGGGACGGCTCTTTCTTTTCTTCCGCCTTCTTCTCCTCTGACTTTTCTTTCTTTTCCACAACTACTTCTTTCTTTTCCTCGGGCTTTTCAATTATTTGTTCTACTTTTTCTATCTTCTCTTCCACCTTTTCTATTTTATTTTCTACAATTTCCTTCTTTTCCTCTACAATTTGTTTCATGTCTTCTACTTTCTGTACTTCGACTGGCTTCTGTACGACTATTTCAGGCTTAGCCTCTGTTACTTTCTGCACTAAAACCGGCGCTGGATTTACTACGTTTGTGTTCTGGTTCTCTTTGTTTTCGTTAACCTAGAGATAGAAGATAAAAAGTCAATTCAATTAGGCTTAAAACTAGGTTACTTTGCTTTATGGGTGAAATGGTTAATTTACCTATTGCACAAATAATATTTTAATTTTAGAAATACTATGCAAATATTCGTGTCAATATTATTAAGGTAAACTGGCATATAGCTGTTCTTAAAAGTAATAGTAGATCGACAAACGTCTTACACCTCGAAAGTAGGACATTGTTGTACCAAATTAAAGATCGCGGACACATAGTCTATTGCAGCACCTACTCCGGTCGGCGAATGGTGAATCATCATCATCAGCATTGATGATCTCTGAGACACTTCAAAAAATATGATAAAATTATCTAACAATAATTACAAAATTTTCGACGTTACACCGACGCCATTACAAGGTGCATTTTTGAAATGTCTGATGAATTGTTCAGGGCAGGGTTGCCAGACGTACGATAATTATCGTACATGTACGATAATTTGGCCTCCGGTACGATGTACGATACAATGAGTACTATCGTACGCAAAAGTACGATAATTTGCAGGTCGTCGAAGATTGGGTTAAATTCTAGGGTTTTTTAATAACATTATATGAAAAACGCACTCACTGGAGTGACCTTGAATCAAGATATACGTCCACATGGTCAGAAATGACAACCTGATCAGATCGTCAAAATTTTTGACTGCTTGGTCGCCACTAGCAGGGATGCAAATGTCAGATGTCTGAATTCCCCAAAATATCTAAGTGAAAAACATCAACTTGAAGTTAATTTCGCAAAAATAGCTCATTATCTGGGTAAAAAACACGCTTTTGGAGGTGTTTTTTAAATTTATTTTCAATGTCCTGCCGCTTTGACCGGTGTACGATAATTTAATCGTCCAGTACGATAATTTTAGTATGTCGGTACGATATTCCGGTTGCACTCGTCTGGCAACCCTGGTTCAGGGATCATTATTTGCCAACCGAGGTATAAACTATAACTGTAATGATGTGCATCTTCTTAGTCTGCTTTTATAAAATCGTACCTTATCGTGTAGTGGCTGTCCGGCGTGGTCATCTCCATTTTGTATTTGCAACGCTTCTAGCTTTTGGCTGACTTCGTGCGCGTTGACGTGATTCTTATCTTTTGCTGAAAGCTCTTTTGGTTTTTGCTGAAAAATACATGCATAGAGTGAATTAGGCAAGTCCAACCAATCCTACTAATATTATAAACGAGAAATGTTTGGATGGAGAAAAGATCAGTGTTTCATAATCAAATATTTTAGCCTTAGAATCAAACATACCGTCTTACACACAAATAAGGTTTGTTGCAGCTTAGTCCATATAGGGGCGAGATCAAACGAAAGATCTTGATGTTAACCCTTTGACCGCCAAAGACGGCAAATCACGTCATCGGGAATTCGTGCCACTGACGCCAACGACGTCTATTGACGTCAAAAATTTCAATGGTCAAAAACATGCTAATTCAAACCACTATCTGTGTTTTTCAACCTCTGTTGATTTTGGAGCACTTTTTTTTTTTGGTTTGGCGTCAGTGGCACGGTGAATTGCTTTGCCGCTCGGCGCTCAAAGGGTTAATAAATGGAATAGATAGATAAATTGTAAACCTTAACGACTTCTTTGTCCTGGCTCGGCTCCTTGGAGTGCGCGGGCGAGGGCGACAGCGCGCGTCCCGGAGACGCCGACATGGACTTGCGGTTGGGGTGATCTTTGGAGGGCTTTGGCTTTCTGTGCACGGGCGGCTTGCCCTCGCCCGGCGCCACGGGCGCGGCCGACGCTGCAACATAACATTCTATGACACCAAGATCACGAGAGAGACCAACCAGGACACCACAACCTTAGTCTAGTTCTATACTGTCCCACTTGTGATCGTGTATTCGTAAACAAGCTGGGATTCACGAGCCACGTGCGCGCACACGACAGATACAAGTGTCACTGTTGACGGATACGTCAAGGAGGACATCATCATCATCAATTTCTGAAGTGTATGCATGTGTTACAACTTCACAAAAACTAAGAGAGTAGAAGAAGTGGGACGCGGTGATGCATTATTCAAATATTGTTGGGGTTGCGTGTTTTCCTGGAACTGTTAGCTTAGGCGAAGGTAGTTATACTCGACGCCACGTAGCTTGGCAATAGCGACCAATGACTCCTCCTACCATGAAACTCAATTTCTAATAAGGACACTTTTGTTTGTTCCCCGTAACGACTATTTTTACTTTTATTGCTACACCGTGGTAGAGGGTGTCTGGGCGTGGAGGGAGCGGACCCGCTTTCATGGTAGGAGGAGTCATTGGTCGCTATTGCCAAGCTACGTGGCGTCGAGTATAGTGTGGGGGCCGAAACTGTAGCACCGTGTGTGTGAGTTGTACTTACATTTGCATCTACATGTTGCGACTGAATGTTATTTTGTATTAGGTGTTTTTTATGTCTCCATCTATTGCTCGGTCGTCGAATTGCAGGGATAATCTTGGGCCATTCTTACACTGTGCACATGCGGCACCATGTTACGGTCATGTTATTTAGTATCGTGAATGTACTCGGCTCAAAAGGATGTGATGTTAGTGTACCTGGGCGGGAGACATGCAGCGAGGCGGGGCGTGGACGCCGCGGAGTGGTGTGCGCGCGGCGCGGCACGTTACACGCCACCACCGTGCTGTCGCGCGACACCGACGGCGTCGTGGCCGCGCTTTGGCTATTTGTGTCCAAACCGCCTGATATAATAACAAGCTGGATTAAAACCATGTGGAAGACTTTATAGAACATTACTGTTTAGGATATTGTTTAAGATATTAGTGCCGCCAATAAGGAACTCCTCAAATCATCACAACCCGGGGACCACTGTGGCGTGGTGTACGTGTCAAAATCTTAAATGGAATTGTTGATCAAATAGACCTGACGTCATGGTGATGTCAGCTGTTTTTAAAAGCATTGACCGTCTGATGTTCCATTGAAATTACTGGCGGTACTAAATAGCTTAAATAAATTTCAATCACACAGTTTGTTCTTTATACAGGCAACCCTTAGGTCAAGGGTTAGTGAATACTGAAACGGAACCAATGAAAATCAGTACTCGGTGAAATGTGGGCTAATTTATTCGCTTGAGTTTTGGGTAGAAGCGAAACATCAAAAATCAAAGTGAAATTATGCTTCGGATCTCTAAGACTAACAAATTTGAAAAATCTATAGGTTGGTTGTTACATATTGTTTAATAGAGGTACAACATCAAAACAGGGTTAAACAGGGCAACATTCAACATCCGTGTTATTTACATAGCTAAGCTAAAGCACATCTAACATTGACTTATAAAAACTATTTAGGTAACAAATGAGAACTTAACAAAATCCATTGCACGATTAACCTGTCGTGAAAAATCAGTACTTAATGAAATACCTACTATTCGCAGTTATTTAATGTTAAGATGTAAATTCCAAGTAAAGGGTTATTTTCGCTGTGTAACACATTACAGGAACGTGCCTTAAAAAACGGTAATTTAAATTTAAATTACACTATTTCATAGCATAGGTAATTCTGCAGTGTAAGTGCATCCACACACGTCTTAATTCAAGTTTAGTGAGATTGGTGAATGCGTCGCAATAACAAGCTAAAATTGTAAGAGGTTAAAAAATATGTCTCTTATCTAGTTTAATTGATCAATTTGTGTAATTTTAGGGATCACATACTCGAGACGGACTCAACTACACGCCGGCTGGAAAATTTCATTATATGCGGTTGGTCTAAATACCACGTACACAACCGTGCAACTGGCTTGAAGCCAGACTGCCGAGTCAGTTTGCTGTTTCGAAGAACTTGTATCAACTGCACATAAACACAACTTTGCATCAGGATCGCAATTGGGTGAAATTCGTCTATCGAATAGTCAAAGTAGCCTTAACTACTATCCGCAATGAGATATTTTGATATGAGCTTCTAGATTTTAACCTCTTTCGTCGCTTCGCTTGTGTTGCTTGCCACGCGTTCACAAAACACTTGTTAAGGTTCAAAAATTCACATCAATCGTGATAAATGTAGGGTTGTTACCTCTGGGCGTGTTGACCCCCGTGCCCGCGATGGAGGCGGGGCGCGGCTTGCGCACGGGCCGCTGCCGCATCACCGGCGCCGCGTTGGACAGCGCGCTCGTCGGCCGCGAGCCGGGCGTCGTGTCACCCGAGCGCGGTTCTGTGGCGTATTTACACGTGAGGACATCTCTACGGGGCGTTTGACTTGGAGGTGAAATAGGATGTGAGGGACGGGAAGCGGGAGAGTATGTAGGGTTGTGTGAGACGGAAAGGAAGCGAGTTTGTAGTGCCGTTGTTCCGTTTCTTGTTAAGGTAAAGCCAGACCAGCGTCATTTTGGTTGCGGCATACTTCATGTCACGTGATCACGTCACACGGCCGACGACGAAGTATAGCGCGACCGAAATTATGCTCGTCTCGCTTCGCCCTTATATGTGAGGAACGGAATGATGGCTGAGACGGTAAATAGTGACGTAGTACGGAAAAAAGGTGTGTTTGTGAAACTAGCTATATTCTCCACCCGATAGACTAGACCCTTGTGTAAAATACGGTGCAATAAATAATTAGGTAAAGTATGTAGTATTGAACAAATCCTGCAATCAACCCTTTCAGTCATGTGAACGAGTTAACTCGTTAACAAAAATAATGACCCATAAGAAGATTAAACTTGTCTGAGGTAAAACGCTTCTCAGAGCCAGTAGAGCTCCCAAACTTATTTAAAAGAATAGAATTTTGGGGAATAGAGGCTTATTTTTAATAATGCCACAATATTTCTAAGACATCAGATACATGCTGTGTCGATAAAAAAAAGGGTACTAATGTGGCTAAAAAGGTTAATTTACGAGTAACTTCTTCCGAGTTAAGGAGTGAGAAGCCAGGTTTAAGCAATGATGGATAAGGAGAATGTTCAGAGGAGTGATAAGGAACTGGACCAGTGGAATTATTTAAATTATTTACAAGTTTGCTCTTACAACTATAGTGCTGTACACAAACCCGGTACATAATAAGATAGATCTCAACATACCTCAATATTGAAGTTAGGTCCTGCTATTGAAGACTGATTGGACTAAGAGTAAATAGGAAGATATATGTATGCTCACCTTATACCCTGTAAGTGCGGAACTCAACCCAACAACCATGTGTGATCGGAACAAAATCTACAAGTGCCAAATAGATTCTCCAAGGCGAGGAAATTTTGGTGCCAAATAAAATATCCCACATTTTTTTAAAGAGAGAAAAAAGGTGATGTTTCCGTTTTACAATGGTGTAAATGCAACCTCTACCCAATATTACAATGGAAGTTATTAAGTCCTGAAATATATATTTAGAGTTAGTGACCAAAATAATGTATTACTTCACTTGCTTAATTAAATTATGTATTTGGTTAACACTGAAGCAAAGCTTTTAATTGACAAACAATAGCTGCTGTAGTAGACTGCCAAAACCGTAAATAAGAAATGCTGACTGTCTTGTAACACAATGTCAAACCAATATTAAGAATTAATTATAAGTCGAATGTTACCGGTCGATGTCCTTAAATAACGAATTGAGCATTATCATGACAGCACACTAATAAGTCAAAATTTTGAGGGATGATGCCCGATACCACTCTTGTATTCATCTTAACAAGGAAGTCACAAAAACTATAGAAAAAATATTGTGATATTCGGTCGAGGGGAAATAGTTTTAGAACATAAACGCCTTTTAAACTATTTTTCTACTCCAGTACTTTTTTCTGTCATTTATATAGTTACTAACTCTAATATAAAGACATAAATTATGAAAGTCTGTAAAAGTCTATACTCTACTGCTCAAAAACACACTGCTAACCGATGTTATAATGTCGCCAAAAAACCATCACTTAGTACCTCAGATTACATGATGAACAGCTGCATTCAAACAATTTGCAAATTAAAAAAAAAACTTTTGTACTAAGGCATTGGTGCCAACTTAAAACAGAAGTTTTATCTTCAGTGCATGGATGTTTAGTATAGTGAACGATACCTTTATGCATAAGTTAAATTTTTTTGACAGATGTTTAGTATGGTGATCGTATACCTTTATGTATAAGTTAATATTTTTTTGACAGATGGATGTCAATAAAAAAAAAGTTTATCAGAGACAATTTTTCTTTTTAATTTTGTTGATTCCGAGCGGGAACATTTAATTATTTTCTTTGTTGTTTATTTGCATTTTATTTATGGAATGTCGAGTCGTAGAAAAAGTATTGTATGCAACGTTGTATAAGTAGGTCAAAAAACGCTCGTGGCATCTTTCTTACGATGTTCGCTGCGCTCACATCGTAACCCATGCCACTCGCGTTTTTAGCCCCCTCTTATACAACGGTTGCATAAAATACTATTTTGGTATACCTAAATATCAAAAACTTCTTAGAAAACTATTGATAATTTATAATATTGGTATTTTCAAGAGATATTCTAAATAAGAATGGGCTTATAACTGCTGCAATTACAACATTTTTGTTGAATATTGCCGCCGAAAATTGTAAGTTTAAAGAGTGACCCAGGGGACATCACCATGACAACATGCTACAGAGAAAAGTTGATTAACCCAAATATCGCAACAAGTTGCTTTCTGTCCCTTGCCCGATTGCGAACCTTTAATGGTACTAATTTCTTTTACTGACAATGAGTACTCTTTGGTAACTAACATGGGAAGTCATCTAATGCCACTGATGTAATTGTAAACAAAGACAAAACAGGGATAAACACTCCAAGAATACAAGAAAAAGTTTTTACAATATGATACAATATTGATTTCAGCAGAAGAACGAAGGATTGAGTAGCATTTCGATGAACAATGCTTTAAATTAAGCTACAGACATTTTGTAACGCACATATATGACATATGCACATTATTGCCATATGAATGCTGTTTTTATCCCAGGGTTAAACCGTAACTTGTCAGGCTCTATACAATTACCACATGAATTCCAAAATGGAAAGCTTGAAACGGCTACTTCATTGGATTATTATGTCTTGAATTTTGAAACTTAATAGAGTTCATCGTTATCCTGGTGACAGTCGCCTGAGGGGTATGATAGTTGGTGAGTTTTGGGCTGGGAGTTCACCATCCATCACCAACGCACAGTACTTTTATAAATGCCTTAAAATAGTATAAAAGCGTAACGTCTATCCTATCTCCTGTCAATCGAGAGGCACTTCCTCGAAAATCCTCAAACTCAGCTCAGCAAAGAGCGACCTAGCGTCAGTTATAACCCCTGAAGAACACAAAAAGTACTAATCACGAAAGCACTTTGCCAAATCCAGCCAAGCGTCTTTAATCAATTTTAGGGCCCGCACACACTCAGCAAAGCTCACCCAACCCTAGGCATAAGTCACCAAAGCCAAACGGCCTTCTGGAATTCTTACGGGTCCCACCAAGGAGGTACATGGATGGCGAGCAGGGGATAAGTTTAGAAGCGTCATCATACCAAGCAAAGCTCCCGTGGTATTGAAATCTTAACCCGACTTAACCTAACGTCAATTACTAAAGCGATTTAGGGGTCTTATGGGTCCTAATCGGTTAGGATGCCTGGGATCTCTGAAGAACAGGACACCAAAAGCATGAATCGACATAACCGTTGCTAATTCATCCTAATCCAGCCAAGCATCTCTTTATTCCATCCTAGGATCGGTTACCGAAGCGAAGCCTCTTTGAAAACCGTCACACTTAACACGAAAGGTTGAATCGCCAAAGCAAAGCTCACCCAAACCTAGCGTCAGTCACCAAAGCGAAGCGACCTCCTGAAATTCTTACGGGTCCTGTTGAGGTGGTGCATGGACGGCGAGCCGGTGAGCGGGCGCGCGGGCAGCTTGTCCAGCCGCGTCATAGAGTAGGCTCTACCTGGCGCGCGCGGGGCCGGCAGCGTCGGCACCAGGTCGGTGCGGCGGCGCGCGACGCTCGACCACGCGGCCGGCGGCGGCTGTCGGTCGGGTTCGTCTGGAAAGTTTAGGTTTGGGTTTAATTTTTGTTGGTATAGTTAATTGTAACCCAATGGATCGAATACAACGACAGAGACTAGTCTGTCTGTAAAAAAAATGCACGATGTTGTTTTACGGAGACATATTTTCAGAGAAAAGCGTCGACCCTAGTATGGTAGGCGTGTAGATCTTTGATCGTCACGTCCAATAAAACATAGTCTTTATCAGAACTCTAAAATTTAATGGTTTTGGCGATAGGAGCCCACTATACTAAAATATTTCCTGTGTTAATGTTAAAACATTTGCACTTATGTCACAGTAGGCATTATTGCGTATTCCGCACGTCATACAAGACGTCTCGAGTCTTACAACGTATTAGTATAATCTCTTCTAATCCGACACAAGGCCGTGCACTCGATTAGCGTCTCTTCGGAAGCGGGTGCTTCTAACATTTATTACGGCTAACTACTGACATCCATACCATATGGCTGGATTCTTGTTGTATAATATTTATAGTCAAACATCGGTAACTTTCGTGCAAGTTGCGGCAAAGACGCGGGAGGTAGTTGGAAATTCCCAAAATTGCCGTCGACAGTTTTTATAGGCTATTTCTTAAATCATTATTTATGTTCAGTTGACAGAGACGATTCTTTATTTTTAATAATAGAGGTCAGTTTGATTTGTGCTGAACTTACGAGTAGTGTTCTTTCACTTAATCGAATGAATCGACTAGAACAATAGTTTATTGTTATAGCATTGACTCGCATTGTAGGAATTTTTAAACGCAACATAATATGTTTCAAGAGAACTATTTACAAATAGAATAGTGTCACATTTAATATGGAATGTTATTGGAAATTAACTTACAGAAACTTGTAAACATCCTCAATCCAATAGCGGCTGCGTTAAAATAAAGGGTTTACACAGTAAATGAAATTAGTTTTATTGGTGGGTCAAAACATTCATAATTTTTGGTGCGAGTCCAGAAAGCGCGTGGACTTGGATTTTAACAAATTTGACCCTTACTTAAAACAGAAAAACAAAAATAGGTAATAAATTTTCACAACCGAAAGTTTAACAAATAAATTGGGGGCAGGTATTTCATGCGGTGCAGGGTAATCCATGCAAACAAACCAGCTAGGCCTGTGGGAATATCATACATACGACTTTGCTTTCTTCGGTTTCTATACGTGATCTAACAACAGTAATATTTATCCAGAATTTTAGTTCAAATAGTTTTTTCTTATATAATGTAACATGTATGCGATTGCTTTGGAAGCACTATAGCCAACATTTCACCGAGTACAGTTTAATGAGTGTAAAAATGGCATTCCGCATCCACGACCAAAGACCGCGACCAGCCACTATACGAGCCTTTTTATGGAACGTTATATAGCCTTCCTTATTTTTTACGCAACTTTTATAAAACGTTGACGGATGCAAGCGACCCACTGCTCGAACGACGTGGTCGCTTGTATCATTAGCCTTACATATAAATCTATACAAAGACGTGGGTCGCGGGCGCTGATCGCAGACCCAAGAGCCGGATGCCACCTTTAAGCAAAATTTCATCGTGATCTATTTGTAATACATGACTTATAAATACGCCTATGTAATGGTCGACAATGACCCGCCTATTCAACTGTTAGCAATTAACAGAGCATGGTGATATTGTGGCTTAACCTATCGAACTTTACCTTTGTTATCATTGTCTGAGTCGAGATGCAACGCTGATGCGCGCCTTGTAAGCGGCGCAGACGCGAACATCACATTTGTTGTTGATGCCGCCCTGGAAACATAAACAATACATTACGACCATTGAAATATATGGCATCAGCCATACAAATCACTATATGTGATCTTTGCAAAGCTGATGTGGAAAAGTAAAAAGTTAGTGTTGCGCTACACTTGTTAGATTACTAAAGCCTTTCTCCATGCTACGCTACTTTCCGTTTAATGTTACCGTAGTTTGACTGTATGAGGAATTTGTACAGTACTATAACTGCATTAAATGCTCTATACAGTTAAAAGCGGGGCATACATATATGCGTTGAGGGATCGCCCTGACACTTAGTTCGGGTAATAAAAGTACGATTACCATTGACGTATTAATTACGTGGACACACAATCCGACGGAAAAAATGGCACCCTCCCAACTAATGCAAAATCACAAATCGCATTAGTTGGGCGATCAGTCTCGTTTAGACCATGACACGTGACGGGTCTCAAAAATGACTTAATTTTCAGTGAAAAATTGCAGAAATAGAAGCTATAAAATAAAGAAAAAGGTCGGAATATTCTTTTTTACGCAGATTCTTTTGATTAATTAACGAATCCTATGTAAAATCATAGCATATTTTAGATTAGAATTATTAACTTTGTCCCTACAAAATGCACCTCATCACAGAACAAAAATCTAAGGAGTCGCTATAGTTTTATATTTTATAAATTAATAAAGGAGTGCAATAAATAATTATCCTATTTTTTTATTAAAGATTCCCACGCGATCCTAAACAACGTGAAAAATTGAGGTCACGTTTAGTAAGAGACAGACGTCAAGAATAATTTCAGCCAAATAATTCGTCTCTCGTGTGTTCGTTCGGCGTGATCATATATGTTTTTTTTATGTTTAATCAAAAGAAGCGTAAAAGTCTTTCACTCAACACAGCTTTAATATCTCAATAAAAACGTAAAAAAATGACAATGAATCTACAAAAGAAGCGTAAAATGGTTATGTAGTGTTTGTGGTAGTAGGTATCTATACATAAATAAATGGATATACACTGTCTCAGGCGCACGTCACATAGGATGCTGCGTTTAGTTTAGTTACACGCGAGCCGAGGGCGAGAGTGGACGCATGACATTGTTATGTGTGCGGCGGCGAGTGAGCCAGTGTTATGCCTTTTACAGGCAGATCCTACAGGTTACATTAATAAATTAATAAAAAAATTGCTCTGTTGTCATTGTTTTATTTTGTCTCAGAGTCTAGACACTGTCAGTTTAAACCTTTGAACGCCAAGAACACCTAAAGACAATGTGTGCTGCCGTGCATACTACGCCACCGACTTTCACGCCACGCCATCAAACTTTAAAGGGTTAAAAATGTTAATATTTTGCACTTGCCTTATTCTCATTTCACAAACTAGAACAAGATGAGTTGAGAAATCATAATGTCATTATTACTGTCGGGACCCTTTTATACAGTTGTTAAATAAAAACGTAACTTAATTTGTAATTAACAAATTTACGAGTTTATTTAGTTCAAACAACAAATATATTTTAATACCTAAATAAAATAATAATGAAAATATTTTTAGTATGTAAGACTATTAAAATCTGCTCCATTCGTGCCATGTTCCAAGTTTGACAAGAGACATGAGTCAGAATACGCTAAAAAAGTTAATTTACTCGAAAAATATTTGTGGTAATAAGTACGTAAGCCAATTTGACACTTAAACGTTTGAGTAAAGAGTTATTTTGTACGAAGTAATTATGTTGTTGTAAATTATAAATAAGCGTTATTGGCATCTACTTGAACATGACAGCAGTGCCACTTTTTTCGACAATTTTGTTCGGGTCTGTGGCTCTATTATAAATAATACCTCAATGACGATTACCATATAATGTAGACATACGTCTATTGTCTAATCGTCTATCAACATATTATGGACATTCAACATTTTCTTAATAGAAATTTAAGTTGGATACACTTTAGCTACTAAGTCTGAAAACGTGTTAAGTCAGCCGAAAGCCAAAAACTAAGCAAAGATAGACACTGTTAATTAGACAAACGCAAATTTCCTGACACAATATTCCGACACCTTTTATGTCTGTAATACTTCATCTTAAATTGATAAAGAAAAACAAAGAAAATTCAGTTAATTATCTGTATACGTAACTGTACATTATAATCGAATTAAAATATATCATTTCATACATAACATACTTGCTAATAAGGTTTTACAGTACATCAAATGTTTAATGCATGATCGTAAATGTTTGATCGTAAATGTGGAATTTCAACGAAAAACACTCAAGTTACATCAAATTTTTTCGAATAAAACAGGAACTGCCAAAGCAACAATCCACAATCGGATTACATAAAAATTTCACCATTGTCAGATCTGCCACGTTGAGGTCGCCGTTTTGAAACAATGGGACCAACGGAGACAATAGAGGAACTGACGTCACGGGGTCGCTGGACCATGGTAATTATGTCACCATCTGCCGTGTCCTTATGGTGCAGGATGTGAATATATTATTAGCTTATGGGCTATAAACTTGCCTACATCCGTAAGGTATTGGTTTGATGGAATACGATTGTGCGTGGGAGTTGGCATGCTTTATATTTTTATTAGACAGGGACTTGGGAGATACTGTGTTCTGAAGACTGCAACATTTATTCAGTTTCGTATGCATACTTTACTAATCGTCTTAATGTATCTATCAGCCACAGACAGCCACTACTGAACATATGTCTCCCCCATAGCTCGCCACAAGGTTAGATCCTGTGCAGACCGCATCCATCGACCCCTTGCGAGCCTAACGAGATCATCCGTCCACCTAGTCGGGGTTCGTCCCACGCTGAGCTTTCCTACACGTGGTCCCCAACAGCCATCCGTACTCCGGGCTATCCTGTGAGCTATATCGGTTACTTTGGTTCTTCTGCGAATATCCTCGTTTCTAATTATATTACGCAGAGAAACTCGGAGCCCTTTCCATTGCACGTTGCGTGACTCTAAGCCACCTTTTAAGTGCTATTGTGAACGACCACGTCTAAATCGTCTTAATAAACGAGACATATTCTTATCGACGCTCAGTCATTCAGAATATTTTTAGTATTTAGAGAATACGAAAGATAACATTATACATTCGATACATTAACGGTGAGTGATCTGAAACGTCTCAATACTGGGAGAATATTTGTTTAGTACGACCTTCAAAAAGGCGGGGTAAATAAACGGCCCCCGCACACGTCATGCAATGTCAAAAGACAAGGTATAATGAACTTTGCAGTCTGCTAAAACAAAGCATTATAAATTAACTTCATAGTCAAATTATTTAGCTGAACTATCTAGACAATTGGTATGTGGCTTTAAAATTACGGTAATAAAGTGTTTGAGCGGTGAAACATTATTGTATATTATATACACTATAGAAGATTAGAGGGATAATTGATAATACTTCAGCGAATTTCACATGTTGTTGGTAAAATAGATAGGTGCGTGAATCATGCGATATGATGTAATTTTTGTATAAAGCTAAAGTTAATATTGGGTACAAAGTATAAACCTCACTCCATCTTCTAGATACTAGCAGTACCACCGCCTTTTGAAATTGGACCAAGTAATTTTTTTAACTCCTATTCACCACATCTGATTTCAGTTTTCATTTCCATTACCGTAGGTAATTTTATAGGATAGTCTTCAAAAAATTAAAAAATTGGGTGATGCTCTGATGATATTTTATAGTAACAATGTCTGAGATGTTAGTTAGGTAATACTAATAAATAAATGTTGTACTACATACGACATCTTACAACGCTCCCTATTAATGTCCTAATGGCACGCGACCTACATTCGATCATTACTAGGAAAATTTAATGGCAAAGGTGGAGCGAAGATTTCTCTCTACCACAATATATACACGAGATTGGTGATGGTATAGTTAATTAAAGCTATGGGTCATTGTCAGTACAAAAAACAGAAGTTGTCTCTTCTGTGGCCAATAGTTAACAACGTGCATAGAAGTTATGTTTTTACCACGCAAGCCCATAGAAAGGGAAACGTTTATGCTAATAATATAATTTTGATCGGAAAACTAGGTCTAAAAGTCCCTAATTACGTGTCTACCGAAAAGACGCGAACCTAAATCTAACAATGACCCAAATAAGGGTACAGATAGAGTAAAAGACGTTTGACTATTTTTTTCATCAATTGGAATCGATTTGGTGATTTTTTTAGGAGAAATCACACACAGACCATGTGTAGTAATTTTTCCCCCACGAGTGTGACCATCCCGCTTTCGCGAGCTGATCATTCTTATCTACTAGTTTTTTCCAGCGGCTTACTTACTTCGAAATCGCATACGGAATCCATGCTTATATTCAGGATAAAAAGCCTGTGTTAAGTAAGGGTATAAATTAACTGTTCTAAATGTCATGCAAATCCGTTCAGCCGTTTTAGCATGAAGAAGTAATAAAAATACATACACGCACACACACCCCGACATTTCGCTTTTATAGTATTAGTGGGACGAAGTATTACACAGTAAACAAAATATGTAGATACAATTTGTATCGCGTTTTAGTAAAGAAAAAAGTACATTTGCACGAATCAGAACATAAATTATAAAAACAATAAAAATGCGAGCAATATTCAGTGAATAATCATCTTGTTAGTAAATACCTGCTTCATATAAATCATCTAATCATTCAAGTCAAGACTAAGAAAGTATCGTAACGTAACGTTTGATCAGTGATACACCTACCCGCTTAGAGTATCATTATTCGAGTATCAAAATTCTTTCGGCATTCTAGTTAAAGTAAGGATACAAACATTACGAGAATAAACATGGATTGTATCGTATTTAGTTACTTTAAAGTTTAGTGTGACCTTTCTATCGGAGAATAATATTGTGCTAAGTTATATAATTCGGAACTTCATTCATGTATACTGCTCAAAAGAAAATAAAGACCACTTAACATCTTATGCTTTTCAAAGTTGTGATTTTAATATACAATATCGCCTGGTAACAACCAATACTAACAAAATTTCCGTCACTACTCTTCAAAATCTCGAGTCTAGTTTTTAGATTGATAGCTTTGTTTTAACCCTTAAATGCATGGTGTAAGATGCAGCTTACATAAACAAAAATGAATTACTGGTTGAAAACAAGAAACATTTATTTGAAATAAATAGTAGATTGTACGACAAGTGCATAAAACGCATCATTTTACACGAGACGTTTATCCATCCGAGCGAGCTTGCGAGCGAGGATGAATATAAAGTCGAGTGTAAAATGCGTTTTATGGACGAGTTGCACACTCTACTTTTCACTTAGATTGCGAGGAAATAAAACTGTATCATGTAAATAACATATATACACATATCATGTATAGGTACTTAAAAACAAATTTAATTAAAATTCAATGAGAAATATTTAAAGTAATAGTTCAAAAAGTAATAAATGATAGAAAATAAAAGTTACAACTTTATTTCAAGAAGTTTTATTGTGTACTTTGGCTGTTGGTATCTTTGCCTTGGTCTTAGAATACTAACGAAACGAAATAAAATAAAGAGTTAAAACCCATTCCAGACCTTCCGATCCGATCCGAAATCGGATAATGTGTAGTGTATTAGATCCTAACAATTGCACTACACATTATCCGATTTCTTCCGATAAATCGGATCGGATCGGAAGGTCTGGAACGGGTTTTATTGTATGAAGTTTTATGTTTTTTTTTATCTGTTTATTAAGGAAATTTTATGGTGTGGCTTTTGGACCGATCGCCTTGGTCTTCGACGACGATTTCACTTTATGCTCTAGAGCATAAAAAGCGACTTTATGTCGCCTACGCACAGCATAAAGTCGAACTTTTAGAGCAAGAGAAGTGAAATAGTAGATTGTACGACAAGTGCATAAAACGCATCATTTTAGACGAGACGTTTATCCATCCGAGCGAGCTTGCGAGCGAGGATGAATATAAAGTCGAGTGTAAAATGCGTTTTATGGACGAGTTGCACACTCTACTTTTCACTTCGATTGCGAGGAAATGAAACTGTATCATGTAAATAACATATATGTATACACATATCATGTATACCTACTTAAAAACAAATTTAATTAAAATTTAAAGTAATAGTTTAAAAATTAATAAATGATAGTACATAAAAGTTACAAGTTTATTTCAAGAAGTTTTATTGTGTACTTTGGCTGTTGGTATATTTGCCTTGGTCTTAGAATACTAACAAAACGAAATAAAATAAAGAGTTAAAACCCGTTCCAGACCTTCCGATCCGATCCGATTTATCGGAAGAAATCGGATAATGTGTAGTGCAATTGTTAGGATTTTATACACTACACATTATCCGATTTCTCCCGATAAATCGGATCGGATCGGAAGGTCTGGAACGGGTTTTATTGTATGAAGTTTTATGTTTTCTTTTAAACTGTTTATTAAGAACCTTTTTCGTGTGGCTGTTGGACCGATCGCCTTGGTCTTCGACGACGATTTTACTTTATGCTCTAGAGCATAAAAAGCGACTTTATGTCGCCTACGCACAGCATAAAGTCGAACTTTTAGAGCGAGAGAAGTGAAAATAATATTTTTTAATTTTTTTTTTAATTCATGCATTTAAGGGTTAAGTAGGTATTTGTTACTTAGTGAGTTTTGGTTGTCAACGGACGATATGTTCAACAGTGAAAGGGAACATCGCAATAGCGAGTAAAAAGTACGTAATATAAAATCTCAAGTTTACTTTTGTTCTTATTTCAGGTCACGCAGTATTTAAGGAGTTTGAAAACAGCGTCAAAAAATACTTGAGCCTCATATTTTTTTTAGTATTAAGTATACGATAATGTTTTGAAAGAAAACAAATGACGGGCACACTTTTTTTTTTATATATGTATCCTGACTGCCATGTAATTCATAGTCATAGTTTAAAGGGAAATAGATGGAACTCGGACCAAACGTCGTCATAATGTTTACAACGCGGTCGTAGAAGATTATTAGATTACATATTTATAAGACATCAGCTGGATGTATGTGGAGTCATGCTTAAATAGGGTAAATCGCCAATAATTGGCCACCGTTCAATAACTGGCCACCTCAAACTAAAAATGAACTCTGTTCAAGGTATAAATATAATTCATTTTAGTATAAGCTGTTAATTACTGGCCGCCCTTCAATAACTGGCCATGATATAATAAAATGAATTCAGTTTGTAGGTGAACAGAGTTCATTTTTAGTTTGAGGTGGCCAGTTATTGAACGGTGGCCAATTATTGGCGATTTACCCTATTTGAAGTGTAATACATACGAGGACCTAAGATCATTTAGGGCGCGTATAAGCTTTCATTCGCAATTTTCCTACGTTTTGAACCATGTTTTTATTTATGTAATAGGGGCATTGCTTAAAAAATTAATCGATTCCCACAATATGTTTTGCATACCCGCACATTCTGCTATGCTTATAATTCAGAAATCAAATTTAAGAGTTCTTTGAAATTTAATGGTGAGGGCCTGTCAGTTACTGTCGGTTTCTCGAAGTTACTTGAAGTATGCTTGAAGTACAGAGAGTGCCAACGGCGTATGAAAACTCAAAATCATTTGTCAAATAACATTTGTGTTCTCATCTTATAAATAAATAGATTGATCTAGATTAAATCAATTTGCTAGTATTAACAAGACCACAAAATACACGAGTACTTCTGATGCAAATGAATGCAATACAGTGTTAGTCATACGTGATGTATGCAGTGAAAGTATTGACTGGTACATATAGTTCTCTAAAATGTCTGACGTGTATGACATGCACAACTGAGCCATGCAGAGTCGAACATCGACATTTTATTTCTATAATTAATAGATTCTAAAACATTTACTTACAGCCTTCAACATACACAAAACAAATAATTAGTACAGTTAAGGAACCAAAATCAAACTAAATTAGTATTAATTATTTCTAAAAACGTGACCAAAAACAAATAAAAAATCTGCTTACAGTGACTCAAAAAAGTTCATCTGATCAATGGGGTTGGTACTGGAGTGGGGAAAACACAAAACAAAATTAGTGCAAAGTAAAACTGTGAAACATAAAAAGAACGGTATTTGGGATAGTCGTCTGTTAATCACTGGGTACACCCAATGACAGTCGAATATAAAACCATCACCATAAAGAAATATAAATTAAACCCAATGAAAGCAAAGCCGGAATAGAAGTAGATAATTGTTTAACTACCTACTTATGCTGAACAATTTATTCGCAATTAATTAGAAATAGTTGTGAACTATAATTAACTAGGAACTGCTTTGGATGTACTCGGGAACGATATTATTCACTGACATGTAAATAAATCATTCAAGTTTATCTAATAAACGTTATAGTATTGGTTAATGATCAGCACGTAAAAAATACTGACCCAAAATTTAAAGATTAATGCCTTTTAGATGATACGACTAATACGAGACAATGTATAACTTGAGAAGTTATCAGGCTATTGTTTACCAAATAATCATACGAAAACCAAAAAAAGAAGGATCGAGTAAATGAGTTGTGTATACTGAGGAGGGATAGAAATGGTGTAGATGGTAAACACCAGTTAATTGAGGAGATGTTGACAGCATAATCTACAATTTCAATTCAATTGTAACTGTTCGTCCAACAGACCTGCGCGCGGCCCAGAAGAATCCCGCCGAATCGAGCGGCTCGAGGAGGCGGGGGGTAGATGACCCGAAGGCAAATGCCGAGCGGGGCGAGGAGCGGGCGGCGCGCGCGCGTTCTAGGCGCTCCGTGCGCTCGCGCTCCCGTTGCAGCAACGCCTCTCGTCGCGATACTGACGCTTCCCATATCGCGCGTTTGCGTTCTTCCACCTGTTGAGATATAGTTTGTTAGCTGTGTTACACAAAGAATGTTAAAATGACTGATTGACTATCGAGAAATGTGTTTATCTCCTGGTTTACAAACTGCAGTCTAGATCCCAGATTTGATTTATTTGTAACAGTTAGACAATTCATACTACCATCTTTAAATTCTCCCTTTATCTTTTAATATAGTATCTCTTCAGATAATGATGTTGTGAGAGAAAATACAAGTTAACTAAAAGCATCAAATTTCTGATCGACCACCCGGTAAAGGTAGGTCACGAATCAGCAAGCATATGGGATATGGAAAGTGTCGGAAGTTAATTCCACGAACGCTGAGCGAGCAAATGCAGCTACTTAAGTGATGCGCAAAGAAATCGATAGTCTGTATTTGTAAGCAATCTCAAAACCGAAAAGAGTTAGGACTCTTTTTATTTTATGAAAAATACTCGATAAATATTGTAATTGCAGTAAAATATCTAACTAAACGAACTGCTACTAAACATCTGATATCTTTACATGCAAGATACCGTACAGATGTTGTCATTATCAAATTATCATTGCACTAAGAATGAAACACTTAAGCTTACCTACATATAAAAATGTACACACATTATCACTAAATATGGCGTGTTATTTTCGCATATGCCTAATTTTAATTTGGCACTGACACCAATGAATAATAAGGTTACTAAATACTATACATTTCTGATAGCGAGAAGACATTGTAGGTATAAAAAGTAGGTCGTAAGACATGTTTTAGACTGCAACTATACTAATAGATCACACAATTAAGATACAAACTAATATTTACCAGGCACTGGCAAAAATTCACTTGTTTTGGCATCGCTTAATGTAAACTGAAGTTACTCGTAAATATCAACAAAACGACTAATTCGCATCATGTTTCAAAAATAATGATTAAAACTGCGATTAATTCGCTATCTGTTAAGGAAATGATAATGAGTTGATAATTCAAAGAAACTGCTCAGACTCATTGCCATAAGGAATTGTTGAGTTGGCAGGGAAATCCGGAGTTGTTGGAAAATCGTCTCCTAAAGATGATTCCTATATAGGAATTTCCTATATAAAAGAGGTTGATTTGAAATGATTAATAAAGCATTGTTGGTTCAAAAATAAGCTTTTGCTTCCACCATAGTTCTAGCGGCCTTATTTTTGAATTTTAACCGAATTTAAATTACCTTGACCTTGCATTATGTAATCTATTAGGTCATTTATGCAACAATGCGTAACAAACACATGTTATGGTTTGTCGGCTCTATAATGCCCACAATTGTTATCTAGATAGAATCTTTGCAATTTATCATAAATTAACGCTCTACCTACCTTTCACTGATAGGTAGTGTAGGTAGTTACTTCTGTTGTAGGTAAGTAATAAAACATTAATGACGGAAAGTAGATAAAATTATTCAATCCTGCTCTTTTAGTTTTGCACAAAATTTGCAAACTGTACCGTAGGTTTTTTGTACGACTCAAAGAAGATAAAGGTTATATGGACTCATGTATCGAATCCACTTAGAGTTTAACCCAAATATTCCGAAGCTTGTAAAGAATAACGTTAATCCGTCAAGGGTTGAAGCAAAGGACTTATCTACAAGTAATAGAGACAGAGGTCACTACTATATGTAGCTTATTCAAATTGATTTGACGTGTTTTGAATGTAACATTAATTGATAATGATAATACATGATGTCGAAATGTAAAACTACTTCGACTTGCACCTTCCGACTAAATAATATTTTGACGATATTAAATTTCGATCATTTTACTTTTCGACTTCCTTATTTTTAATTACAGTCCTAAATTACCTAAATCTTCAAATAGTTGCATTACAGATGCAGGCTTTATCAATAGATAGATTTCAAATGTATAGTAGTAAAACTGAAAGCATAAAATGTAAAAAATTATAATGTTAATTCACAGCAGACTTATCCCACCTTCATATACACAAATCGGTTTCTAATCGCATTAGTCCATTCATACGCAGCGAAGGCCATAACCTTCCCATTCATTCATCCACCGTGATGGAAATCAGGCTCATGAACTCTTCTGGCAGTACAAAGAATACCAAAGCCGTCATTAAAATAATGCGACTCACTAAATGCATACGTGAAGGGAAACCATCAACATAAGCAATATGACTTTGCGCGTGTCGGATAGAGACCATGTAAGTATCTCCCGACTCGATAATATTCAAAGTAGGCGAACAGAACAAGTATTCGTTAGTGACCTGCCAGTTAAAATAAAATGAATGCGACTTTGTCACGAAATTATACGATTGAAATTACTTCAATTGCTTAGTGACTGACTGTGCACTTCGTTCAACCGCTATTACATGAAAAATACTCCCACAAAAAAATCCTAAACTAATATAAGTTTTTTTTTACGCAAATAAACTTCTGCAGCGTGTTTACGATACCTGTAATGTAACCAAAAACGATATGAGAATTTCATTTGATTTTCTTTACATTACACGCGAATGCTCGCGGTGAGGAAGCAGCTGTTATTTATATACTAACGTAAACGGGATCGAAACATTATCTATTAATATTACATCTTGCCTTATAGCAACTTATCACTTGACACTCTGAGCCTCAAAATCGTCAACTGTTCCTTACTTAGCAAGAACTTGATCTTTTTACGTCTCGGGCGGTAAAGCAAGACACTCCACAACAATAAAAACTTTCAGTACTAACGGCTACCAGAGGAATTTTATAAGAGTAACTTTCACAGGCCTTTGTTTCTTTGAACAACTTTTATACGTTTATTATTTTAGCGAGTTTTCTTTCATTCGAGCAATGGAGAGGAAAATCTAATCTTACGTAAAAGAAACTTACCAATCTATACGCTCTATATAGCCCCACACCCAGATAATCCTGTATCTGACTTTATACTGACGGAAAATATTTGCGATACATTTGTTATGCGTGAAACACCAAGGGAGTCCCAAACAAGATTTGAAGATGCACAATATTTGATTTTAAATAACGGCCCTTTGGGGAATTGTTTATAGTCAGAATTGCGCGTCGAAGAAAGAAATCGTATTTGAAAACCGTTCGAATTATTGTCGCCTGAGCTTTACTAAATTAAATACGTACTGTTCCAGCAAAATATGCGAATAAACAATGAACGCAACATACACAGTTGGCTCAAAACTCAAGACTCTAGTTTTCTCTTGTACCTACTGTGCTGTGTTGTACTCTCATGGTATTAGTTGTCACTTATTGCACTTTGGTACTGTTTACATTTCACTTCTGCAGTTATATTTCCACCTAGGCAACTGATAGTTTTGCTCTCCCGGACAAAATTTGTAAGGATTCGTTCATTTGGGTTCCAGGCAAAACCACCAGCAAATAAAAGTCTGCTTATCATCAAACTAATAAGAAAGCAGGATAAACTATTATCCCAAGCTCACAACATTTGGCAACCTAAATACAGTGGTCAGAAAGAATAATTACTTTGTGTATACTATGAGCTGCCTTAGATGAGAAATGGTAGGATAAATATCTTACGACGAGAAAGATTTGCGCGTGATTGTACGGTCAGCATCTAAAGTAGTAAAATTTACACTACTGGGATATTAATCTGCATACTAAAATAGACAGTTACTTTTGTACCAGCGATTACACCCTCTTTAAAGAGTGCAGTGACTGAGATAGTGCATACTTTAATTGATACATATTACAGTAAGAGTATAGGCATCACGTAAGAATGGAAACACAGTTGGAAGCTACAATATAGATGTTACGTCAGCCGTACCAAATCGATCGTTGGCAGCGCCCGCAGTGTGTACCAATCGTTACGACCACATTCGATAAACAATTGAGATGAAGAGGGGAATAAACTTATAGGATTATCGTTCTACACTATGTGTGGTAACATGTATGTGAAAACGAAAATATTCAAGGATGAACCCTTGAATGCGTCAACGTCTTTTTCCGTCAAATACGCATACCTAGGTATAAGTAGACAACTGCGTGTTTAGGATATCTAGTTCAATCATGTTTTTATTTTATTTGAGACTAGCACTTCGTTTTAGCCTAGTCTCGTTTCGACATAACAGTAAATAATCTGAGGTTCTAATTAGTTTTCCTTTCCTTAAGTCTGTTTTATTATAGTCGTTAAGCCTAAAACTTTTGTAATAAATGCGATAAGGTTTGTGATGTGCAAGCTTATGAAAATATGTATGTTTGTGTGTTTGCCGTACCTATAATGATATTTAGGTACCTACTCTTTAACGTCATTAGTAGCAAGCGAAATGTCAAAAATGAAAATGTCACTCTCAAAACGGTTCCAAACAATGGAAGAAAGAACAAAGCCGGTCCGCGCATTATCTTAGAGCTGAAAGAAAATAACGTAAGCGTTTTTTTTTTCACACTTACCTACTTTAAAGGTGCATCAATAACTATTATTTTAGGGACCGCAGCCTGTTGATCACAATTACTTTAATAAATATAACGTTAATTTAATTATATATTTGTTCAATCTGATACGACAAAGCTACAAATAAAGCAAGTCATACTTATAATTTTAATTAAATAGACGTACTTTCATTTGCGGAATTACTCGGCGGTTCTTCCATTGGACTAGATAGGTACTACGCCGAGAAGTAGGTGAAATGAAATAAATACTGTCGATACAATAATATGCACATCGAGAGAGAAATAAAAAGTATTAAGGAGTGCGAGCGTTAGTGGCAACAAACAGGCCCTACACTCGGTTTGTCGAGAAAGTTTTAAATTTATTACATTGCGTGTCATTATTATGATTTATTTTTTCCAGCGGTTCCGCCCGCGTTTTGAGCGGTTCTGCTTAATATCAAACGTGCGGTAAAGAAAATTAAAATGTGTACATTTTTACCCTAAAGCGACAAAGGTTTGTTTCAAATTCCTTGACTTTACATTCAAAGTAGTCACCGTGCTAGTCTCCAACAAACAGAATCAAAGACTTGCAATATAATAAAACCACGTTCTCTCTCCGTAGTTACGGGAACAATGGAAAAAGCAGCAAAAATATCCTCTCATCTGTAATGCGTCGTAAAATTTTAATTTATGTTGATATTGATATGTTTATTTCGTCCAACAAGCGATCAAATAGTTTAGTCTTCGACGATTTTCAAGTCCAGACCAGCCCAAATCTGTAATGGTGTCAATGTCAAGAGCGCGCTTTCACTAACGGACATTTTCAAATCGGTCTAGATTTTCCATTTACTCTATTTTTAAGCTAACATTGAAGCTAGAGTTACAAATTAGTAATTTTCTAAAGAGTAGGTATTCGCAATTATTTTCCTCTAGGCATACATTCAGAAACAAACAGTTATCTAAACATAATAAATGAAATACACTTTTCTGTACATTTTGATGAGAATTATAGAAATGGGACATTTGGTTCGCGGTCTCTTCGGGTCTTTTGAAAAAAATGAAGAAGGTACGATGTAGTTTATTTTGATTGCGCGAGAGTAACTTTAAATGTAAATGTTCATACAAGTAGTTGATAATTAACTCGCTTCATTTTCATATTTCTTATAGAAATTCTTTCGTCGAAATATTCCCACGAAATACCATAACAAAACATTATTGTTTAGATATTTGAAAATGAATAACCAGACGATAAAGACCAAATGTGTCAGTATATGAACTAGACACAAAGGTCGGCACAACACTCAAGTATTTTATGATGTTCGATAAACTTGTAATAAAGCCCGTGCCAAACCTTCTTATGCAATAAAAAATAATAACATAGCAAAACTACCAAAAAAACTACAATAAAATAGCATACAAATGAAAAGGTACAGGATGTAGTGAGTCGTGACTGTGACGTCCTATTCCGACTTTGTTTTTCAATGGGAGATTGAGAACATATTTTATCTTGACGTTGCGCTTGTCACGAATATAATAGAACTCCAAGTTTTCAAATTAAAACAAAACTTAAAAACTAAATGTCTAAAAATTTTTTTTCAAATGTAGTGCCAATATGTATATCCATCACTAAACCTGCAGAGTGATGTATTGATAATAATTTAATTAATCCCATATTTTTATACGCCAGAGAACCCACAAATATTTTTTTGAGCAAACAATCACATCAGATGCTAATCAACTGTACACACAATTTTATAAATCCAGAAAGCACATACCCTCCTTATAGCCTCACTGTAATCAAGTGAAAACCGGGACATTTTTCCAATATCACTGTATACTGAATATATTTAAACGCGCAATCAAATTCCAAACCCATCAGAACCGTCACAGATACAGAAACAGAACCGAACACTTTCAAAATGATTCAGTAACTATCACTCGCCCGATTGCGAGCGCTGATTGAAAAAACGCCCATATTCTAGAATGCACCAGCTTACACCAACATAATACTACCGTTAACTCACACCTAATTTCTAACAACTTTAACGAGAAATTAATTTCATCAATGGTAAAGCTAACATGGGTAAACTAATGACGCAAAGTTGGTTTAGGCGTCGACAAATAAGAGTTTCTTGAGAAGTCAGCTGGAGTTGAGACTTTGTCAACGGCAAAGTTTGAATGGTTCTTGATCCTGAAGGAAGTGTATTTTTGTCACGACTACTCCTTGACGCAGTGTAGGTTAAAATTAAAATGTTTTTGATGCACTACAACAGAACGGCTTTGGATTATTTCCGTGTGAGCCATTAACGTATGAGTGGGTTTGGTATTTAATTTCGTTTACAGGAAGCTGACGAAGTAGCTTAAAAGATCTGATATATGAGAATTTATTTAAATGGATGACAGACTAAGAATTTTTATATTATTACAAATGAGGATTTACATAAAAATATCCAAATCCAAAGCATTTGAGTCGGTAACAGATTGTTATTGGCGATCTTGACCGCATTCGTTCCAACGTACGAGTAGTAATTAGTGTCAATGAGAACAAACACGTAAATTATTTCAACACCTAAAATTTTGCTTCCATGTCTCAATAATTTATGCAAATTAAAAAGTTTATCAAAAATTTAAAAACAATTAACACTACTTGTATCTACTTTATGAACTGTTGACAGTATTGATTCAGTTGCTAGCACTATTTCGCCCTTTCCTTCAATAGGGCAAGAAAAAATATTGGTAGGCACATCAGAAATAGAACGACCCAATTTGAACATGATAATCGGAATATTCCTGCCAATATAATTTACGAATAGGCGATAAACATTATCATTTATTACTGCCCTGTCTTTTGTCAGTCAGCCCGCACATGCTTGTAAACCTACCTACGCAACAGTAAATATAGTATCATCTTCACGTACTACTCAATATAGTACGTGGAGCCCCAGCCTCCATGCTAGCCTCGGACCATAATTGACAATAAACTCGTTACGTAACGTTGACCCGGTCACCTGACAAGCTTGTGAATCTTGTGATAAATACCTGCTACTATCGTGCTAGATAAATACAATTTCGATGAGTGAAGACAGCTTAACAATTGACTATAGTACATACATTTGATCTTTAAGGCTTCTTTTGTAATCGTTGTTCAATTACTATTAGTACTTTGAACTTTTACAGATCTTTATTGTTTTTTATTTGTGCAGTTATTCGTAGTTTTGTATGCTTTCCCAAGTCAGACAATTTAGGCAGGGTATGGTATGTTTGAAACATTTCTAATTTAATTATTTGTAAATTCTGTTGCCGTTTCTAGTAGCTTTTGCACGCATGGTTTTCTTGCGAATACTTGCGTATAGGATACGTTTCAGTTCTTTTTGTTAGCAAATTTTTGCTTCGAGTTCTTGTCGTGTTGTTTTAGCATGGCTGATAATAACTTAAAGCCAAATTGAAGTACCAACTCATAAGTAAGCTAATATACAAACGACTAATGTATGCAGATTATAATACTGCATAACAAAGACACGATCGACTAGACGCAAGAATGCAAGACAATCCCCTACAAGAATGCAAGCCATGCGCTACCATAAAGCGCGTAAGATAAATCTAAATGGCTAAACAAGTGAGAACTGAGATGACATCATCGGAGCAAGGCCGTGACGTCACGAGGCAAAACAACCGTGCAATTACCTTGTACTGGCATTTACGCGATGTTTTAAAAGAAAATATGTGTGCGAAATATTTATTTATTTGATCAGTATGTTACACATAGGTACATTATGTGTCTTTGTGAGCTGTAGACCTCGCAAGTTTGTTTCGAAATGGGTAAAATTTGAACCTCATACCTCTGCCATTTTTAAAATTTCGAATAACCGAATCGACAAAATAATCTATTTAATTATCGAACCTACCCACAAAATTTCACGAGAATCGGTTGAGAAATGCGACCTGTAGGCGATAACAGCGGAACATCCGGACATATGATAGAAATTTGGACCAAGCTGAGACGGTCTTCACTCGCTCGGTCAATAAGTCAATTAATAGAGTTTCAGTGTTGTACTTTTAATGTGAGTATAAGTTCCCAGTTTGTCTGCACGCCTGTACCTAATATTATTATTATTATTTATTATTTTTAGCCTGTACTGTCCCACTGTACCTAATAGTAACTTAGACATATCCAACATTGGAAACAACAAGACAACAAGACAACAACTTTTAAATATGACTAATTGTGAATCAATATCCTTTGACCCCCTCTAAAATACCATTGACACACTTACCAAGTACCAGACAAGAAGTTCAAGATAAAATTTCTGCATTCCTATAGGTATGCCAAGTAGATTATGCACACGATGTCAATATTTCAAACTCAATCGCACAATTAACGTCATCTTCCCTACTTTATTCAAAGATCACCATGAACTGTAAGTATAATAACAATGCCTATTTTTAGACGAAACTCCATGTTTATACTGAAATTGCATATTCATGACTCCGCTGAGCGATGTACGTAATCAGACGTGTTAATTGGTTCCGCAAGCATATGCAGCACCTTGGCTTGGGTGGAATTTCTTATTGACTAAATAGTTAGGCAAAGACCTTTTTTTATATAAGTACACATATATTATGATGATCAGGATTTATCAGATTTATCTGTAATTTTCTAATCCTCTTAAAATCACACACGGAACACGGCACTCCCAATCTATCAGCGCAATTATGGATTCCCTATACTCGTAAATATTTACGCTCAAACACCAAAATTTACGTGTCACATGTTTGAGCGTAGTCCCTTGCCATTATCCTGTTGCTGATATTTTCCTCCTACCTGTATCCTCCTATTGTCATCCCTCTCCCGCTGCTAAGCCTGCTTCTTGAGTCGCTCTATCACCTCTCGGCTCCCTCTGTGCTTGAGCACTGCGTGTGGTCGCAGATCATTTAGCCGTTTCCCTAGCCTAAGTTCCTGACATGATCCTCTTACCTGTACCCTCCTGTCGTCGTCCCTCATCCGCTGCTCGGCCTGCCTCTTCCGTCGTTCGTCATCTCTTTTCTCTCTCTGTGCTTGCGCGGCTGCTGCGTGTGCTCGCAGCTCGTCTAGCCGTTTTCTTTGCTCCGCTTCGCGTCTTTCGCGCGCTAATCTTGCTCTGTCTAGGGCTTCTGCAGACGCTGGAAACAAAAAGGGAATTAGATTTCACGCGTCTCTTCCTATTTGTTTGAAATACTTGACGCACTAGTAGACATTTTTAAGGACCACAGACAATATGAATGTGTTTTAAAAATAAGGTCTGTACTCGCACAACACCACAACCACGAATAGTCCATAGTTTGCAAGTTGTAGGATAGCTAGGCATTTGGAGTTCTTATTTATTTCTATAGTTAAATATTTATTTCTATCGAGCGAATGTACTCTCAAATCCTAGAAGTCTTTTTTGCACCGCCTAATAACAAAATCTTTTTTTTTATTTCAAGTTCTCCACTACCCAAAAGTTGTCTGGAAGAGATCGCTCTTTAGCGATAAGACCGCCTGTTGTTTACCTCTAATTGTAATTTCTTGCATTGTATTTCTCCTGAATGTTCTATGAGGTGTGCAATAAAGAGTACTTGTATTGTATTGTGTTCAAGCTTACTTTGAAAATCTTTACTATTATTCGCCCAATGCAGTGTTAACTCGGTATTCCGATCAATGCAACACAACACGATGGATGTTCATCCAGGGTAGAAATTGACAGTTGTATACTTTACGTATGATTAAACAATATGCTTACTATGTACATTCTTTATATTTATTCGCCTAGAATTTATATGAATAGGTACAAATGGCTTGCCGATCTGGAAAGCTACAAATAAACTACCTTATGATGCGTAATTTACGAGACTTTAGAGCAACTAACGTGCATCATAACGACCCTTTCTCCCGCAGAAGACCAAGATTCGGCGCGGTCCAAATCCAATGATTATCGGCAATAAAGCCTGGTTTATAGCGCCGGATGCGTGCGAGCACGAGCGAAAGTGATAATGGGCTACGGTTCTGATTGCGGTTCTCTTAATGTTTAGCTTAAAGTCCCTGTTGCACGAACATGGCAGACGCCAGAATAAAAATCAAATTAATCACTAATCAGGCGTAAACATTCTCTGTGCGGGGTTAACACATCAAGGGCTAGCACATAGCACTTCAAACTATGACTTTGCTTGTCGCACGACTTTTTATCACCCGCTTTCTTCACACGGCATTGAAAGAAAAGAGAAACAAATTTGTCGCTCGACAAAGAGTCGCGTATTACAGTTGTGATAGACGCGTTGGGTGAACACTAGGTTGCGAGATTGTAGCCAGTTAATCGTTACTTGTAAAAGTGCGCGCGATGCGTGTAAGTGCGAATGTAAGGCGATTTTGACCGTGATCGCCGAGTTATCGCTTCATCCTCCGTCATTACCCTAATTTATGACGATTTTTCAATTTTTAGCGATCTTGGCTGAGGCCGCTGCACACTCATCATGATTTTAATTTAATCGTTCTTGTCGAGTAGTAAGTATAAGCTGAGGCTTACATAGCGTCGGGGATAGTGCAATACCGCGTAAGTAAAAAGTGTAGATACGAATCAATATTCAAACAAATGCTAAGCATTTTATTGAAATGAGAACTTTATCGACAGCTGTTATTTACGCGGTATTGTACTATCCCCGACGATAGCTCAATTAATTGTTGTGCATTTATACATTTTACAGTCACATATTGCAAGATTGATTTTACCATTGGAATCACACAGATGAACATACGACATTTAGAAAGTGTACAGGAGTAATGCCGTATACCAGGGGTTCCCAAACTTTTTAAGTCCGCGGCGCACTTACTGGTTTAATATTTAGTATCGGCGCTCTAGTAGGAAATAGCGTAGTATAGCAGCGCACAGTTTGGAAACTCCTGCCTTGAACCCTTAAAGCTTTGACCCAATTAATGCGGAGCACGCATACACGCTTGTTGACATACATACTACAGTCAAATCAATGGGTGAATGGAATGTCACAACTCATTGAGCATAGGGATCAATAGGTTTATTGATTATATTTGTAGATGGTGTAAGGGGGCTGGGAATTTAGTTTGGGTCCTTTGTTGGATATACTGGGACGGACTTTAGACCCTAAATCCCCTAGAACATTCTTAAACGTATATCTACAGCAAACAAAAGACGTGCATGATAATAATCACATTTTAACAAAAAAATAACCAATGTCAACGAAACGAAATTTTTGAAATGACAATGGGAACTACTAGACGAATTTTCCAAATCGGTTCAGCCGTTATCGAATAGTTAATCGAGAAACAAATAACAAAAAAAAAAAAAAAAACACTGAGAAACTGCTCCGTTTTTAGACTTGAAAAGGAGATACTCTATTATAATCAGTCTCGGATGGATACGATTCTATAATTTTTACTTGAGTAGGTACTCTGAATGGTAACCTAAGGTACTTTTAAGTACACATTTAAAAGTAAGTCGTAGAGTACTGCCGCGAGTTGACAAGCTAGGCCAATAAGTACATCTGCCTTAGATGTTTATACAAAAGGCAAAAAAGAGTCGAGTTGAGACTTTCAAATCTTTAGATGTTAATGCAAAAGGCAAAAGAGTCAAGTTTTTTCAAATAAATAAAAACAAACATCAATAAATAGCTGATGATATGTACTTGTAAGCCCCTCTTTCTCGAAATATCATTCGTAATATTCTTCTTTTCACTCAAAGTTGTCAGAATTCTAGTCAGAAAATAATGTTAGGCTATGAGGTTATTAAGTAAATAAGTGGAGTGTCACTGTGCCGTTACCGTTGTCTGTGATTATGATTACTCCACGTACGTCTAATATGGTTGTAGGTCTGTTACTGTTATAGTAATAGCTTTATATGCGTAAACTTGGGGTAGAACGCCATGGTTAAAAACCTGTAAAACACTGGTCAGTCAGTGTCAATTAACGATGTCTAACATTTGATGATATAAAAACAATGTCATACCATCACAATGGTATTTCATAAGTATAAGGTTACTAGTGCTCCAAAAGTGACTAAATCACTAGTGAGTCACTAAATGAGTCAAATGGAGCTTATGCTATGGCAACGCTTATGTTGATCTCTGGAAAGTGATGAGATATTTCTTCGTAAGTGTGATGAAGAACGTCGTACGTAACTCTGGTGGTAAAGGAATCTGTAATTCCTCGTTTAGCATCCTTGTTACGCAATGTACTATTTATTACCCGACTGAGAAAAAAAATGTATTCGTACGAAGTTGCAGGCACCTTCTAGTTCCTATTATAGTTATTATATATATATCCCATTGTTAATTACTCATACTCATACTCATACTCATTTATTGATAAAATGTCAACATTTTACAAGTCAATACATTATAAAAACATCATTTCTATTACTATTAAATTTAAAATACAAATTATTATTCGTATATATCACTTTAGCTAATTGAAAGGTGATAATAATTATGTAAACATGTTTCGACGACGCGGTTGGCGCAGTGGTTAAGCAACTGCCTACTGAGCCGACGGTCCCGGGTTCGAATCCCGGCAAGGACAAATATTTGTGTGATGAACACGAATATTTGTGCCTGGGTCATGGATGTTCTATGTATTTAAGTATTTATTTATCTATATAAGTATGAATATCGTCGCCTAGTACCCATAACACAAGCCTTCTTGAGCTTAATTTGGGACTAGGTTGATTTGTGTAAGGTTGTCTGATATTTATTATTATTATTATTATTATTATTATTATATTCGACTGGCTAGCAAACCTAAATTAAAATACGTTTAGTTACTCAATTTGAAATGAAAATGAATACCTATTAATCCTGTTTCATTCAGTGGGTAACTACTCAAACAAATGGACCGATAGCACTTAGGAAAATGCTCCTCTTTATAAGGAATGACGGAACAGGGCTGTGAGATAACAGTGAAGAAAATGGCGAAAAAGTACTCAAGTTGGCTAAATTTATCTTATGTAACCTAATCTTAGCAGGCTTCTTTAGCTAGAAATAACGGATAATTATTATTATTATTATTTATTTATTACTAGGAACTTTACAATAATCATGACGTGAATATTAAGACAATGTCGCACAAAACCAAATAATGGTTTGCTTGCGAGAACTAGGCCTTTGATTGATAGGTACTATCCTATTATAGTATTGCAATAACCTAAATTCAAAATTAAAACTCCCCGACCCAACCAAACAAAGCTAAGAACCATCTCGACAGACGAGGCTTTCTACGATGCCACAGACAGACACACAGATACACACACATGTTAAACATATAGCTCTCCTCTTTTTGTCGGGGTTTAAAAATAAAATGTCTCAACAAAAAAATAGAGGCTGCTAAACTTATAGTTATTTCTTAATTTGTTGCTTGCTTTGTATGCTGCGCCAATCTATCTGTCAGCCTCGGACGTCCACTGCTGAATATAGGGGTCCCTTATAGCCCGCCCCTGATTGGGATCACCATAGCGCAGTGTTCCGCAAAGTGTGTTCTGTGGTACGAATGGTATAATGGTGTAAAGTTTAAAAGGCGAACGGAAGAAAAATAAATGCTTACTGCTAAAAATAATATCTATAATTCATGGTGTACATATAAAATTAACCGATAACCTAGGTGTACATAGAATAAAGTTAACGGAACACTGCCGCAGCAGACCGCAGTTGCTAACATTTTGGTTCTCGATATATCTTCAATAAAATGTACATGAATAGCCTCCTATTGGCATACTTAGTCACATCCGTTCCAGCTTGGCCTACAATTACTTAACCTAATTCCTTCGTATGTCCGGATGTCCGGCTTTCCGGCTGTCCTCACCTGTAGGTCGCATTTCTCAACAGATGCTCATGAAATTTTGTAAGTAGGTTCGTTATTTATACTTTGGTCGATTCATTTTTTTGATATTTTTCAATATGGTGGAGATATAAAAATACATATCTTAACCATTTCGAAACAAACTCGCGAGATCTACAGCTCGTAGAGCCAATAGTAAACAGCATCACTACATAGTATAAAACAAAGTCGCCTTCTCTGCCCCTATGTCCCTTTGTATGCTTAAACCTTTAAAACTACGCAACGGATGTTGATGCGGTTTTTTTAATAGATAGAGTGATTCAAGAGGAAGGTTTATATGTATAATACATGCATAATTTATCAGCATTGCACCCGTGCGAAGCCGGGGCGGGTCGCTAGTTAATGAATATAGCTTTTATTGCGGCCTATAAATATACATCTAGTCAAAAGTTCAATTCTCTCAGCCTTTTATTTTGACAAATCAAAAAGTCACCACCACTATTAGACGATATCACTGAAAATTCTACTATCTAATCAGGGACACCTAACTTGTCTAGGCACAAGACACTTGTCAACAAATCCGCTCACGCGACGAACCATAGAGTTAGGGCCGATAATGGTATCTGGAACAAGATATTTTAGTAGCTTTTCAGAAAAAAGTAAGGCTAGGCTGCTATTACATCGATAAAAGTGTCGCATAATTTTCATTTCGTAGATTTTTCTCTTGAACCCATATATTTTCATAATTTGACGACATGATTTCATAAGGTTGTTTTTATTTTACTCGTAAAAAATTCGTTTTCGTAGCTCGTTACTGGACTAGACAAAATTGACAATTTCTTGCAATTACTTAGTTTAAATATAGGTACCGATACTAAACTTTTTAGTATTTTATGCAACAGTTGTATAAGAGGAGACAAAAAACGCGAGTGGCATGGGTTACGATGTGAGCGTAGCGAACATCGTAAGAAAGATGCCACGAGCGTTTTTTGACCTACTTATACAACGTTGCATACAATACTTTTTCTACGAATCGACATTTACAAAATAAACAACAAAGAAAATAATTACATGTTCCCGCTCGGAACCAACAAAACTATTAAAAAAAATAATACTCTAATAAACTTTATTTTTTTATTGACGTCCATCTGTCAAAAAATATGAACGTATACCTAAAGGTACAGTTGAGAACAGGAGAGGAAAAATGTTAGGTCATCTCGATAATTACATGAAGACTATTATAGAAGGAAAAATAGAAGGGAGAAGGAAGAGGGGAAGACCGAGAAGGACATATATGGAGCAAATAAAGGAAAAATAAATGTTTCATTGTATAAGGATGTAAAAGAGAAGGCGGAATGTAGAATAAGCTGGAAATTACTCCACCGACAAGAGCTTAGCTCTTAAATATATGATGATGACCTAAAGGTATACGTTCACTATACTATACATCCATGCACAGAAGATAAAACTTATTTTTTAAGTTGGCAGCAATGCAGTACAATGAGTTTTTTTTTTAATTGCAAATTGTGTGAGTGCAGCTGTTTATTTTGTAATCTGTGGTATTAAGTAATGCTTTTTTGCCGACATTATAACATCTTTTAGCAGTGTTTTTTGGGCAGTAGAGTATAGACTTTTACAGACTTTCATAATTTATGTCTTTATATTAGAGTTAGTAACTATATAAATGACAGAAAAAAGTACTGGAGTAAAAAAAGACAGTTATAATTAACCCCGTTATCTTTTCACACTGACGTTGATTATTCGTAGGGATTTAATGTTTTTTGTGTCGACCGTCTCGATATCGATGTTTACATTATGCAACAGTGAAATTTTCACTTTTTAAAGCTCTGCTAAATCTCAATATAGCGTAGAATGTAGAGTTGTGTAATTTTTTTTTGTATTTATTCTGGTAAAAACCATGATTAACAATCTTAACTAACGAACACCCGAGACTTTTAATTATCGACTTTTTTTTTCAAACCCCTACGAAACAGCAACATCAGTGCGACAAGAACGGGATTTAGTTATAATTAAATACATCGATGTTTTCATCGAACAGAGGTGTCCTTTTGCAATGTAATCGAATCATTCACAGCTACTCCCCTTTTCTGTTCACTAGGTCTAGCTAACCTTGAAGTTATCTAATACCCCAAACTTAATGAATGATCGATCTACTTTTAAAAACCACGTATCTTTTCCTCAAACTAGTATTTATACAATGAACCTTGCTAGACTTAAAAATAAGGGTTACTTTCGAATACAATACAGTTAAAGCTCTAACAGCTTTACAGTCGAAAGAAGACCCATCAGCCTGCTTAATCATGCAGAGATAATAGGAACAGCTGTTTTCGAACATTAATGTTGATAAATTGAAAGATAAGTGGCGATTTATTATAGCTTATAGCATCAGTCGCGTGTCGTCTAAAGGTACCATTCCGCGATGGGCTACAGACCGCAAACTGCAGCAGCAAACTGCAAGCGACACCACTTGTTTCTATGAATCTCTATGAAATGTATTCTGAGCGTGGCAGCACTGCGGTCTGCAACCCTTCGCTGAATGGTACCTTAATGGGATGCTAGGTTTCATACCGTATTTTCCTTTATTTTTAAATAAATATATGGCTACTGTTCTATCCGCAAGTCATGCATATATTCAAGAAGGATTGAAGATATGAAGGAATGAAAGAAGGCGAAATAAGTTTCTTATGTTAATTCATATCTAACGCAAGGAGGTGATATACCGGGTAGCCATTGACACCGTGTGACTTAATATACATAATCTACCTATTTATAATGAAATCTATTTTTAATGAAATGAATGCCGCTTAATCGAAAAGAGGTAAAATTACATACAGAGATAAAATTTGGGAACATTATGTTTACTGATCCTTGATACAATAGCACACTTATACAGTAGTATACTTACGTATAGGTCTTACGTTTAGTAACGGATAGACATGCTTCTTTGGTTAATGTTATGCTGATTTATATGCTGGACTGACTTATGCTGCTCTTCATATCAAAAAATGTACGATTCCAGGGTTATTTCAGAGAGACCTAAGATCCTTACATTCCTATGATATCATCCAAGTTTTCTAATAGATACCTTTCAGCGGTCA
Organism: Apotomis turbidana; assembly: GCA_905147355.2. NCBI lineage: Eukaryota > Metazoa > Arthropoda > Insecta > Lepidoptera > Tortricidae > Apotomis > Apotomis turbidana. The sequence continues at coordinate 26,258,853 of LR990281.1, read as the reverse complement.
GGAATCTATCAAAAATACCTAATAATAGAGTCCTATAAGCAAACATGCTATGACAATCTGCATGTATGCCTGGAAATCCGCAAGAGAGACACGTTCTATGAGTATGAGTAAACATTTTGACATTCGTCATGTGAGAAGTCTAGAACCTGCTTCTAATGTCACATATTAACGACTTTATAAAGTGTATAATTGTATGGTACGTCAAATAGACAAAGGGTACATACAGTTTTTTTGCATATTCCGTTTGAATAAGACGATTTTCACTAATTTGTTAAATTATCATCATACATTAACACGTAACTATTAAAATATGTTTCACGCTTTTATACAGTAGCGATCAAAAGTATTTTGAGAAATCATTTTTTTTTTCAAGATGTAGATGAATTGAATATATATTTAATAATCACGTTACGATAACATCTTATGGCCCTTTTCTTGTTACGTTTCCACTTAGATAACTAAAACTTAACAATGAACGTAGAATAAAAACTGATAAAACACGCTTCAGGTAGGTCAAAAGTATTTTGACACTTACATAAAATTATTTTGCTGAACTTGCAACAGGGTTAAATAAGACGTTTCATGAATATTTAGTTGCATATGCTCTGCCCTTCCTAACAGCTGTACAAGGAGCCGTCATATAGTCCACTAACTTCTACATATACGTACGTAAGGTATGTTCGTCCTTTCTGACTGAAGTGCTTGAAAAAAAGCCCCTTGGAGTAATTTCTGCACCTCACTCGACGATCTAACTCTTCTCGTAAATGCTCAATAGGATTAAGGTCAGCATTTTGACTAGGCCCCTCAAAAACCTTGACTTTTTTACGCTTTAAGAAAGCCTGTAAATTTTTAGAATTGTGTCTGAGGTCATTATGGTGCTGAAAAACCCAACGAGGTGGAATATTTTTCTTTATTTATTTTCATAGGGTATCGTATGTGTATAAAGTATATCTTCATACACATATCGATCCCATTATCCCGTCAATTCATACGAAGGGCCCGACGCCACGGCGAGAAAAATATCCCCGCACAATTACGTTCCCGCCACCATGCTTGAGTGTGGGTACCAGGTATCGCACATCGTGTCTTTTATTATGAGGACGACGCACATACTTGATACCACTTCACGAGATTAAATTTAACTTGCTCGCGTCACTCCATAACATTTTTGACCAATCGGCACTTGTTCATGATTTGTGACGAATCGCAAATGCTAATCGGGATGCCTTATTCTTTGCTGAACATTGTAGGCTTTTTTAATGGGCGTCGACCATGTGATCCATGGTCTATTAGGCGTCGTTTAATAGTAAAAATATGAACATTTGTGTTGTAGTTTTCTGTTAGCTCATCTTTAATTGGTATGGCATTATTCCGTGGGGTTTCTACGTCTTACTTTTTTATTACACAATCAGTTGTACAAGTCGTTTTTCGAGGACGACTGTTTTCAGGCTTATTTGTGACGCTGTTTCGAGCCTTGAACTGCTTATTCCAGACACTAATGAATTGCCGTGATATACCAAAACTTCGCGAAATCTCAGCTTGCGACTTACCCTTCTTAAATGCAGCCGCAACGGATTACTTAAAATCTTCCGAATATTATGTATGTCGAGACATGCTAAGAAAAGCCTCAAGTTGTAGTTCCTACAAAGTATTTAAATTCTGCAGCCCCATTTCTCAGATAAAAAGGAAAAGAGACATTGTCAAAATATTTTTGAACCGGTACATAAATATTTTTTGTGGCTATGTTTATATTTTAATTCAATGAAACTAAACTTTTTACTTGTTCCGAGAAGCTTTTAAGCCATGAAGTACTTTATCAAGAATTAAGTTGGAAAAAATAATATATCGCATATAATATCAAAGCTTTTGCCGTTTTCAAAATACTTTTGATCGCTACTGTATATATACTTACTTATTCTATGCAGTAGGCGATTGATCATGGGCATCATGGCACCGATGATATATTGTGATAATGTTACTAATACGATTGTTAAGGTGTTTGTGCGTAGGTGGTAAAGTCGGTGAGTCAGCTCAGGAGCAGTCTGATGCTGAGATCATAATCTAATAGGTGTATGGGAAATTGAATTGCGTTAATATGATTATTAGTGAGCGCGTTAATACAATACATAGCAGAAATAATACATAAAAGACAACGTTTCTCATACTAAAGACTAATCTCGGGTAATGTAACTACTAAAAAACGTTTTTTCTGGATAAGTAATAGAAGCGCTGTAAGACACTAAAATGCTAAGTTAGTATTAACGCTCTTGGGTTATTATGTATCTACTATGGACGATGACAGTAAATGTTACGTTTAAAGTCGGACTTGGAGTTTATTTCTCTTAATCACGCATCTTCCTTTATATACCCATCACTTAAGCGTATCGTGATCGACCAAGTCCAAGATAATGCTTAAATCTTATTATACATTATCACTTGAGCTCGCCTCGTATAAGTATATTCTTATACTATTATTTTACCATCTTGCGCTCTACAACCCAAATAGCCCACGTAGCCCTGACAGCCGCTAAGCATACGTGGGATTGGGCTGGACACGTTTTCCGCATGTCGAACGAACAGTAGGCCAAGAATACCACTGACTGGATAGGGATACCACCTAATAGAGTTCGACGTCGCGGTAGACCACCACGGATATGGTGGGATGACCTAGACACATTCCGAAGGGATCGTGTTATGTCGCTGCCTTTAATATGTACGACGTTATGTCGCTGCCTTTAATATGTACGACTGGAAGAAAGAGAGGGATGCCTGTGCCCAAATTATTTTACCCTAGGATATACATAAACATTTTAGACCTTTTATATTTCTCGCTTGTTATCTCGTTGATCTGTAGTCGAACATAGATCGGCTTACAACATCTAGCTTGATATCGTAATCTACTGATAAGCGAGATGGCGGAATGTGAAGTGCGCTATCGATCGGGTCAATATTGTTTACATTGGTACCTCAACACTACTCACTGTATGTGAAGTAATGTCACGTTTATTTACGCATTATTTGATACATTGAATACTGGAAATATAATACCGGATTATAAATGAATGAGCGCTACTCATATAAGGAGGGTCGGTCGCACAGTCTAGAAATGGTGTACCATCAAAGTTAGCAACGGGTTTGCACAATCAGATTACTATATCTTGAATAGTACAAGGAAGAGTAGTCAAAGGGTTTGAAATCTAAAATGGACTAACCGATCGGGTTCTTTTTACGCCTCTGCACTGCTGATAAGACCATTTTTTTGGTCATTTTGAGTAGCTTGATTGCCTGCCTGAAAACCTGGACGGAGGCAGCATGTGGTGTTGTGCAGGTAGAGAATATTGTTTATATTGTGGAACATAATTCCCAATGTTCCACAATATAAACAATATTCTCAATTCCTGGGAACGGCACGTCTCTAGCAGTCAGTCATGTCATCAAATGGAATTTCAAGTAGGTACCTATAGGGCTTGGCACATAGGCTGCACAGTTCCTTCATGTGGAAACATCCTCCCAGCTAACTAAAACGCTGCGGCTTTTAGCTTATGTATGAAAAAGGCACTAACACAGGTCATTCACCTGTCTTCTGGTACGTGCAAAGAAACCATCAATTCTATTTTCTTCACTCGATAATAGCTATCTACTTTTAACCATAGGCACCGACATAATATGTTGTAGGTAGATATGCAGCATACAGAATATTATGTTAATCTTGCTAAACAAATACCCAAATCCAAACACGTAGGTTTGACATAAGGTTACATCCGAAATACCAAAACACCCACAAGATTTCGCAACTTTAACACCTGAGTGGAGAGTGCATTATCGTCTAGCAATAACTACGATTAGAATATGGAAATTTTAACTTTTATAATAAGAATATAAAGTTCAAAATTTGTTTTTGTTAAGTCAAGGTCGGATCGACTGTCACCATTGATAATTATGCTGATGTGATTATATTGCCAAAGACCCGCTGTTTATGAATCGATTTTAAAATTTTGATACTTATTGGGTTTTGACGTCGATTGGGTTTATTGATTCAGAATTTCATTAGCTATAGTTGAGTCAGACTAAGAGACAAAATGTTAATGACGGGTATCATTAATAAAAATATTTAATTGAACATGCGTATTGCGGATTCGGCAGCATAGTTTTCTTAGTTTAAAATTTCTTAGATACCTATATATCTATTGTATTGTTCTGACAATACATGCCGTCATTGGGGACCTATCGGTAAAAAAAAACCTATGAAACCTTTCTATTAATAATTTAAGGTTCAATTCCGATGTCTCTATAAATCATCAGTCTAACAAAACCATTCCAAAAGTGTGCTCAGCATCAGGCTGACCAGATCCCGAGTCCAGAGACAGAAGACTTGGCCGATATTATACCAACGGGGGAGGCCTATGTCAAACAGTAAAATAAAAAACGTAGATAATAACGATGATGAATGTCTGGGTAAAGCTCAAAACAAAGTGTATGTAACTTAAAAGTTTTAACGAAATTTTGAAACGAAATAGTAAACAAAAATTAATTGATAAATAAAAAAAAAATATGATTAGAAATCCTGTGTCGTTAAGTGCTTGCGTTTGGTTGACGCCAACACGACACCAAGCTAGGACCTAAAGCGAAGCTGTACATTACATAGTGCCGAGCGGTTAGGTGTACGATAATCTATAATCTGTTCAACCTTGTATATTTGGGCGTTAATTTTTATTGGTTCAGCGATTTAGATTAGTGTTTTTTTATGTTATGTAAATGTTATGTGCCCATTTGCTCACCTGGAACTCAGAAATATTTCTGGGTCGTTTTAATTGTATTTGTGTTAAATGCGCACATTTATAATACTATTTATTTAAATAAAATAAAAATAAAACAACAGTATTTTTCCTATTTCGTAACAAAATTTCGTTGCAAAGTTTTTTGTTACATACACTTATTTTGAGCTTTACCTATGTACCGAAAGAAGCAGATCAAATCTAATGTTGGCTCATTGTGAAAATGAAGGGATTTACAAGACATTATTCAATAAATAGAACTACAACATAATTAACGCTTAACTGTACTGTGTACCGTTTCAAATTTATTCCGTCAAAAATTAATAAACTATAATTCAATCAGGGGTATGAAGATGTCTTTTAATTAGTGATATCAAATAACTAAATAAGTTGATGCTTGTCATAAACACAATTATAATCATACTTAAACTTTCCAATAGTGAAATGGTGTTGAAATGAGTTTATTCCAGCAAAGTATATTTAGATGACATGTCCATTCAGTCAGTGACTCATGACATCAGTGATGAATTATGCATAGAATGTCAATAGTCAATGCTTAAGGATGGACTTGTAGGCTAAGATTTCTAATTGGTTGACTGTTTATAGTGGAATATGAGTGAACAAATACATCTAAGTATTTAAATGAATTTCCATAAAAAACCAAAGCTAGTATGCAGTTGGCCAACCTAACTGAAAGTTACCTGCAGGTGAACTGCACAGTTAGTTTGCAGTTTGAATGCAGTATTGTGAACCGCACTAGGACTGCACTTGCAACTGTCATCTTGCGGCTGGGTTTTTTTTTAATGCTGTCAGTTTGTATAAGCCGTTAAATGTTGCTATTATACCAACCTCCCTTTCATCCCTTCATTTTACACACCTTTCATATAAATTGGATTATTAAAATTAGGCATTCTTCCTCAATAGTACATTTTTGTCTTTATTCCCTTTATGGGTACACCATTATAGTAACTGTAACTGGAAATTCTACTCTCCTTTTTATTGTTTGTCAAATTTCGAATAAATTTGTATGTTAAAGTAAGTAAGCAAGGATTGTCTAATACCTTTAAGGTAAATTAATTCCTTAAAGACCAGAGATGAAAGTTTGGACAATTCTCTTGATTTAATAACAATCTTTATAGTAAATGTCGTCAACACATTCAACTATTTGAAGACTCCTAAAATATATTTTTTTACCTTTTTGGATATTTCTTTTCTGTTTGCAGCCACACATAATGTTAAAGCCGCTTGACAGATTTGAATAAGGGATTTAATTTGGTTCAGGGATATATATTTAATGGTGGAAATGATGATTATTGTTTGTTTGACCTAGTGAAGGAAGTCGCATACAACTTCTACTTTGGCTATGGTCAATTGGCTATTCTCAATGTTTGGTTCATAAGGGTAAGGGCTTGCTTCTGGATGTAAGTTACTTTAATTTGGATTTATAAAATTGCTCATTAACGAGTTAGACTCCTTTATAAAGGAATTGCCAGAAATAGGGCAAAATTGGGATCAATGGAAGAAGAGTGGAAAAGCTTTTTCCCAGCAATGGGACATCATGGGATCACAATAATAATAAAAGTATTTGCAATATGCAATGTTGTAGCCTGGAAATGGTTTGATAATAGCTTTAGCTGTCTATATCATGCACAATTCATAACATTACATCCTGCGTAAGAGGTATAACTGGAATCCAAATTAACTTGTGCAATTTGCATGCAACTTCAGACATTGTTCATAACTGAAGCACTATTATCAGGCTGATAACGGGTTATTAATCCAATATAAACACTCCAAGATAAGGAAGTTAAAATTACCATGTTATGCTATAGCTATTGCTAGATTGCAATAAAGTAATAGTCTTTTTATTTCAAGATTGACATTGACAATGCAGTTGGTGCAATGGTAGCGCAGCCTGCTACTAGTGTTATGAACTTGAAAATTTATACCTGGGTCATGTTTCTTTCTATACATTTACGTATATTATAAGTTTGTATACCATCATCTGGTACCCATAACACAAGCCTACTAGAGCTTACTTTGGGACAAAGTCAATGTCTGTAAGGTTATCTGATAGGCATTTATTAACCTATTGACCGCCAAGCGGTCTAGCAATTTAACGTGCCACTGACGCCAGAGTAAAAAAAAAAGATGTGCCCCAAAATCAACAGGGATTGAAAAATACTTGTAGCGGTTAGAATTACAAAGTTTTTGATCATTGAAATTTGGACGGCTGTGGCCGACGTGGCGTCAGGGGCACGATTTTTTGTTGACGGCCACAGCCGACTGTGGCGCTCAAAAGGTTAATATAACAAGGAACATGGTGCTCTTGGAGATAAATTTCCAAAGTTTATTTTGTGTTTGTGTGAGATATCTTTAATAATCAGAATCACACACAATGAGTGGACTGCCTGCCACAAAGCTCTATGGAGAGCTGTCCGTGAGGATGATAAGGAACTGTGCAAGTACAACATTATTACATGCTACCAGTAGCGTGGTGTCAAACCAAAATTCAAGGCAATATGAGGATTTTGCTTACTTTTTCTTCAGTAGCAGTAGGAAATGGTGCTCAATCATCTAGAAGTGGGCAAGCCAGTGTGAATAGTGTTGTGTAGACACCATGCCACTACATGCCACATAATTTCAATTATTTCATAATCTAGTGTTTGTGAAAAATTATACACGAACATTAACATAGTTAAAGGCACTTTGACATGACTACAATAACATTGTCATGTCTATTTTGTAAATATGATGAAAGCAAATGTGAAAACTGCAACGGATAATGCATTAACTATATCAACATGATGTTGCAGATATTTTGTCTTTGTTTATCAACTTATCTAGAAACGAATAAGTATATTGGCGTAATACGGGGCTAAAACTTATCTTTATAACTCAAGTGATAAATTCAATTTCTCTTCTACATATCCTAATGTTTTCTAAAAGAAGCGTACTTTGATCAGAATTAGCCACATCTGATAAGAATTACGGAGAAAGTATGCACAAATACATGAACGAATGCGAAAATTCATCAACATAACACTTATAGATGTATATGGACAGAAATGTCAGAACAATCATATGGTGCATATGACTCAAGTATCGCATCATTCGGTCAACAAATGATTAAAAATACATTACATAAGGCAAGTGAGCCACAAAATAGGTTCCGAGACTAAAAAAAATATCAAATAACGGTAATTTAACCATCTAATTGAACAAAATTTGGGCGCAGACCATGAATACTGCATGGAATGACATTAGTACTCATTTTTAGCACATTCCTGCGCACTTGTAACCGTCTGGCACGCATTTAACTAATAATAGAACATACCACGACGCTAAAAAGACACCTAATAAAGATAAAAACAAAACATAACACTTGCGTCGGGCGAGCCACTGCGGACATTCTCGAAAGCGGTGCACGGACCCACGACGTGGGGCCACGACACGGTTTAGGGTTAGACGGTATTTAAACACTTATTACACAAAACAGCACGTTTTAACTTCAATTGCACTAATACCTTTACTTTCAGCGGTTTCCGCAATATTCACATCATCAACCATCTTGCTGGATGACAGTCACTCACTATTCAGAACTTCACTTTTTAATCGAACATATTCGAAAACTCATACTTCGTTCACTATTTTCAGCCAGACAGCCAGCCAGCGATCTATACGACGGATACTGCGTTCCGTTCGCTGCTAACGAAACGCATTACGTATGCGGACAACTTCATTTGAGATCTGCGTTTAAATATTAACTTTTGTAAGATTCTTTAAAAAGATAATATTGTTAAAATTTATTTATAACAAACTTTACTTCGATATAATCTTATTTTACAAATAAGAATTTCAGTTTGGTTATTTCTCAGAATTGTAATAAACAAAAATTGTTTACGTTCGGATCCACTTAACAAGAGTAATATTAGGTAAAGAAAGTAGCGACACCTATATAAAGCCTGACCAGAAATATATGTTGCGGAATTTCACTGGAACTAATTTCTTACATTGGCAATGATTTTATGATAGTTTGTCATCAATGTCAAAGTCATTCGTGGTGGTTCCTTTAAAAGGCAAATATATTATTTAAAATAATCCAAAGAATATGCCGAAAACCATTCACAGTCGGGAACATAAGATCGTAAATAAAGTGTACACGTGTGTAAACACGTAAAACAGTCGGGGAAAGAGTGCATTCCATTAAATGATACTACGAGGTTAACATAGTGGAACTGACAGGTATTTAAACTAATGTCATTATAGTGGGTTGCGATTGGTTCCAAAATTGTTGCCATATAAATCTTATAAATAGCGCCCTCTTGACAATCCTCATATATTTCTGGTCAGGCTTTAGTAAATTTATTTAATCGTATGGCATAAGCATATACTGTGGCATCCGACAACTCGAGTACTTAATATTATAAATCAATATTAAGATTAGTTAGTCACTTAATGGCTTCATCACTGAGGGAGAACAGGTCTTCGGGAGGTCCAAATTTATATACTTAGTAAATACAAGCTTTTAGGAGAAATAACAATATCACCGGAAGATCGCTCGCTGGCTTTCTAGATAGGGTCATGTTGAGTGGCATCACCTCGGAGCATAATTAATAGTTTTGTTGTTTAAATTATCGTACAAATATTTATTTCTTTTCTTCAATAAAAATACAGGAGTGGATTTTTTTTCTTGTTATTCTGTCTTGTAGTCCAGGGGATAATACTGCCGTGTTACGGTAAAAGGTCTTATCTTTATACGGATGTCATAGTAAGATTTTTGACATTTTGCCATAGCATGGCAGAATAGTGATAAAACTTCTTAAAAAAGTGTTGAGTTTTCATATAAATGGTATTGTCAGGAGAAAATCTACATATGTAAGAACGGACTTATAATTATAACCGGTACACACAAAGTTTTATTGAACATAAAAGGAATTTCATACGAAATTGAAGGCCAGGAAGTAATATTTTTTACAACATGGCGTCTGTGTAATCATGATCAGGCTAAATAGCTGTATTATATGTATATTTTTTCTTGTGGTGTATATTTTTATTTAATTGCATATGTCTGAGAAAAGCACTATACATGCCTTAGCCGGGAAAAGGGCTTGCCGGCTTAGTGTCACTACCTTAAACTCACCCGGCAAACCCTTCTTTCCCGGCGTCTGCAGAAATGTACTATTATTTAACTTAATTGTGTCCTTGCAGCTTCGTTCTATCCCTCCTTGTTTCTACCGTAGCGTGGTAAAATAAAGTATTCTATAATCTTCTTTGAAAATCCAGCTATCCCTACAGTTGAATTGATTACAATCTGTCATCCTGCAAGGCTGCAAAGGATTTTGATAAAAGATATTGATAAGACAAGGCTCTGAAAGTAACCAATGCTAAAACTCGTACAAAACAGTAGGTACATGTAAAAAGTTTCCTGAAATCATGGCCCGTCCGCACCGATAATTAATTTTCAATACTATTTTATTACATTATATTGACACACTTATAAAAATTTACGATTATTTATTACGAAAGAATTATATCTAGATTATAATCAATATTGAAATATTTTGTTCTGATTTTAATAGTATAAAATATCTGTACATAAAGTATTCGAACTTTTATTGCTACTAATATCAGCGCCACCTGTTATCAACCTTCTCCTTTTTATAGTCATGTTTTGGGACAACTACAACGTCTTCGAGTTACTCTGTCAACACAACTACATAAATCGACAATTAAAGTATAGATGGCAGTAAAATTAATTGACTTTAATGACCTCTCTTGACGTACATATAAACTAAAATCGTTTTCCATTGCGCTACTAGAGGGCGCTCAATAACAACGGTTCCAAACCAAATTCGCAAAATGGCATGCAGTTTTTTTAATAGATAGAGTGATTCAAGAGGCAGGTTTATATGTATAAGTAATACATGCATAATTTATCAGCATTGCACCCGTACGAAGCGGGGGCGGATCGCTAGTATATTTCATAAATCTCATATGCATGCTAGGTGTGCATACCACAGACCATAGTGCATACAGAGATGGCCATTATTCGAATATTTTTTTATTCAAATAATGATTCGAATAAAAAATTATTCGCGTTTTTTTGATTCGCGAATAATTTATTCGCGGATGATTTCAGTCGCGAATAAATTATTCGCGGAATCCGAATTAAACGGCCGTATCTTTTTTTCACGTTAATGTAGAAATTTATTTTTTTCACAGCTTCTAGGGACCGTAGACTTAAGTATATGGTTTCAACTCGATACCTCCACGCGTTCTTGAGATAAAGGGTCTTGGTCTTGACAGACAGTCAGATGGACGGACGGACAAAGTGATCCTATAAGGGTTCCGTTTTTTCCGATTCAGGCACGGAACCCTAAAAACGTATTTTCGTTACTTAAGAGTAAATACTACTGCTCATTTTCCACACAAAATGAGGTTTCGCTCTAGATTCTTTCCTCCTCGACAACTTAACCAATCGTAACGAAATTTTGGAAACTGAAGGGAAAGGAAAGGTTCATGTGTCGGGCCGTTTCTATAATGACAAATTCATAAGTTTGACATGTGTTAGGTATGTCTGTGGCATCGTAGCTCTCACGGATGGACCGATTCGAAAGCTTTGGACCGATTCGAGAGATGTTTCTAAGCTATGTTTGGTAAAAATACAACCGTTTCCAAGATTAGGCTTTGATTGGAGCAAGTAACATGATTTCTGACATCTCAGCCAATATTGAAGCTACGAATTCCATATTTTTAACCGACTTCCATAAAAGGAGGAGGTTCTACGTTCGACTGTATGTATTTTTTTTATGTATGTCCACCGATTACTCCGCCAATTGTGGACCGATTATAATAACAATAATAATAATAATAATCCATTTATTTCAGATATCCAATGTTAGTAAAATAATAAAAAAAAAAAAATTATTTAAAAGAGTATACTCCTGAGGTGGTCCCATTATAACCGAGTTGGGATATGATGATTGGATCCCAGGGAAATCGAGGGCAACCCTCAAATTTTATAGGCACTCATAATGTTTTTCATATATTTTCTAAAGCTATTTAAGTATGTGCATATGGTAGTCATCATCTTCCTATAGCTATGCTGAGCTGATGATGGAAGGTATAACTCCTTAACGGTTAGGAGTTGGGGGATAATTCAAACGAGATGCGTGCAAACAACACCTCCCCGATCACCCATACATATTTTATATGAATCACTAACAACAAAAAAAAAAAAAAAAAAGGAACCGACTTCAATAAAACTACAGATTACATTTGAATCACTTTTTGAAGTCGGTGCACAACCTCACGTAAACTATGATAATATCGAACAAAAATACTCGTAACTACCAAATGGTAATCTTATGATCCTCCTCCTAAGACCCAGAGCAACTTTCAGTTTTTTTGAAGTCGGTTCTTTTTTAGGGTTCCGTACCCAAAGGGTAAAAACGAAACCCTATTACTGAGACTTCGCCGTCCGTTCGTCTGTCACCAGGCTGTATCTCAAGAACGGTGATAGCTAGACAGTTGAAATTTTCACAGATGATGTATTTCCTATTGCCGCTATAACAAAAAATACAAAAAATAAAGTAAAATAAATATTTAAGGGGTGCTTCCATATAACAAACTGTTATAGATTATGGTACGGAACCCTTCATGCGCGAGTCGGACTCGCACTTACCCAATTTTTTTGTTAATTTCTTTTATCCTACTCATTAAATGAGGGCCTCCTGCTGACCAGCTACTTGTGTATATCGGTGGTTTTTAAATTTTGAATAAATAAATAAATGTATTTAGGATATACAAAAAGTATTTGTGCTCTCAAATCCCCGAGGTATGATCAGAACTAATAAACTAGATAAATTTAATTTCGGACAACAAAAAACAATGTAGCGTCGTAGCGTTGCGTGTCTAATAAAATTTTATAATTAAACATGTACTTTTGATCTGATATTAAGATAAGCCAAGCCCTAGCTATCTTTCCGCTCCAATTAGTACAACTTAGTGAGTAGGTAAGTACTTCGCTTCAAATTCCGACTACTTCCTATCATCGCGAGCGGAAACAGCCATCCTCAGTAAAATCGTACCACCAAGGCGATGGACGTCGACCGGCGGTAGATTTCTCTTATTTATCATCAATGTAGGCAAATTATACAAAATTAATCGTTGTCTATATTATAACATATTAAAGCTATTTTTACCCATATAACAAACGCGAAAGTATTTTTGTTGGGTTGTTCACCTTATGTTTGACACAGGGCAACACAGAGGTAACGTTGCTTTCACTGTTGCTGTCATCCCACACAAGAAATTTTTAGGGTTTCGTAGTGAACAAGGAACACTTATAGTTTCGCCATATCATGTATTCCAATGTGTTCCTCGTTGACTACAGAACCCTTACATGTCTTCTGAGAGATAACACCAACAGAAGAAGGCAACATAGGTACAATGAGCAGCAGAATTGCATGGCCCGTAAAATGAAATAATCACACCATCATTATCAACTGACCGTGTTCACCAGTTCTATGAGAAAACGTGCCTCGTTGACTTCACTGCTATAGACTGGGTTACCTTTGGTTCTCCCGTAAATGTGTATGATTTCTGATTCCATTTAGTACAATGACTCAAAGCACATTAGGTTGCTCCATTTCCCCTCCAGCTATTTATACATAATTAAAGGCTTAATAAAAACAAAATTACGATCGCGTCTTTTGTGTAACGAAAGTTAGTCATACAAAAGATATGGGTAAATGTCGTTACACATAGGAATCAAATTTAATAAGTTTTTGACAGACTCTTGCCAGGACAATGTACCTAACTGCACAAAATGATCAAATGTATTCTCGTCAAAGCAGGTACTTTTTGTGCAACGCACAAACGACATGATTGTCTAAACTCATTCGTCGTTTGCGAAATTACCCACTGAGTCACTTGGGAAGTTTTTTATTTAGTGCTCAGTCGAGTTGTAAAATTGATTTCCTGATTCAGGTTTTCGACATCATCTGGAAAGTGTAGGAGTTACTTCAACATTCCGAAGGGAAAAGTTAAAAGTCTTCTAACAATATTTTAAAGTGGTAATCGTCCGTCAAGTTGTTAAATAAATTTTCTAATTAATGTTCTTAAGAGAATCTGGAAAAGTATAGATAGGAATTGCATCGGCATCCCGTAGGGAAAAGGAAAAGTTTTGATCGGTGTCATTCTTCTTTTTCGTCGCTGTCACTCTAGGCAGAGTGTAGATTTACGCTCGCGGGAAAATTGAATATGGAGTGTCTAGAAAATCTAGCTATCTGGAGTCTTCATATTAAAATTACCCGGGACCAAACCCTAATTCTAACTGCAAAGCCTAGAAGAGTGGTTGTAGTCATAACTTCACTCCTCCGGGTTAGTGATAGCAACTTTGTGACACGTGTTGCTATTCCTCTCTCTTTCACTAACTACGTTCTCTTATGCATTCTTCTCAGGGACTATGTGCATTTAGAGCTGATCTTTAACAGACCTACATTGATGTTTTTGGGTAACCTGGCTCTATTATGACGAGAGTAAGAGTAAAATATTAAAAACCTGATAAAGAGTTTTGGAAGCGACATAAGTAAGCCATGAAAGAAAAATACCATTAGTCCACAAAACTTAACGGTACTTATTCGAAATTAATTGTTTTTGGTTCTCAATACAATAATAATGGGCTGAAGTTAATGCAAAGCAATTAGTTACTGACTAACCAGCCGTTTCGAAAGCGAGTGTGCGCAGGCGCTGGGAAAACCAAAGCAGAGAGTATGATATTTAAAGAATGGTAAGGTCAAACAAATTCATGTGGTTTAAAAAACTTCTTAACTAGATGAGGTCACAATCTGTAAGATTAAAATGGGAAAGTCCGAAATAATCACGCATATAAAGAACATTTTAATCGAAGAAACGATAACATAAAGTAAGGATATCATAAAGTCTTCATGAATAATTTTTTTGCTTACGTTCATATTTTTAAGAAGATAAACATGGGGAACGAAGCTCCAAATCCACGCAGAAGAAAGCACAGGGTCCGACTTGATGTGACCTGTAAAGGAAGTGGAACGATCGAGATGTAAAGCCTGCCATTTAATTGGGTTGTTGGCCAAGGTGGGTAATGTCTTTTAACCACTCACTTGTTTCGAATTTCGAGTTGAACTCTATTTATATAATAAAATAAGAGCGCTGTCAGCCGTAGTCGCCGTAGTTACCAAAAGCAATTGAGTGGTTAATGAAGTAAGAACTTTTATTCTGTAAGTAGCTTACAAGGGCACTTTATCATAAACATCATAAATATCTGAGTCTACCAGCATTCTGCCGTCATTCACTAAAAGGCAGTCTTCTACATAGATATTTTATGCAGAAGGCCGCCTTTTAAAAAATCACGGCAGCATTTCACAAGAGGATACCATGTTAGACTTTTCATTGAGAACAAGAATCGGTGAAGTAATCCATGTCGCTCTTACCGTACTGTATAAGAAGTTAAGGAAAACTAGAACCCTAAAAGCTTTTAGTTTTCGGGGTTCCGTACCCAAAGGGTAAAAAACAGGACTCTATTACTAAGACTCCGCTGTTCGTCTCTCTGTCTGTCCGTCTGTCACCAAGCTGTATTTCATGAAGCATGAAAACTTAGACAGTTGAAATTTTCACAGATGATGTATTTCTGTTGCCGCTATAACAACAAATAATAAAAACAGAATAAAATAAATATATTTAAGTGGGGCTCCTACAACAAACGTGATCGGTTGCGTTAACTTTGCAGCCCATTTGTATGTGGCGCCATACATACCAAGTGAAAATTTAACTTAACCCGCTAGTTAAGACGGGTCGGAAGCGTTTGTACGGAACCCTCGGCACGCGAGTCCTAATCTTAACCTTAATAAAATCAGACTTCTTCATTTATTTTTCACCTTCTCGCAATGTACCAATATTTGGCGGACAGTGCACCTTCTGATTTTGTAGGTTCTGGTGTTATTATTGTTCTGTGGCTACGAGGAGTCTATGATTAATGGCATATCCGCTACTTATTAGGGGTTTTGCCACATTAACTGATTGAAATCCTAGTTGAATCAACATCTCGGGAATATAATAAACCGTCTTTATATTTTTATTAATTGATTAAAAAAATCCAAACTGCCTGGTTATACATACTGAAAGGTTTTCTAATAAAATATTTATGTAAATATAATCACTACATAGTACAAAGCTAAGTCGCTTCCTGTGTGCTTATTCTTGTATGCTTTTATTATTTATTTCATAGGTAAATGGAAAAATCAAAGGAAGAACAGTGAAATTTTATATCTTTTGTTTGATGAGGTTACGATAAAACCATAATAAACTGTGCATTAAACCTTTACCGCATACGAAGCCATATATGGCAGATATGAACTTGGACCTTACTGGCACAGATCAAGGTTCAAATTCAAACAACAATTTTTTTTCTATATGCGGTAAAGGGCATCTACATACATCTACTCAACTGTGATATAAAAGTTAAGTTTTTTTCAATAGGATTCAGTATTTATTTCGGAAGAAGAACAAAGAATTGAGCAGCATTCCGGTATATAATATTTTGAATTTGGTTAATGACAAATCGCTAGTGACGTTTTATAATTAAAATATAAATATGACGTATGCACAATTGCACATTACTGACATATGAAAACTGTTTGTAGCGCCCTCTCCCTGGGGTGAACCGCAACTTGCTAAATGCTAGGCTATAACAGTGTTTTGAGATTGGTTATTAACATAACGCTACATATTTAAAAAAAAATCTTTTTATCGATCGTGCGTGTAAAGCGCACATCCTAGGGTATGGCTAATGCATTTTCAAACACATATGGCGCAGAGGGCGCTCTAGTAGCGTAAGAATTATGGAATGAAAGATTTGGTGTGATTGACGTAGAGATCTAATAGCTCAGTTGGGAGAGCAATACGCCGGAAACGTAGATGATGATTGATGTTGATGATTTCGTATAGGGACGCCCGGCCGGAGACATGCGGGCTGTCGATCGCTTGAATACGTTCATTCAGCCCAAATCAATTCCCAATTGGAGCCAACGGTTACATACAGCCTTCTTCCTCGAATATTCTTGTTCTCCTGCAGAAGGAAAGGAAACGTAGAGGTCGCAGGTTCAAATCCTGCTTAGATTGTATTAGATCGCATTAAATTTTTGTTTCTTAATTTACCTTTTGTGTCATTGTTTAGACCGCTACATATTAAAGCGTGACTACTTTTATTGACCTATTTAATTAAGACTGCGATTAATTGGTCAATATTTTTAAGTGCACTATTTGGGGAGTATCCCACAAAAACTTTTATTTGCTTAAAATTGAGTTTGCAAGTAATTACTGCTGTTGACTCAGATCTGTGAGTTCAATGTCGAAATCCGATACAATTGCCAAGAGGACAGGTTTCAACGAAATAAAATGTCGTTCAGAAGCAAGCATGCAAAACGCACACAAGCACCCAAAGAAATTAAAACTATCGTTCAATTTATTGGTATTGAGGTACGATAATTACTTTTTAATTTGGTTGGTTAGTGCCGTTTGCGAGCAGGTTGCCTGCACACCTGAGTAGCGCTGGCCGGTGAACGCAGTTCGCGTTTGACTTTCGAACGAGAGCCCGATGCGCGCGAAAAACGTAGCTGTCAAACTTTTGCCGCCATCGCACGGCGTATTTTGACGTTTGCGAATTTAAAAACAAAACTTTATAACCTTTTTTGTATAAGTTGCGTGCTATTTCAATAAAGAATTGTCAAGTGATCAAGTGATTTTTTGCGATTTTTATCGTAATGCAGTGAAAAGTGTGTGTATTAAAGAAAGTGTAAATTGGAATTAATAATGAAGCTTCTACACAACGCATGTTTTGCGTGCTTGATTTTATTGGCTGTTGTAATAGGTGAGTATTTTAGTAATCAGTAAAACTGGAGTGGATTTAAGGTTAACCACATCACTAGCTATGTATACGTACTGGAAGTAATTAATTGATAGGTACAGATTTTTGAGTAATTTTCAAGTCGTTTTAAACTTGCTTTAGCACTAAGCAGAATATGCTCACGACCTTAGTCACTGAACTAGTTAATCTATTAAATAATGAATGAAGTTGTAGATGCCGTTTGAGCCAAGTTTACTCGGCCTACTAATACTTACAAACTGGGACCCAAACGGTCATGTTCCGGTTACAAGTTTTTATAAACCAATAGCTAACCTTTGAATAAAAGCGTAGGTATTTTTATTTTTATCAGCAGACTTTCTTCTTTACTTTAGTTTACCTATTTGCTTAGATTATCCATTAACATATAATAATAAAAGTAATAATGCTAACTATATAATAAAGAAATAGTTAATTTAAGTTATTTAGCCTAAGGTTTTTAATTTAATGAATGCAATGTTTGATATTGATTAGTTTAAACATATTAGGCGTTCATTAAATTAAAGATAATAGGCAGTTACGTATGCAAGTAATTATATAATTATAATAATTTAATTAACTGGCCTAATTCAATAATTTGAATGATTCACAATACGTACATTATTTTATCAAACAATCAAATGAATTGTAAGCTTTATCAGCTGCTGATAAGGACTGTATTAGCTCGTTAACGATTGGCTATAAACGATACTATGCCATATTGAATGTATACTTTCGCGCGGAGAAAGTGGTCACCAATTAGCACTAAAGATCCGGCGTTTACGGCGGCGGGTTGTGTTGAGTTCGTAAACAAATTATGATAATACTCTCAATTTTCACATGTTTACTCTTAGAGCTGACGTCTAGATTTCATCAGGGTTTCCTTAGATTCGATCGTTGGTTTCATCAGTTGCAAACCTTGGTTAAATTTGACGAGGCTCTTATATTTAGGAAAAGCGGTAATTGAATGTTAATAAATTTCTAAAATTGTCAACATTACTCGCACTTTTCATTTATGTTTCAACAAGTCCAATCGCCATTTCTATTAAAATAAAATACCTACCTCTATATATGCATCTCCACGAATCGAGCGCGTAGAATAGATGTATGTAAATTGGTAGCTGTAACATGAGGGATTTTGGCTCTACCTATCAAATTGAACTCTCGCTGCAAACCAGCTGATGATTTTTCAATAAAAATAAATGTTACTCATGACGTAAATCACACATTACTAAATTCGTTAACACGTCCCTCAAAATATCATATTTCAAATGAAGACATACATTGGCTGATTGTAAATTTTAATGGAATCTATTGCAAATTGCTATTGCAAATAAATTTATCTTGTAATGTTTGTTTATTGAAAGTTCTCAGGGGCACGCGATACGGGTACGCGGTACATTATTGGCAATATTACATTTGAAGGACAGATTTTGCATCACTTACCGAATCCAGTCAGGCAGCTTTGTAGTGTAATTCTCTAAGGTAGTAAGCTTCGAAGGTATGCGGTAGAGAAAATAAAGAAGGATATTTTAAACGAAGAGTATGTATCCAGTGCCGGTTTTGGTTGTTGATCAGGGTAAGGCTAGATCAGTTAACTATTGTCTTTAGTCGTACCTCTACAAGCGTGAATTGAATTGTAATTCTTGTTTTTTTTTGTTGTCATTATTTTGGCCCTTTCAGGTGTTGTGTCTCCTCTGCTACACTCCCTGGTGGAGACAAGGAATCTTCTGATAATGGTGTCGCCATCCGCCCCACCCCACCTTGGCTTCTAGAGCGGCCTCTATATTCTAGGGCTATACTGTGTGCATCCAAATGGCTGTGGCTTTTTTGTTCTAGGCATAATTATAACTTAAGCATGTGGTCACGTTTGCCGTTCTCGCATTGGCTTGCATAGCCATGAAAAACGTTGTTTTCCTACTTGACACTGCTTGTATTCGTTGTTGTAATTCGTAAAAGACCTTTGATCGATTGATTGATAATTATATATTTTTTGATAATCCAGATGGATCGATTGATACGATAATTAAAACTTAGCAGTAACAGCTACAAAGTCAGCTTTGCATCTCGCTACATTTTTGCGAATATGATTGGATTGGGACAAGGACAAGCGGACATGACACCGTGATTTTTGAGGTACCTTAAGGAGAATTGACAAATACAAATACCTATAGGATATACAATACATACTTATAGGATATTGCAAGTTGTATAAAGCGTTTTCACATTGTTGGACACGATATTGGTATCGGACGCCGAGACCGTTACCTTTATTGTCGTTAACGGAACCTTTATGGACAGTGTTTCATTGAGAAGGGCAGTCTCGGACCCCGTTGGCCTGATCTGCATCTGTGTCAGGTGCTAAACGACATTGCTTTAGCGAGGTTGTACTTCCTAATCGTATCTTACAAGATAGTGGTAGGACATAAACAACATTGTCTTATGTTTTTAAAATTTGTCAGCTACTAACTATATTTTTTTATGTATCTTCGTAAAAAAAAATTGTTTGCAGTATATGCAGCGTTCAGCGTTCGTATAATATTATGAATATTATAATGGCCGTAACGAAATTGTAATTGTCTTGTACTATTTATTAGCTCAGATACGCCTCATACTCTCGCGATAATTGGTACAGTGTGACCGATGCGCGAGCGCATAGCCCAGTGGTACCGTTACGGTGCGATTATATCGACACGTTAACATATTTAGTTTGACCTATAAATACAGAGTCCTATATAATTAATCTCAGTATTATTTTTTGTACCTAGATAAATAACAGCAATGGTACTGAGCTTCACAAGAAAGGATATTAGGCTAATGTGCTTCTACATATAGTTCAATGAAAGCAGGATGAAATCCAATATAACGTGGTGGGTATTTATTCTAGGATTAATGAACTGCTGGTTACGGTTAAGAATAAGAAAACAATATCATTATGACAATAATTATTGACTCTTACGGACAGCTAAAATTCCTATAATATGTGAAATTGAGAGTTGTTGATGCTTGAAAGTTTAACTAACCATATGAGATAGCAAGGTGCCCAATCTGACCACTTTCCCTCATGAAGAAAGTTTTTACAAATTCTAGTGGCGTTCGCATTTACATAATTATTTGGGACATAAGAAGCGCCCACTCATACCCATACGTCTCTAAATCGAAACAAATCGAAGAAAATGAATGAATGAATGAATGAAAATCATTTATTTGCGAGAATCCAAGTGTGTACAATTAGGTGACATTTTATCGAATCATGAAACATGTGAATTCTGCCTCATATAGGCGTGCAACATTTTATATCTTAACTAATATCATTTACTTAAATTAAACAAATTCCTTACAACTAAACAATAACCTGTTCTTCCATATTATTTATGTCTACTCGTATTTTAAATGATAAGTAATAAATAATAACCTATAATTTTATTTTTAAAATTAAAAATGATAATATAAATGTCATGAATTGGATTTAAAATAATAATTACATCAAGTTGACATTTTAAAATAATTATGGCACCAATTAATAATTACAAAGTAACTTCATCCTCTAAGTACTCCCTAACTGAGTAGAAGCATTTTTCAACTAGCCATTTATGAATTTTTGTTTTAAATAAATTTAGTGGTAATATTTTAATATCATTCGGCAATTTATTAAATATTTCTATTGACATAAAATATGCATTGTTTCTTACAATTTTTAACTTATATGCAGGGACACGTAAACGGAAGTCTGTTCTTTGAGGTATTGGCCTCTGTCGTAGTGACGCAGTGAATGCTAGTAGTGAATGCAACGGTGGGTAAATAATTTGATGGCTAAAAATATACCGTTTATGTTTTGTTTAAGTATACTTAATTTGACATCATATCGGAGATGCTGACGTTTTTGAAAATCATATTCATATAATAGAATAAAAAAAGGCACTGCAAATTGTTTTCTAGCTATAAAAAACCGAATTCCGAAATTTTTAAACGTATTTTACAATTAGGTGTATTCGAGTTCGCGCTCGTGAACACATTTTTTTAAACATTTAATTCTTATACAATATGCTCCAGAAAATATGATTTAAATATGATATCAGTAGACACTGTATGCAAGCAGACAATGAGAATTCCATTGTTAAAATTATGAATGCTATAGATCTTCGTTCATGAGCTTCAGTTATTTTCTTTTTCAATTTATTTACTTAATTTGGAAGTGTTATTCGTCGAAACATGAATAGATTATAATACTTTAACCTTACGCACAATACGTACATTATTATCAGTTGGCCTCACGCGCCTTATACACCAGTTAAACAACTAATAACGGAATTACTGCCTTGAACGTTTAATGTTGTAACTGAATCGCCCTTCAAATAAATATTTGGCCAATGCGTGGGTTTTTTATTTATGCCAAAACGGATATTGGTTAATGTTTATTTAGGCGATTCATGTGATGTTGCTATAAAGACATCAAACATTAAAAGTAAACACCTAGACATTCAAATACGTCTAATACACAGTCATTAGTCATTACCTTTATAATATCTTAATGTATTAGACATTTAATTTTTACAGCTTTATAACTATAATTTAAATTCTTGCTGTAAAACTATTGACGATTATATTTCACAAATACTTTAGCTTGGGTGTGGAAACCGCGATCGACTTGAACTGTGGGACGCCCCCCGCCCGCCTGGTGGACCGGCGACCTGAAGGGAATCGCGGGGAACGGATGGATGCGGAAGGCGGAAAACCGGCAATTTGGGTTGATGATGATAAATACCTTTTTGAACAAATTATACCCCACATACGTCTAGTATATTTATTGTATTTCACTTGCATAAAAATTGTATACGTTAGATACTTATACCTAACCTTAAGCACACCTCGCATCAAGTTACTCGCTGCACCGGTGAAGCGTGAACAGATGAAAACCGCCGATTGTATTGTAATTATATAAATCCCACACTTCACCGGCATGTGGTAGAAGTTATAGGTTATTCACGGCCATTTGAATCTCAGGCAGAAGTAGAGTCGTTATCGAAGAAGGCAAATTATGTAAGGATATGCAAAACGAAGTAAATTATTGTATATGAAGGGTTTATATTTTTCTGAATCAGCCCTCACCACCTGGCTTCTAGAGCAACACTATACGACGTGTGTTTTTAGAGGTCCGTGTCCTTCTTTGTTGAGGAGGATAATCATAAAGTTATGATTATCAGGATCATAAGTAAATGTACTTGAATGTAATTAATGCAGGTACCTACTATTAATTAATAATTATAAGTTACTGTGTCAAGAAAAATCTGGTCAAGTGCTAGTCGGAATCGCCCATCGAGGGCTCCGTACGAACTATGAAAGCATTGCATATTGCTCTAAATAAAAGATAAAGTGTAGGTACTGAGCGACAAACTTAACTTTACCATTGGAAAACTGTAAAAAATGATTTAATTACAATGTATAATTACAATGTATGTATGTTCGACGACGTGCTTGGCGCAGTTTGCAGACACCTGTGTACTGAGCCGGTGGTCACGGGTTCGAATCCCGGCCGGGGCAAATATTTGTGTGATAAACTCGAATATTTGTTCTTGGGTCATGGATGTTATCTAATTATGTATTTATATATTATGTATATCATCGTCTAGTACCCATAGTACAAGCTTTGCTTAGTTTGGGACTAGATCGATTTGTGTATGATTGTCCCATAATATTTATTTATTTATTTATATTTTGCAGATTTTTCCCTATGTGATACCTAATGATTTGATGAAGTTATCAAAAACCTTTTGTCATTATAATAATACTATATTGAAGACATTAAAATTGTGGAAGATTATTTATGACTACGACGTAAGCGCGGGCTGGCATATTGGTCAACACGCTTGAAAGATTGCGACAAATTTCAACATTGATGTCCTGAGGCTCACTTATTAGCTGACAAACTTTAGGCACAATGATGATGTAGACTAGAATCTTAATTGAGCTGCTAACTTACAATACAGGACTCATGCTGGACCCCTTGGTCATGATTCATGAAACATTTAGCAGAGATTAGCTTAAGAGTTGAGATTTTGGTCTCACCGGCTAAAATGGATGACACAAGACCAAATTATGTAATTTGTATTCGTATTCAATGTATCTAGTTTTAAGTAGTTATTACATAAAGTTTAGTCTATGCCATTTATTTGAAACCATTTAAGAATCCCTTACATTATGAAAGACCATGGTAATGAGTATTTAAATTATAGTAATAATGTCTTACCAAAGTTACTAGTTCTGAACAATCACACAAAGTATGATAAATACGTAATGCCATGGTTAGCAGGCCTCGCCCGGTTACAGTAAAACAAAACTGTTTTTAATATGTACGTGGGCCAAATTGACTTTGGTTTGTGCGTTAGCTAACTATAGTCAGCATACAGAATAGTATTAGTTATAACATAGGTTTAAAAATAAACAATTTTTTTTTTATATTATTTGCCACATAACCATCCCAAATGGTCATATTTAGCTTGGTTGATACAATGATGATCTACCGCGCATTACATTGTTTGTGGTATGAGGCTACATCCTACCACTGGAGTGGAGCAGAGTGGAGCTATGTTAAATGAATGGCACATTCCTCAGATTTAGATGCACTTCTTTTGAGCTGTACAAAGACGCATCCTGGTTGGTTCATTTTCTCCACTCCTATCCACTGAAATAGGTAGCTTACATTATCTCCTATTCCATGAATTCTAACAGAGAGAAAGTTTAGGTAGGTCACATAGCAATAATCAGTCCCTGTTGTATTCGTATATGCAAATCAGTATATAAAAAATATTGATAACTATAGGCATAACCACACAACATATTCTTCAAATACAAATACCAATATGTTCTTGTCATGCTTTTGGTCAATTTCCAAACACGTATGTGTTTATCTAATAAAGTCAATGTCAAAACTATTTACTCGGCTATTGTGGAATTTCTCTCATGTTTGCTTGACGCATGCGAATTGTGAAAGTGTAATTTAATATTTACACGGCTATAACAAGTGTACTTGTCTAAAACGTGCGAATTGAACTAAAATGCACGATCAACAAAAAAGTTTTGATCAAATTTAAATGGACACGCAGAATATGAAAATGTTGGAGATCTTAGTTCCGTTCGGGCAAATGCAATGTCTATTTTCAAAATGACCTCTCAATCCCCTTTATGCCTAGAAAGGTTTGCTGGCCACCACCGATGAAATAGGTCGCTTCCATTACAAAATAATAAGAAGCGGTCGCCTAAAATTTTATGATTCCAGGTGTCCTTTTAAATGCTTTAATGTTATGGGTACGTACAAAAATATTTCTTAAATAATTGAAATCCAAGAACTTTATTTATTACAAAGTATTTTTAATGTATTGAAATCATTATTGGATAAATCTTTTTCAATATTGATATTTCGCATTCTTAAAATTTTAGTACTTATATTCTAATTGAATCATCCTTGACCTCGTTTGGAGCAGGTATTAGATATCTCCACTTTTCATGTAAATAAAGGTATGTAATGTCTTATTGAATAGTCACAGGCATATGTTAGTATAAGTTTTCTAGAAAGTGAAAGATATAGGGATGTTAGAAGAAATGGAGTCTCTACGGAGTTTCAACTCAACGAATAATTATAATAGATGGCCTGCACTAGAGCGATAAACATGTCTGTAAGGTTTTTGAATTACTATTTGTGGGTATATATAATTCGTCTTCGTGCCCTTGGCAGGAAATTGAGCAGATATTTTACCTTTACGATGACGTCGATGTTTTCACTCAAAAACATGGACGACTCGAATCACTTGTCACGTCCTATTGTGAAAGGTGTAAATGATATTAGACGCCAGAACAACTGATGCTCAATGATTTCACACAGGTGCTACTACGAACAAGGTTATTATCATTAAAGCCCACAAGATTGTGTTTAGCACTTTGCCTCTCTCTTTGTCTATTTTGTAATTGGAAAGATTAACACTTTCGTTTTATCAAAAATCGTGTCTATGATTTATTTGGAATTTGCCGTACTACTACCGAAATAAGTAATACTACACACCTGTGTTATTTCTTAGGTGTTTATCGGAAATATATTGAAGACCAAGTGTTACCTCGCTGTAATGCTATACTAAGGCGCAGAGCGAGGAAGCTGCCAGGCCTTTGGTCACCAGTGGTATCGACGAGCCGTTTAGAAAGGTCCCTAAAAATAACTCTTGGACCCCACGGGCTAACATATTTGGCTTATGAGATGATGTAGGCAATCCCCATGAAACCGTGGACTAACATCCCTTCGATGTTAGTCCACGGTTTTGTGATCAAGACGCCATGAGAGCTCACATGTTTAGTGAGATTTTTCTTGAAGAAATGATGATTGAAATGTAAAGTAAGCACATGTAGTGACGTCACAAATTTCTTTTTTTCAATAACAGCTATACTGACCGAGACAATCGGGCTGTCATCCACGGTCACCTGACAACCTGTCATTTCACAGTTTGCACTGTCCGCTCCAATAACGCCGTTTAGCGTTTCTCTATAAACGGTTCCAGTGAGGACAGTGGTTTAATTGTTAGGAAGTCTAGGTTGGCTTATGATATAGGTCGTGAGGTTAGTGGAACTGAGGAAATATTAGTACATGTTTCACTGTCTAATAGATATAAATTCAAGGGCTTTTCATAAACACGTCATACCATTTCTAATTAATCATGTCGATTTAGGATAATAATATAATGAAAACAACTATACTTAATCTCATTTTAACTAAAAAACAACGAGCAACATCTAATTCTTGGTACGCCTCTGTGGTTTCGATCATTATATTCATATTCCATATTTACATTTGTGTTAATAAATATACTCAAATCACGATCATTAAGATCGAAGAAAAAATCGAGGGAGTTCTTTAATATTATAGATACCTATTAAACCTAAAATATTAAAGAATACCCTCGATTTTTCCAAGAGGCTATCTTCAGATCCTTACCAAATAAGAGTAAATTGATATTACCGTTATCATAAATGACTTAATTCTGTTAATATTATATATATAACCATTACTATTTTAAGTCAATATAAGATATGATGATATTGATGATCATGATGAAAGATGCTTATTCTGATTATTTATAAATTATTCAGAGGGTGACGGAATTCACTTTCGTTTATTATAATAACCTGCAAGTTAAATGTTCGAGAATGTAAATGGAGAAGGCAATATTTCATTTGTAAATAAGTTTATTTGTTATTTAAATATAACGCTTGAGACCGTATCCGTATACATCTCATGGTATATATATAGAGAGATCAAGACCAGAAAGTATAGAAAACTAGATGCTGTGGCGTAGCTAGGCGATCATGGCCTCCGATGTTGGTCCAAGTTTTGGTGATCAGAAGGCTTGCGGAGCTGGAGGGCCTTGGAGCACTGTTGTTTTAATGTATCTCATGTTGTACTTTCTTTTCCTTGATGTCTGAGGTGTGCAATAAAGGGTACTTGTATTAGTGTTACTCTACTTACGCCAGACGAATGTTTAAGGTATCGCTGTCCTCTCTTTTCTAGATGCTCGATTTCAGCACGCTTAGTTCAAATGTAAATATCTGGTTTGTCACATTCATGACAACCTTTAAGAGCGCCCGAAGCCTTAAATCGTGTGAACTCGCCACTTTTTGAGAATACTAAAGAGTCCTATGAGATAATGGTGTCACGGATACTGATGTCAACATTGTTAAATGACTCTGCAGTTAGTCTGACTTAATGTGTTGACACTTAACCTCTACTGTCTAAAAGCTTTGTATGTTGAATAGGGCCGAAAAATTAGGGACGTAGGATAAAATACCTTCGTAATGGGTAGCAAGAAATGTGGTTATGGCGATGGTCCCTAACGGCGAGCTTTCGCCAGTAGGTAATGTGTCAAACAAAATTAAGTTTCTTTTGTTTTTTGTTACATCACAAGCGAATGCTCGCGGTAGCACCCTAACGGACCGGTCAATAAAAACGACAAACTCGTACAATAAGATTACGACGTTACGATCTCCGATGATGAAAAAACAAACCCCTGTTCTATTCTGGTAGCGTGCCAGTGGAAAATATATGTTGCGTAGAGTTGGTATGGTATGATTATATCTACATATATGAGAATAATAATGATGTTGTCTGTTATAGATTCCTTTAACAAGCAATTACAAATTAGTAAAGTAAAAATAGAAATCAGTTTAGTTGCCTAGATGTTTAATTACAGATTTTTGGATGTCTAGACTAGAAAGTGCCCATAAACATGATCAGGTTTTTATTTTTCAATCAGGGCAACTAGTCCGTCAGGTCTAGGTGCTATGCGTGACCAAGTCAGATCAAGTTGCAGTGAACCAGTTACAGTGCTCGGCCCTTCACTGTTCCCAGTAGCTTCCGGGTCTGACACCGTATTGTGACGTGTGGAGTTATTGACCTCAAGCCAATTCCTGATCGATTAAATCGGATTTGTATTGCCATTCGAATCTGGCTTGGCTCGCTTGGTTAATTGTCATTTTTTTTGTTTTTTTTTTTACCGTTTCGACTGCTTTCACCTAGTATCCTTTTGAAGGTATTTCTGGATTAGACGTATATACACCTAGCGACCCACCCCGGCTTCGCACGGATGCAAATTATAGGCACGCGCGCCGCCGGCCCCCCGGCCGGTACCACCGCAAGCGCTATGTCCCTGCATTTTAAATCTGTAATATCTTTGAATATATTCATATAAATTACATGCTGTTAATATTGATCTACAGGCTGACTTCAAATTGGTATTACAAAAGTAGTGTTTTGCACATATCAACCCTAATGTAAACTCCTGTACTAAGTCTCATACTTCTAAAATAATCAAAACTATCTTAGTTATACATTTTAAAGTATCCCATTTTTTTCGACTTGATGCGGTTACCCTATCACGATGATTTAAAACAAAGGGATTAGAGTACTTCAAATCAACACTTTCCTCTTTGGTTATCATCTGACATAGCATTTACTACTAATTGTCACTAGTCAAAGAAAATAATATTCTTTTTTTAAGATTTAGACAAGTAAATGCATCATCTTTACATCTACACTAACTTTCAAAGAATGGATGATGTTATTTTTTTATTTTACATCGCAAAGTACAGTGCTTACTCAGGAATTATTTCAGTAAATATCTTGTAAACTTCGATTGACGTAACTAATGTAAATAACGAGGAGTGACAGATATGAGAGTTAGCTATTGAATTTGCGGTAACCATCGGGAAATAATACATTGGGACTTTAATTATTTGTTTTGTAAGAAAATTAACGATGCTTATTTTCAGAACTGACTTAGTGTTATATATTATATTTATCATTAACTGAGCCACAATCAAGTGTTTTGTATTACCAATTTCAAGTCACCCTGTATATTAAATGCACAATGTATTTAAGGTACTTAGTTGGATAAGGATTAATGCTGTATTGTACTGTAGCACATTATTTTTTTTTGTAATAAAATTAACATTAAGTTGTAATAAGTGTAAGTGTAAGCGCAAAAAATATGTTTATTTACGACATGACATTAGAAACCTTTAAAATTATCAGTGTTTTTCTACTATATTTTGCATGTATTATGCATATAATAACCTTCCTCTTGAATCACTCTATCTATTAAAAAAACCGCATCAAAATCCTAAAGATCTAAGCAGACAGACAGACAGACAGCAGGAAGCGACTTTGTTTTATACTATGTAGTGATGACAAAAAAAAATTTAACAAAAAAAAAGAACCGACTTCAGTAAAACTAAAAAGCCAACAATAACCCGTTCAAGTACAGATTACATTTGACTCACCCTTTTACTGAAGTCGGTTCTTTTTTTTGTTAAATTTTTTTTTATTTGCTTTTTAGTCCACCAAATCCTATTTACTGAAAGTAAATTCTTGACTTTATCAATAAATTACCGAAAGCGTCGTACATGTCCCTATAACATTTGAAGAGTTCCCTCGATTTCTCCAAGATTCCATCATCAGATCCCGATTTAGTGCCAACGGGACCAACTGGGAGTTATACCCTTTCGATAAAAAAAAAAATTGAAAATCGGTTCACGATTCTCGGAGATATCGAGTAACATACATAGAAAAAAAATAAAAAAATAGTTCGAATTGAGAACCTCCTCCTTTTTTGAAGTCGGTTAAAAAGACACTTCATATTGAAGTATTCCGAGAAATCTTAGAAACTTATTTTCACACCTAACTATAATTATTTATCAAATGATGTTTTGCAATACATTTATTACGTTCATAATAATTTGGACTTAGGAGCAATAACCCGGTCTGTATTGGCGCTCAAAAATTAAGGCCAACAGTGACTTCTTTTTTTAAAACGTTGCTACTTGATAGCGATTTAGTATAAGTATGCTTTACTTTCACGTTCGAAGTGAAAGGTTAGTGCAGACTGAATTCTTCAAATCTTAAGTTTATTATTGAATTTTAGCTAATGGATGAACATAAAAGGAATTTGGAAACGGATGCTTAACTATTTTGAGCATTTATCCACTACAAAAGGAAAAGTTGGAGATTTATTTGCTTGGCACTAGAAAGGATACCTAAGTCAGACTGTTGTTCAACAGCGTGTTGTGTCCATACACAGTCTATCATTATTACGATTGTCAATATCATACCTAAACGTTAAATGATAATGATAATTTGCTTAGTTTGGGACTAGGTCGATTTGTGTATGATTGTCCGTTAATATTTATTTATTTATTATTATTTATTTATTACCTATATCGTCATAATTGGAATCAGTCCACCTAAAGTTTAATTAAAAACAACGAAACTGGAGATCACTTATGTAATCATTTACCTTTGCCTGAATCTAAATTACGTTTTTTTTTTACATTTCTACGTGACCTTTCACTCTTCAAATGCAACAAAAATAACTATTGAGATGCTGCAAGAATATTGGATACCAAAATTCCATCTCTATCACAATACTCCTATATAAACGAATTAGTATGCCTCAGATACAGTGAAGTTTATTTTTAACAAGCATTCTCTAACATTTTTTATTAAGTTGAAGTTGCCTATGACGTGTGCGCGATGTTGGGCAGATAGTCAAGGTAGCGCTTGCACCGATGGGCTATTAAGATTGTGGGCACGCGACTCTAAGTAACTGTACTCTTCTAACAGCTATGATAAGGCGGTCGTAGTCATTTTTTTTAAATGTTTTAATAAAAAAAAAATAACGTCTACATAAATGCTCATTATTTGAGCCTTCCTGACTTTTCAATAACTTTACTTTACAGTTACCGTTGTCAAGGTTGATATAAACGATAAGCGATATAATCCATGGAAACCAAAGGAAATATTATAAAGCATTATGTTTCTTTTTTGTCGTGACAACTTATTTGTTTTCGTTTATGATTTCACCTTTAATTTGTTTTGACCCTCGGAAATGATTGGAATAAAACCGGTAAATATATGAATTTTGGTTAGAAAACTAGAAATTTGAGTAACATAACTTTATCAAGTCAATGAACGTGATATCTACGTGATATGTGCTGTTAAAACGGAAGTTTCTCTATCACTAAAACAATAACTGTATTTTACAACAAGCGACTATAATCCAGTAACATGGTCGACAGCGGAGTGTTGTGTCACTGCGAATATAATATAATATGAGGATATTAAAGACTGGTTAAACCGGACAATACAGATGTTACGAAAGCCTGCATTTTGCATTGAACTGCAAAAGGCTTTCTGTTTGCCCTTAACCAGTCTCAGCATTTATAGTATGTATGTAAATATTGTGGTTAAGGGAAATTTACATAATAGTGTGAACCGCTATGTTTATAGTCTTAAACTTTGTGTGTATTAGCAAGTTCATTATTTTAAGTATAAAGTGATTAGGCAAAACTTCTATGCTTGCTTTGTAATTTAAATGTGTTATAGAATGGACACTTTGTAACTATTGGCGGCGTGTTTTTGAATTTTATGATGGTCCATGATTAGTTTTTATTTTTATTTGAGCAAAACATTCTCGATAATGTATGCGAAATGTTCTGAAAATCCATATTATTTAATCGCGGAATGTTTTCGGAAGTTAAACGAAGCTAATCAATCATCAATACGTAACGTTTTATTTTGCTGCTCTCGAAGAAAAAGTACGCCTTATTTGTAATCCTAACTTCTATATTCCATCTCCTAGTTTTTTGTGAGCCAGAGGACCCAAACCTAATGTCGCCAACCGCGACATATGTCGTCAAATTAACGACGATTATCGTCATTATTCATCATTAGGCTGCGGTGGCGTCATTAAACGAATTGGCGTTAGATGGTTATCGGTCCACATATAATGCCTTTATCATTGTTTCATTGCGTTATGCGCTTGATGCTTTTAATTTTGCAACTTCGTATTTGATTAAGTGCACTTATGGTGTATAGATGTGCGAGCATAAAATTAATTTCTTAGCGCTTATGTGGATAATGTTCTTATGTAATGATAAATTAAATATGCACTGATCTACGTAATGTATATTACCAGTGATCGGTCCAATACAAACGGTGACAGACCACCGCGGAAATATCGCATAAAAAATACGGACATGATTATAATATTTTAGCTAACACTTTTACACTCAATACCCCAGACCATATTTATTTGGAGCAAGATCGTGGGATTATAATTATGGTCATATTAAAAAGACTTTATACAAAATATGTATCATATCATAGGTATCTTAAGCTGGATTAATCCGAACTTTTATATTCTTATAAGAACGCTTAGATACTCTCGCATATAAATGACAAACTAAACAAGTACGAGTATGTACATGGATTCATGGTATTCTCACGTTACTATCTGAAAATATGCGTTATTATTGGAATAAAAGATTGGTTAAACGCAGCCTTAATAGGAATATTATTATCTGAGGTTAAAGTTTATCCTGAAATTATGTCATAAACAACTTTTTACTTTGGCTCGACAAGATGTAACCATATTTAT
Source organism: Apotomis turbidana (assembly GCA_905147355.2). Classification (NCBI taxonomy): domain Eukaryota; kingdom Metazoa; phylum Arthropoda; class Insecta; order Lepidoptera; family Tortricidae; genus Apotomis; species Apotomis turbidana. The sequence continues at coordinate 26,226,184 of LR990281.1, read as the reverse complement.
AGGTAGGTACCCTAAAACTATATTGATTTCATTACGGTCGGTTCAAGTATTAAATATTTCACTAGCGACCCGCCCCGGCTTCGGACGGGTGCAATTCTGATAAATTATGCATGTAGGTATTATACATATAAATCTTCCTCTTGAATCACTCTATCAATAAAAAACCTCATCAAAATCCTTTGCGTAGTAGTTCTATGTAGAGATATGCTTAGATCTTTAGAACTACGCAAACACAGGGACTGACAGACAACAGGAAGCGACTTTGTTTTATACTATGTAGTGAAATATAAGGATCCCATCAAAAACATAAATGTTAAATTAGAGCCAAGTTCTCGCATGCCACGTTGTCGACTTCGCCGACAAAAGAATTGAGATCTATATGGGCGCCAAGTTCTTTGCCCTAAATTTTTTAGATACAAGGACATGCGACATACTCAATGCATTTATTTTACATGGGGAGTAATTCAATATCAAGACTGCACTTGGCTAGTTTTTACATATAAATTTATATTATATTTGTCTAATCATTAACCTATTTTCGTAAAGGTATGTACGCAAGTTAGTGTACGTCCTGTTACTTATACTGTTAGCTTGATTAATAATACTATGTTACTTTGATAAAATGAAGTCAGTTTGTGAAAACTAGCCAAGTCATATCTTGATATTGAATTACACCCCAAGTAAAATAAATGCATTGAGTATGTCGCATGTCCTTGTATCTAAAAAAATTAGGGCAAAGAACTTGGCGCCCATATAGATCTCAATTCTTTTGTCGGCGAAGTCGACAACGTGGCATGCGAGAACTTGGCTCTAATTTAACATTTATGTTTTTGATGGGATATCATTACTTTTTGTACATAAATTATTATGATGTGTTAATTATTTAATCATTACTTGTGTGTGTGCTATTCTAGTATAGTATAGTATAGTACTGTGTGTGTGTGTGTGTGTGTGTGTGTGTGTGTGTGTGTGTGTGTGTGTGCGTGTGCGTGTGCGTGTGCGTGTGCGTGTGCGTGTGCGTGTGCGTGTGCGTGTGCGTGTGCGTGTGCGTGTGCGTGTGCGTGTGCGTGTGCGTGTGCGTGTGCGTGTGCGTGTGCGTGTGCGTGTGCGTGTGCGTGTGTGTGTGTGTGTGTGAGAGAGAGAGAGAGAGAGAGAGAGAGAGAGAGAGAGAGAGAGAGAGAGAGAAAGAGTGTGAGCTATGCTAATACATCTTTAAATCAAAGAAAGAATTTTCCAAATCGGTTAATAAATGACGGAGTTCTGAGGCAAGAAGCATAAATAATAATAATAATTAAAAAAGTAAAAAAATCACTGTTTTCGATTTTTTTATGTGTACACACACAATTACCAAGCTGAATGCCAAATTTCACCTTTCTAGGTTACCTGGAAGTGGGTTAGGTTTTTGATTACTAGTCAGTCAGTCAGTCAGTCAGTGATAAAAATACCGTTTTTTGGACTTTAATATCTCAATACCTATTTCACCTACATTTATAAAATTTGGGGTACTAGTTGTTCTAAAGGATCTAAATACATAAGCCAAATTTCATATTTTTATGTTAAATAGATTTGGAGTTATTGAGGGGTCAAAAGTGGCTCCAAACAGTTAGTGTAATATAACACACGGCTGCTGCTCGCCAGTTCTTCGGGTGAACTTGGCTGGACACGCTGCCGCGTGTCTAGATAAATATTTCAACAAACGCTTATTTTGAAATACCCACGTTTAAGATACTATGTATACGAACATCACATTGAAGACATCGTGTAATAAATCGCTTTTATAGCTCCGTGTTTATTAGACGTTAAGTACTAATTAGGGGTTAAGAAAGCGTACTTAAAATGTTTGATTACTACGTCGATTGTACAATCTGGTGCTCCATACTAAGTGTTAGCGATCCTTGTTTGATGTGTAGAATACTAATTAATGGAGTATTCTATAGTATGAAATAATATAAGACCTTTAACCATAAGCTTACATGAGAAATAGGTATCGTGTTTTAAAAATAAATAAATTTAATAAATTGATTAACAAATTCAAAGTTTGCATGCAATTATTTTTATATGTTGTAACATATAAAAATAACAACAAAAATAATGCAATGCAATTATTTTTATATGTTGTAACATATAAAAATAATTGCATGCAAACTTTGAATTTGTTAATCAATTTATTAAATTTATTTATTTTTAAAACACGATACCTATTTCTCATGTAAGCTTATGGTTGAAGGTCTTATATTATTTCATACTATACATTTCTCATGTTAAGTGAATCAAATTCTTATGAGAAATAAATGTCTTAAACCATAAACCATAAAGTTATAATTTCCCAAGACTATGGTGTTTATGAAGAGGTAACATTGTGTATTTTCAGAGAAATAAACGTTGTCATAAACATCAGTTGTATTTTTATGGGAGCACAATCTATTAACGAGAGTGCATCTGTAATTAGCATGCAGTTAACAATATTAAAAGTAAGCATCACAGCCCGTGTCGCCGGTATACGTGAAAGTTTTCACTCGTGTATGAAAGATTTCCACCGTTTCCCTGTGCAACAATAGTCAATATTTACAGCTAGAGAGTGCCTGGGAACAATGAACAGTGAAAGCAATTGGCGATAGGTAATTTCTCGCAAACTGACCCTGTCGAATGACAAACAATGTTTATTATGGAAAATACTGTAAGAGTTGAATGACCTAAGTTCAATATGCTGTAATATTTACGTTTCCGCTCTCCGCAGTGGTTTCAAACTAAGCGCTAAGATGTTGGCTCTGTGAGCTGTACACCGAGTTTGTTTCAAAATGGTTGAAATATCTAATTTATTGCGTTTTCAACCCCCATATTTCAGCCATTTTTCTAAAACCCGAATCGACTAAACACATTTATAATTATCGAATCACACAATTTCACGAGGATCTTTTCAGAAAATCGACCTAGTTATAAGCTGAAACAGCAGAAAAACTAGGCACCTGTACATCTGCTAATTTTTTTTTGTCCAAGCTGAAATGGGGACGCTTCGCTCGATCGGTTACAAAGAAACTAATAATATGTTTCACTTGGGATACCCTTGATTTACTTTTATAATATATGCTTAGATTCTATTCTACACATCAAGGAATTACAATAATCGGGATTACGCACTTCTTTCCTTGAGGTCTGCCGGATTTCATTAAAAAACAAAACGGGAGGAGTGGCTGATAGGCGGCTCCTGCCCCAAAATGTTACCGTCATCTGAACACCCGCAGACTTCTTGGGTTGTCGTGATTTTTCTTCGCGACCAGCTTTACAGGGCCTTACGGGCCGTATTTTGGTAACCTCTGTGTTAGAGCACCGACACCTCATGCTCTCTCGAAATCAGTCATTCTCATTTTTCTTTCCACTGACATTCAAGAACTTCCTATCACAGATTAAGAAACCGAACGTTTCGTGCATTAACACATGTTTCTCTAACCTTCAGTAGCCGAACGTTTGCATAATCTTCGTCTTGGCACAGGATGAGTATTGAGTAGGCTACCTGAATTGTATACCTAGTCATTAATATATGAAATATTTTCATAGTGCAATAACTTTACTCACTTTCATTTTGAAAAATGATGATTGATGTGTTGCGGCGTACGTCAATTAGACTTACCAACATGGTAAGTATTCAATTGAGTCACTCTTAAATTTTTAGCAGAAATGAAATGATGACCAAAGACTTGTCTTCTCACTGTCACAGCGTTATTGGTTAGAGAATCCGTTTACTTAAATATATATTGATGTCAATAGGATACCCTTCAGCTGTGATAGGCCCCCTTAGGGCTGTGTAATCGCGAGTTCAAGCCTCATTTGCGGTGTAATGAGTAAAAAAGTACCTATCCGTAAAAAAAAAATGCAAATAGGCGAGCCTTATACGCGGCCCGCGGGGTTTTCCATACCTAGTTGAGGGGAGAGAGGTGCCATAAATAAAAGTAAATTCGTCTTAAAATGAACTGTAGTCACCAAGAAGCTAATTCAAGTCTTATACACCACCACCCATTTGGGTACCGTAAGGTCAGGCCATTTGCGACCCAAGGGGCTATTGGTTGGGTAAATCGCAAATTAAAGGTTTTAAGCCCTAATAATGATAGTATGGAATATACTACATCTCAACAGTTGAAACAAAAGTCTTACACGTCAAAACATGTACGTTTCTAATATTCTAATGTTTAAAAAATCGGGCTTGTTTTGTTTTGCTTAGTACCAAATAACCCCTTGGGTCCCAAATAACCTCACCTTACGTGCTTACTACATTCGTACTCGACGTGTCAGTGTAACCTTGGCTGCAGCGGTCTATGTCATACGCGCGTAAGTACGCGATTATTCGTGGGAAGGCGATTCCATGCAATATTTGTGCGTAAAAAAACAATAACTTGTCAAATTGCTGTAATCAATGAGATCTTAAGGCGAGGCGGCTCGCTTACATATTAATAATGGAATAGTATTTTTATTAAATAACAATGAAAGTCTAAACGAGAACAGGTGGTAGTTTCAAGTACGTTTCATGCCAATGTACCTCAAGTAAACTGGTTTCTCTTCTGTTACATATCAATGGTATCCAAAAAATTTGGTGTGGAAGTTTTAAATATACTCGTATTTCTATTACATTCTTCATCCCTACCATTATCGTGTCGGAAGTCACAACCTACATTTCATTCATTTTCAATGACATTGTTAAAAGTATTATTTTTGATTCAAAACCCTAGATGTATGAAATGGACGGTAAAAGCTTAGTTTTTAGCAACGAGTAAATTCTTGATGCAACTATCAGTCAATTAGCTTAACACAATCTTGAAAAAAAATCCGTCACTAACCGTAATTCAGTAAATTAAGTGAGACTCGCTCTTAACTGGTATTCTTTTAAGCCCAATTGCACTGAACTCCTTCCAAACACGGTCACTGTATCAATCGCATTGGCAAGGAAGCTTTCTCTGATAATCAATCGGGCTTACATTGCAGTGGGAAAGGAAGTGCTTTATCCATCTGGGGAATTGGGTCCAGTCCTCTCTTAACTGGTTTAATGCGATGGTGTCGACTGCTGTTGAATGATATAAAGGTTTGACCACACTGCTGGTCAAAAAACGTTGCCGCACCATAAACGCATTCAAATGCGTGAAAAATACGTGAGGCAAACGCATTGTGAGCAGCGGTTTGAATTGAACGTTCTTTAAATGGTTAAGTTGCTTGTAACGGTTGCGGTCCTAGGTTCGAATACTTCAAATCCCCGCAAGGGCAAGCACTAAAACCAAAACTATGTAGTATGTATCATTAGCAAGATTACTTATTACTTTCAGGATGTTTTTTATAATTTTAATTAACTATCAGATTTATCCTTATCGTCGTCTAGTATCCATCATAACACTATTTTAGTACTATACTAAACCTTGTTCCATTTCAATAAAAAACTCTGTTCATGAATCTTGTCAATATTATGGTATAGTACTTATCATAGCTAGCACAGTGGAAATTAATCGCAACAGAGTTCTTGATTTATGGGCAATATTCTGTAACAAAGTTAAAATGACCACCAATTGCAATTTACCTTGAATCGCTAACCGGGCCTCCGCCTCGGGCTCTACGTGTATACACATATCACACACCTCAACTATGAGTCTGTATTCAAACAGGTGTATTCCGTATTAGTCGGTAATCGGTTTCGAAAGTCGACACCCGTGACCTTGCACTCTCGGTCTCGATGGGGCTCTATCGTGCACTGAATCATATTTTTGTAAACAAACGGTATGATGATAGGGTAGTAACCTTTTTTGGTAACCTTCTTTATCAAATCTTAAATCATAAAATTTTACAATACAGGACACCAAATATGGGATTGAAAAAAACGGGTGTGGTTTCGAAACATGAATAGGAAAGTTTACTATCGACTAGATGACCAAACGAACTTCTCAAGCGATGTTCGATCATTATTATATGAGTCGTTACATTCGATTTATCAAGAAACTTGCTCATCCGATCACAGACCCGGCTCATTCTTTGGTCAAATGAGTTCTTTATGTATAGGTATAAAGAACAATAACTATCTTAAACTTGAACTAGGCTTAGTTAAATAAATTGCAATAAAGACAAAAAATACTTGATATGCTTTCTTTGGGGACTACGTATAGGTACGCCTAAATTCTTAAGATAAGTTCAAATTAAGTTAGTTCATATTACTGTAATAGCTAAGTACTTATCCTTTCTGAAAAAATGACTTATTGTTGAGTTTCTTTCGGCGTTCCTTCTCAACAGTGGTCTCCTCTTATGAAATGCCGGTAGACTCAGACATGTAAAAGTGCCCTTGTGGTCTACTTGCGGAATAAAGTTCATTATTTCATTGTTACTTAACTGTGTAAGTAGTTTATATCGTTAATTTGGATATAATTATAAGGATTTGGTGTTAGAATATTATTTAAGTAGATCGTTGTTAAACACACGCAAATATCAATAATTGATTCAAATCTATCGCTAGAACCTTGGTTTAAGCTCACTCGACCGCATTTACAGTTCACATATAGGTATTTGTTTTTGTGATGTCCAGGGTTTCTGTGCGGCAGTAGATTCAATAAAACACTTAAATGGGTTTTCTGTCGACCACCACTGCCCGTTCCCGTTGACGTCTCTCATAGCAATGGCGGCAGCCGGGCAGTTGTGGGGACCCTTTATTATCATAAAGGTGTCTATACACCACACCATCCTCTTTTGATAAATTTGAAATAGTTATTTATTGACACCTTATTTATTTAATTATTACTAGGTATTAACATTTCATATCACCCTTGCATTACATGTACATTTAATATATTTCTGGAATCTAGATTGATTCATATTATTAGTAACTGGTATGCACAACATACCTATTAGTAATATCTCGGTCACTAGACTGTAGTAGTGTCTTTATTCTGTGACTGTAGTTGGAAATATAATACTTCTAATTTAATCCTTAATCATGAATTTGAATGTACATTGAAATGTAACACGAGTTTAATCTTATCAACAACTGTATTGTAAATTTGTAATAAATGTGTCATAAAGAAATGTTTTTTCTTTGTTACTATTCGCGTATTCGGTATTTAATCTCCTTTTGAGACAAGGCTTTTAACCATAAGTTTATGCATACATGAAGTTAATTTAGTGAGTGATACTTATTATTTAGTAGTTTCAAGTTCAATAATTTTGTCTTCATTTTTTACATCATTAAATAATTCTATGTTCTCGTTTCCGTTACCTCCTCTTTCCATTTGTGTTTTTTTTAAATTTTTTTCAATTAGGTACTTGTTCTTTATTGGTAAATAGAATGAATTAAGTAATGGAATATTTTGTATTTGGTATTGTAACAATTATTTTTATTTTATTGCTTTCGCCAATCATAACATTGGATTACATATATGTTCATTTACTCGTGAATTAATGTACTATGGAGCTATTATTTTCGAAAATTTAGGAATCTACCAGCTTTTCCAACTAAGGCCTTTGTGAGAAAGAAGCGCCGCAAGAAAACATACAGTTTGCCTTTTTCAATGAAATATACATTTTCCAATTTTTTGGTATGAAGTTAAAAATCTTCTCACGAAATGTAAGTATTTCAGAATACTAAACCGGCGTTGACTAGTCATCACTTGAAAAGAAAATCTGTTTTCTTTAGAATTTCTATATAGTGAAATTTACACAATTGATTGGTACACCGACCATAATTTCAAATACCGTAGTAACTTCGTAAGGAATCACAGTTTTTTTACTGCATTATTGAAATTTATATTGCAAGTTTCAGGTGAGTATAACTCAAGGAAAATAGATAGGTAAACACACTACCCACGTCTCTTATGAGGGCTCGTGGATCGTTATTAACTAGACTAGATGCAAAATATTATAAATGTTGCGTCTCTCGATTAAAACAAAGTCTTCAATTTGGAAGACCCTCGTCCAGCCCAAATTTTATTCATTTTACCATTTAATTCAGCCACAGCACTGTTTTAATGCATGTATAATCACGAAGACTCATTTATCATAAGTACTGAAAGTCTAAAATTAGTTTGTTGAAAATAGGAACCACAATCGTTTACACTTCATTCTAAAGCAGGTCGCAGGTTTCACAGCCATAATATATATTTATATATATAATTATTAATATCATCGTCTAGTACCCATAGTACAAGCTTTGCTTAGTTTGGGACTAGGTCGATTTGTGTATGATTGTCCCTTAATAGTTATTTATTAATTATACATTTTATTATTTATATGTTCATTGGCAAGTTTTTCACCTTTGTGGTCCCTCTGGCACCTTGTTATTGTCGTATATGGGATGATTTTGACCATATTGTTTATATCGTCTTGATAGAAGGTTGCAGGCGTCGGAAGGAAACTCGGAGATCAACAAATACAATTAATATAATGTAACCAAAACACAACAGTTACAATTACAAGTTAATAACGAAATCTAAGTTATACAAATATGAATTCTAATGTTCGCGTAAGCTACGGCGCGAGCGAGCTGAGACAAGGTGGTACGGATGTGCGCTAGGACGGTCGGAGTCGCTCTGCAGGCCGGCGGCCGCGTCGCCCGGGCGCTCCCTGCGCCCGCGCCCCTCGCCGCCGAACCGGTCGCCGCCAGGCTGGTGCGCTCTGCATGTATCGAGCGCGTAAGCGCACGAATTATTTATTGTTTTGGTGTGCGCCCATACTACTCCCCCGCCGAGACCGTTGCTGCGGTCGACAGTGGTAGTAATCAGGAAAGTTGACGCGGCGTCCGCTGCGAGTTGTCCTCGGCTGGCTCGTCGGTGGTGCTGGTGGTGCCAGTGGTGCTGGTGAGGGCACCAAGGTGGCAGGTTGAGGTGCCTCCTCGCTGATGGAGAAGGCCGGCTTGAGCCGGTCGATGGAGACGGTGATGACCTTGCCCTGGACCTCGATGTCGAAGGTCTTGTCAGCCCTGGAGATGACCTTGTACGGCCCGGAGTAGGGCGGCTCAAGGGACCTGCGAGCCGGTCCTTTTCTCAGGAACACATGGGATGAGGTGGCGAGTTTCCTGGGGACAAAGAAAGTTTTGGTATTGTGCCACTTGGGTTGACGTGGTGATAGCTTGCCTATCTGCGCTCGTAGTCGTGATGCAAAGTTAGTTACGTCTGTTGGTGTTGAATCAGCTTTAGGACTTAGGAACTGGCCTGGCAAGCGTAATGATTCGCCATATACCAGTTCGGCTGCTGTCGCCTGTATGTCGTCCTTCCAAGCAGTTCGTATGCCGAGTAACACCATAGGTAAGGCTTCTGACCAACTGCTGTTGTCATGGCACATGATGGCTGCCTTCAGCTGGCGGTGTAGCCTCTCGATCATACCATTGGCTGCTGGGTGATAGGAGGTGGTCGAGTGGCGTTTCGTACCCATGATGTCTGCGATGGCCTTGAACAATCTGGATTCGAACTGGGTTCCACGATCAGTCGTTACGTGCTCTGGGCATCCAAATCTCGCGATCCAACCGGATACGAAAGCCATTGCGCAGGATTCGGCGCTGATGTCTGCTAACGGGTATGCCTCAGGCCAACGAGTGAATCTGTCGATTGCTGTGAGACAATACCTGTATCCGTGTGAGTGCGGAAATGGTCCGATCAGGTCTATGTGCACGTGCTGGAATCTCGATGAAGGTGTGGAGATCGATGACAGTGGAGCTGATGTGTGACGCGTGATCTTGCTGCTCTGACACTGGTTGCATTCTTTGGCCCATCGGCGGCAATCTTTACGAATGCCAGACCAGACGAAACGCTGTGTGACCAACCTGACCGTAGCCGATGCACCTGGGTGGGAGAGACCATGGAGAGCGTCAAACACTTGACGACGGAAACTGGTGGTTACGTAAGGTCTCTGGACGCCCGTCGACGAGTCACAGTATAAAAGCTGGTTACTACCTGGGATTCTGACCTTCTCCAGTTTCAAGTTAGTACCCTTTTGTTGCAGTACCAGTAGCTCGCTGTCACCTTCTTGATCGCGTGCAAGAGCTGGATAGTCTACAGGAGACACTATCTCATCCACACGAGACATGGTGTCAGCCACGACGTTCTCTTGTCCTGGAACATATTTGATGTCGGTTGTAAATTGCGCAATAAAATCGAGATATCTGTATTGGCGTGGCGAACATTTATCTCGTGGGGTGCTGTAGGCGTGCGTGAGGGGTTTGTGGTCAGTATGTACCGTGAAATGTCTTGCCTCAACCATGTATCGGAAGTACTTAATGGCTTCATAAATTGCTAGTAGCTCGCGATCATAAGGGCTATATTTGGATTGTGATGGCTTGAGCTTGCGAGAGAAAAATGCCAAAGGTTGCCATGAGTCACCTTTACGCTGTTGCAGGACAGCGCCAATTCCTGTATTTGAAGCGTCTGTATAGATTGACAGTTCAGCGTCCATGTCAGGATGAGCAAGTAAAGTGGCTTTTGACAGACTTGCCTTGCAATCTTCGAAGTCCTTGAGCTGTTCTGCTGTGAGTGTGACTGGCTGTGAACCTCTCATCTTGGGTCCAGACAGTAAGGCGTTGAGTGAACCCTGCATCTGTGCGGCACCTGGCAAAAAACGGCGGTAGAAATTTGTCATACCCAAAAATCGGCGAAGCTCTTTTACCGTCTTAGGAGTTGGGAAATCTTTGATCGCTTCCACTTTCTCTGGCGTAGGCTGTATTCCAGATGCAGAAACCTTGTAACCTAGGAATGTGATCTCCTTTTGCCCAAAAAGACACTTCGATGGGTTTACCAGCACTCCAAACTCGCTTAGACGCTTGCAGATGATTTCCAGGTGTTCCAGGTGTTCGTCGTTATTGCGTGAAAATACTAGGATGTCGTCCACGTAGCCGAAACAGAAGTCTAAACCTTTCAGCACCTCGTCTATGAACCTCTGGAATGTCTGACCTGCATTTCGAAGTCCGTAGCTCATAAAGGGGAAGTCAAACAAGCCGAATGGTGTGGTGATGGCTGTCTTCGGGATATCATCTTCGAAGACAGGTATCTGGTTATAGGCCTTTATGAGATCGATCTTGGAATAGACCTGGGTACCTGCTAGCTGGTAGGAGAAGTCCTGAATGTGTCGCAGTGGGTAGCAATCCGGTATCGTCCTTGCGTTCAGAGCTCTGTAGTTGCCGCATGGCCTCCATCCATTGTCCTTCTTTGGAGCCAGGTGTAGTGCAGAAGACCAAGGGCTCTCTGATCTACGAGCTGTACCGCACTGGAGCATTGCTTCGAACTCTCTCTTAGCTATTTGCAGGCGATCAGGTGCTAGACGTCGAGGACGGCTTGTTACAGGTGGTCCAGGTGTAGTCCTGATGTGATGAACTGTTGTGTGCCTGGGCTGATCAGGCTTACCTGCAGGTCTGGTGATGTCAGGGTACCGCTTTAGGATATCATGGTAACTGGTGTCGCCTGATACAGCTTTTACAGATGAAATATCCTCGGTTGTTCTGGAATGTGGCACCTGGACGGATAGAGTAGTGAGGCCGTCGATGAGTCGATGGTGTCGGCAGTCTACCAAGAGGTTGTAGAAGCTCAGGAAATCCACGCCTACTATGGGTTTTGTGACGTCAGCAACGACGAAATTCCAGGAGTAAGCGCGACGAAGTCCTAAATTCAGTTCCAGGTGTATGGTTCCATATGTAGGAATTATCGAGCCGTTTGCAGCACACAACTCGTAATCAGTTTTGCTCCGGCGCTCTCTGATGGCTGATCTAGGGTAAACGCACAGGTCTGATCCCGTATCAATCAAAAACTGTACCTTTGAGTGCAGATCGGTGACGAAGAGGCGGCCAGATGATTGAGGACAGTCGTTTACCGCCATTAGCGACTGCCGTTGGTGTTTTCCTGCTTGTAAGTGCAAGGATTTTCACATTTCTTTGCGTTTGCGCCAAAGCTATTATGGTACCAACAATAATTCGGATTTATCTTGCCTGAGCGGGAACGTGAGCGTGAGTGACTGCGGTACCGACCACGCTGGTTGCTGCTGGAGCGAATGTGATGCCTCGAACGATTTGCCATTAATGATGCCACTTGCCTGGTCAGTTCTGCTACTTGCCTTTCTAGTGCGCTGCTACCTTGCGTCTCGCTCGTAAATTGTGACGTCATCCTGATGTTGGCGGCTGCGACGTGGCCTGCTGGAGCGAGCGGGGACACGACCTCGTGCACTCTGTCCGCCAATGTAGATAAAACGTCCAAAGGGGAGTCCTCCTGACAAGCAATTACAGTTTGGATATTAGTAGGTAGCCTATTAATCCACATAGTACGAACAAAATCGTTAGGATCGTTCGTGGTGCCAGCTAGCGATTGCATATGACGCAATAATTGCGAAGGTTTCCTATCGCCAAGCTCTTCGTGCATCAATAATTGCTTCAGGCGTTGATCACGTGACTGTGACAAGCGATTCATAAGCTGCGTTTTAAGCTTAAGATATTTGTCATTAGCTGGCGGCGATACAATAATGTCTTTAACCTCTGCTGCAATATTGTAGTCTAAGTGAGAAACTACGTGGTGGAATTTAGTAGCATCGGAAGTAATATTAGATATGCAGAACTGACCTTCTAGTTGGGCAAACCATAATGCAGCATCCTCCGGCCAAAATGGGGGTATCTTCACACCGACACGAAAAACGGTTTTTGCTTCGTCATCCGCAGCCGTTGAACGCGCTTGCGATCCTCCTTGTCCGTTATCGGTAGCCATCTTCCTTTGTTCTACGCGCGGGTCACCAGTATAGTCGTATATGGGATGATTTTGACTATATTGTTTATATCGTCTTGATAGAAGGTTGCAGGCGTCGGAAGGAAACTCGGAGATCAACAAATACAATTAATATAATGTAACCAAAACACAACAGTTACAATTACAAGTTAATAACGAAATCTAAGTTATACAAATATGAATTCTAATGTTCGCGTAAGCTACGGCGCGAGCGAGCTGAGACAAGGTGGTACGGATGTGCGCTAGGACGGTCGGAGTCGCTCTGCAGGCCGGCGGCCGCGTCGCCCGGGCGCTCCCTGCGCCCGCGCCCCTCGCCGCCGAACCGGTCGCCGCCAGGCTGGTGCGCTCTGCATGTATCGAGCGCGTAAGCGCACGAATTATTTATTGTTTTGGTGTGCGCCCATAGTGCCCATTGGCATTTTTTGTATGCACGTTAGCATTTTGTATGTTATGTATACCGTGGTACATTTTGTACACCATGGTACATTTTGTACACCAAGGTACATTTTGTACACCATTGTACATTTTGAACATTATGGTACATTTTGTAGACTATAGTACGTTTTGTACACCATGGTACATTTTGTACACTAAGGTACATTTTGTACATCATAGTACATTTTGAACATTATGGTACATTTTGTAGACTATAGTACGTTTTTTTGTAGTTTGTGCACCTTCGGCATTTTTTTGTTTGGACTTTGTGCTCCTTCGGCATTTTTTGTAGTTTGTGCCACTTCGGCATTTTTGTTTGGACTTTGTGCTCCTGCGACATTTTTTGTAGTTTGTGCACCTTCGGCATTTTTTGTTTAGACTTTGTGCTCCTTCGGCACTTTTTATACACCATTGTACCTTTATTATTGTAAACCCGATGTAATGATTATTCAGTCTACCTAGTCGTAGCGCGAACAACCGAGTACACTGCTAGAAAGGATATAACGGAATATCATAAATTCCTCAATCAAAATACCTGTTAATTATACCCAATCAAATTACATAATATTGAGAGGAAGTTTTTTTTTTGTTTATTGTAAGAATGTAGGTACCACAATATGATTACTTGATTACGACTTTTATGTACATACGTACCCCAAGAAATAAGCAAATACGTAGGTAACTGCGCTGTTATAGTGATTGATAATTTCTAATTGAAGATGTACTTTAAACGTCACAAACGACAATTTACTTTAAGATGTCTTTACCATAATACCTGTGTTAGGATTTGCTTGTACTCGTAATCGTTTATTTATAATGCACGGATACTTTAAATGTCGTTACTACTAGTATATATTCTTTTGTTATATACCGTATTCTATAGTGAACTCAAATTCAAGTCAAATCGTTTCACTTCTAGAACACGTTTTATTTAAGTAATAGAGTATAATACTAGTTGTCGAGTTTAAGTGTTGTTAAATAAATACCGCGTTTATTATATATTCAATCAGTTTCGCGATTAGCTGTGCGATTAGCCCTCTACGACGGATTTACTGTAATATTTTTCATTTGTATCCCTATTACGGCCATCTATAGGTACGACTTACGTTTTAAAATACTACTTTTTTTTATTTCATTGCCAACGCGTGACAGCTTCTTTTGTAGTTCATCTACTTTTTAAGGGACATTTCAAGTGAACATGAGAAATGGTATTTTGCTACGGTGTATGATGAAAATATATTTTTTCGAACATATATACAGGCATGGTGTATTATTCTTTATAACGTTAATATTACTAAACTGACATTGGCCGAAGCCACGAGCTGCCATTCCTGTATTAATATATAATATATCTTTTTAAGGCTGATCCGTAGATCATTTTATTTTCCCGCCTGTCATTTCCAATCAATGACAGCTTGTGTTGTAGTTGTTTCGTGCTGAAACAGCTCAACTGATTTTATTTTGATACCCTAAATAGGGTTGTTTTCCGCCAATCCTGTTGGTTTTGTTTTAATCTCATAGACTTGTTTTAACTATGGTCCAATCCTATAATTTTATTTAAAAGTGTTTCTAGTTCCTTTATTTATTGGCTAATAGACAAAGAGATACCCAAATATTTAGGTAGTTATTTAAGCAAATAGTATTACGAATATTTGAATTTCCGATGCTTTGCATCATCTGCATCTGCATAACTAGCTCATTATCTGGTCGCGCGACTCAGCATCGCCTGTCTAGTTCGCACGATATTGGAATGAAAGTGACAGGTAGTTTATGTCGCGCAGTAAAGAGTTGTGTGTCACCATTATGATAGACACCCTGACGGGCTAGTTAAATATTGTTTTATTTAGATGCGAATTTCCAACTGTACCTGTGCTTTTTGTAATAAGTAGTTGTATTTTTTAACTGCTTTTGTGTACATTAATGTGTTTACTTACTTGTTTCTATACAACGTCTTTCAACCGAATTATGTACTCAATACTCAATCATTTATTGCAATATCACAAAAGTAGGTACAGATGCTAACTTAAAGTTACAGATCATTGTGAACCCTGTTGGGCACTGCAATGTTAGGGAGAGGAGGACTTACTTAAGTGTTTATAATTTATCTTCTAAGTATTCATTTAGCGTCTAATAGGCTTTAGTTAGTAGTTGTTGCTTTAGTTTAATTATATAATTTTATCGTCTTCTTCTTCTTTTAAAGAATCAGGTGAATTATTATAAGTCTTAATTGACATTATTAATGGGCCTGAGGATAGCAGTTTCAGTTTAGCGGGCGGTGGAACGAGCTATTCTTATGACGGATAGATCGTGATGAGGGAATGTCACCGCGTTTTACATAGAGCTCTTTATGTTTCCGTACAAACTTACAGGTCTCAAAGATGTATATACTAGGAAGAGTTAGTAGTTCATATTAATTATGTACTTTGATAAGTAGGTTATATTACTTAGTCATCAAGTGACTCTTATATTGTTATTCTTGTTTTATTTAGGTACTTGCACATAGTCTACTCCCGATGTCACAACTAATTCACGCATATATTGGCGATTAGTAACGTTAAATTTATTACTGCCAAACATCAGTCGATACTTCGGTTTGGTTGATAAAAGGAAACATAGGTACTTGTATGGGGGACAAAATGAACAGTATCTGGATTAGGCCTTTCCACCTTTTGTTTGGTACCAGGGGTATTCATTACTCTTGGCTCTTTTACAAAGAACCTCGAGGACTATTCACTCCTTGAATCTTGATTGCTACATAACATATAGTGCTAATAATTGACACATTATTTTCAGTCCCCAGACATGAGAAACTCGGTGAGCTTACGCTCTTTTGTGTTTGTTATGTTATATTTACTATATTTACTCGCACTTAGCTCGCACTTAGAAACATAATAATACTAAGGATTGCCTCGAGAATTATAAATGCGATTAGGCTCATTCAGTCTATGTAGAACTCATGCAGCTTTTACATATATGTTTGCATAGACAGGCAGTATGTAAGTAGGTTTGAATTGTATAAACTGATGTTATTTAGTTTCCAGTTTATGAGGGCTTTACTTCCCCATAACTTATTTTAATCCACTAATATTTTTACAGGCACTCTTTGTTATTGTTGTTGTGTAGGTCATCCGTAAAACATGATATATTTTAACAATAACACACTAACCCAATTACATCGAAAGTATGTAGGTATATTTTAGTCCAGCTGATGCTAGCTATCCTGATCACGTTACGATGTAAATAGGTACAGGTAGGTGTGGGTTTTCAATATTAATCACTTACCTACCTACTAAGAATCGTATGGAATGGTAATATTGTTCAAGTTATTATCATAAATTGAACACAGATCCAAATAATATCATAACAACGTATTGCGCGACAGCTAGATAACTATGTACAAGAATGTTGAATACTTTCGTTACACAACAGTACTGCCTTTCTTTTGTTAGCTTCACGGTAGTCTTTATTTGAACATACTATTCTCAAGGCACTTAGATATTCCGTTTTAATGTGTAACTTTATTTAGAAATATTAATATGTAACGAAACATTTGTAGGTAGTTAACGAATTTGTAACTGGCTGTCTCACAACCGTCAAACATTTTATTTAATACTTAGGTAACCAAATATTTTGATTGTACGTATATCTATGTCGAATTTAACAATTTGTTACCATAACACAACAACGGGAATGCAATTAGGTAAACATTAGCGGGCACTTTCTTTTCCCGACTAGTTACGCCGACCGTTATCAGTTTGTTTTCAATTCCTCTGCTTATTTTTTTTGACATAAGTGCACAAAGTACTAGTCAGAATGTTATGCGACTTTTGATGTAGGTACTTTAATATTCGAAACCACTATACCCACTTTTTCCTTTTCTTTTCCTTTTACAGAAATTAATTAAAAGGATTCCACTGATTATTATTATCGGTTATTTGTACACTTCCTTGTTGCGTTTTTTAATCCTCGTCGCCAGTGTGATGTCCAGGGTTTCTGTGCGGCAGTAGATTCAATAAAACACTTAAATGGGTTTTCTGTCGACCACCACTGCCCGTTCCCGTTGACGTCTCTCATAGCAATGGCGGCAGCCGGGCAGTTGTGGGGACCCTTTATTATCATAAAGGTGTCTATACACCACAGTTTTACTACAGATTCAATTGGTAGGTGTATGTTAAGTGTCAGTACTCGTACTCAAGAGACCTACTCGATTATAATGATACTTACCGCATTTTTTGTAACAGTGTTAATATAATTATTTTTTTAATAAATATAAGCCCAAATAAAGAAGTTGTCTTTTAACCTAAAATTAATTCCATACATACAAAGTGTGTCAATCACGCACGTTAAAACACGCATTTGTCATCGTCATTGTAATACATTGTATAAAGACGCCATTAATATTTCTTTTGTAGTGTCGTTAGAGAAAGTTTTGAAACTGATACTTAATCAATTTTCTAACAGAAAGGTTTCTTTTGTTGAATATATTATTATAATAATTTTTATGCAGTTTTTAAATCAATTTTGAAGGTAGATTAACATTTTGTGTACTCCATTGATATTATGTTTGATCCTTAGATTTATGAACAGGTAACATTCATACTACAACAAATTCTTTTTTACTTCAAAATATTATGTTAATATTTTATTACAACACTCCTGACAACATTAAATAAATATTAAGGGAAAATCTTACACAAATCGACCAAGTCCCAAACTAAGCATAGCTTGTACTATGGGTACTAGACGACGATATGCATAATATATAAATACATATACTCGTATAGATAACATCCATGACCCAAGAACAAATATTCGAGTTCGTCACACAAATATTTGCCCCGGCCGGGATTCGAACCCGAACATTGCTCGACTACGCGGAATAGTCAAAGCATAATATCATTAACCTGTGCAGTCACCGACCAATCAAGTCAAGTTAGCAATCAAGCAACTAAGTAAGCAAAGGATGTAACACGTTACTTAACCATTACGCATCAAGCTACTAGTAACTCATGTTAGAGCGAAACCTTCAACTATTGCCCATAAATTTCCCGTTAAAACTATATTTTGTAACTAAACAATGGCCGACCCTTGCTCGGTGTTGAAAACTTTGCAATAAATAACTTGCGAGTATTGATTGCATTAGCTGACGAGTGCGTTGTTGACCAACACGATAGTGTCAATTTATGAGAGAATGGATTATTTTGTAACACAAGTTGTCATGGCTAGGATATGACATCAAAGACTCTCGAAGTTCATATTTATAATTGATAATATCTTCTCCTGGCCCTTTAGGATTTAGCTGATAGGTTTAGAAATGTACGTGTGATTCAGTTGTTTATAAATATCTGTTAGGATTTTTAAAAATAAAAGTAGGCGTACCTATGCAAATAAATATCATCACCACAGACTGTCATTTTTTTCTCGCAATCCTCATACGAAACCTCTGAAAGTCTGAACACACGAAAGAAAAGTAACACACTATTTACAACAAAATTAATCGCAGTGTCTTTACATTTTTTAGTCGTATCATAGCATACATTGCATACATTAGATCACTAGGTCGAGTCAATGTGTGCTATAATGGGTTTATAATGACTTTGTTACGTAATATTTCCGCTGGCTAGACTGTAAGCGATGCGGGTTGAGATAGGTCAAGATCAGATCATTGACTTATTTACAATTTTTACAACACTTACCTACTTTTTTAATGGAAGTAGATTTATATCTGTTTTAATAATCGTGTATAAATAGTGGTAAGTATCGCGCTTGCAACATTAAATTAAATGTTAGTATAGTTTCGCTGGTCAAAATATATTGACGGTGCGTTTACGCATTTGCCTGTCGTATGCGTACCGTTTTAACAAGGTTTTTACCTAAAAGCTTTCCAAACCGCAAATACGCTGACGCACCATAAACAGCCAAATGTATGAAAAGATACGTTGCTCGAACGCCACGCGTCGATATTGTTTTTGATGGGGTGCGTCGTCTCGCCAAGCATTTATTTTGTTTTTCCTAAGCATTGAGCATAGCTTGCGTTAACCAAACTATGCAGGGGATTCTAAAGCGAAAATCAAGCCTAGTTTTACAATTCAGAAAGATTCACATAACTTTTCATGCCTTACGAATCTTACAAAACCGATTATCCTCAGTTTGGGTTATATAACGTTTAATAACAATGTTTCACGGTCAAGTTAAATGTCGTTTAAGACAACCTGATTCAACCGGTAACTTTCCCTGTGAAAATGAAAGTGACCTTTGGTGATTTACGGGCGTTTCTGTAAGGGACTCTCTTGTCGTTAATATTCTTTTGAATATATGATTTGTAAGGCTATTCGTTTCTAGTCTATTAGTTTGATTCCGTGGCAGTAATGAATGATAAATTTTTGGTAATTTAGAACTTAAAGCAAGTACATGACGTTCATTGTTCGTTGCGACGATTTTTGCTTTTACTTTTAAGTCACAAGTAGTAGATTAGACTTATGATTGTGCGAAAAGACTAATCTACTACTAATCACTTAACTTGCTAATCTTATCTTTGATCGTCCTGTTCTTTCGCTTCTTGAAGATGCCTTTGGATTCTTCTAATTTTAGAGAGAAAATAGTACTTACCAACACTTACTAAATCAAAATTAATAGATTACCTAAACCTAGATTACCATCACTGACAGTTCCCAGACTAACTCGTCTGACCATAATTCGTGTAACGGCTTGATTCAAAACGTGTTCCAAATGATAAGTGGTGGAAAATCCACGTCAAACGACTCTGGCATGTGAAATGTTCAGTCATTCGAGTTTCGACTGATGTAACAACATTTATGCACCTGCTACGAGTACTACTAGGGCAATTTACGAAGCTAGCGGGCCCGAGTTTGATTCCTGACAAAGCGGCTTGCCCCATGAACCAAGACTGTCTAGGGAATTAGATGTTTTCTATTTATTAAATATTATTGTTGCTGACCCATAATCATGAGTAATATACTATACTTGTATTATGTACCTAATAATTATCTCCTAGATCGCTAGACATTGACTTGTATAAGATTGCCATATGGTATTTAGCTATTATATTTCGTATCAAAGAAAATATTTACATAAGTTGTAATATTTATAAAATTCCGCACTAATTGTCATAAAATAGTTTCTTAAGTAATTTTATAAAAGTTTACTACGTGTTTTCAATAACATATATATAATAGTCACATTCAGAAATTAGCAACTAATGAATTAACAGATGGATTTCAAGCATCTAACCTCTTAAGTACAAGTATCTTCTTTTGTTTTGTATGAATGTTCTTTCATAATTACCGAGTTTCAACAGTACCTAATTTGCATTTGCTTTTCAACTACAAGAGTGCAATAAAGCTAAGGTTTAGTTAGTACTTTTGAAACATGTACCCACATTAAATACTACGAATGGTTACAAAATCTTAGAACTGACTAAAAGAGATAAAATTTTGCGCATAAATAAATACAAGCACACATCCCAATCCGTCGAGCGCGCTAGTATCACACGTTTTACGTTTTACACGGTATCACAGAATACCTTATAGTGGTATACTAATACTAACGTTTTTGTCATTATGTGACTTATTTCATCAAATAGGGTACAAATGGAAATATCGCTCCTCGTATTAAAATGTATTCAATATTTTGTTCCTCGTATGTTAAACTATTATTGTTTTAGCAGAGGTAAAATTAGGTATTTAAATCCAACCTATTCATGCATGTCATCATCCAATTATTATTATTTTTATTTAAAACCTAATCGTCCGCTCATTGTTTTATTTCCCAAAATTAGCTCTTGTACTTTCTTGCACGCAACGTAAGGCATTTGAGATTAATTGTAGTTGAACAATTATGTATGTATGTTTGTCGTCGCTTTTTAAGGCTGACTGTTCCGGCTACTCTTCATTTTACTCCTAGATAGTTTTTGTATTAGATGAGTTACAAATATTAGCTTCAAATAGCTTTTGAGTATAACGCTCATTTGTTTTCCAAATTGCAATTTCGTACAAGTATAAAATATGAGATCCATGTAAAATAAACAGTCATGAGAGTACATACGCACCCATGGATACGAAATCCGAAACTAAAATACAGTAACACTGAAGGATATAAAAATGCTCTTATCCACGGTCTGACGTCCATGGTAAAATTTTCTGTTACTGATATACAGTAGTACAGTCAGGCAATAAAATTGGTCTATTATTTTTTACTCTATTAAATAGAGTAATTAAAAATAGAGTCTATTTTATAATTATTGAGGGCCAAAAGTGGCTGATGACTTTCCTGGCTGACTGTACAATGAACATAATATCTTGTCGAAGAACCACTTTGACCACATTACTACTACGCTACCGGTTAAACGTGAAACAAAAACGAAAGCGATGTCAATAACTCGTCACAAGCGTAACAATGCAATGTGTAATATAAGTAACGCACTGGTAGGATGCGCAAGCGATTTCACGGCGATTTAGAGGCAATCAAGTGAGATTGCCGTTCTACTGTTGCCGTCACTGTAGCGAGTTAAGTGAAATACAATTGCTTAGTAAGTGTCTCGTTGTTTCCAAAAATGAAATGTCAGTGAACTGCCGTATTTTGTTTTTGATGTTGGTGAAGACTTTGTGAACCGAGCGTGGAGGGTTTGGAGCTACAATGGGCTTGATTGAATTTTCATATAAGTACCTACAGATTAAGTACAGTAGGTACGTGATTCGGGATTAGCTTCAATGAAATAACTCATGTTTTATTATTATGGCAGCTTTCTCGCGCAAAGGTTAGCCATTGCAATTGAGCGCGGTAATGCTGCCTGCGTTTTGGGCACCCTACCACGGGGTCCCGATCTCTTTTAATGTTATATAGTTGTACAAAGTTCCTAGTTTAATGTTTTATTATTTATTTATTGATATCTGCAGAATATAAACGTATAATTGATTTGGTAATTGTAAAAAAAGTTTGATTTGAGACTCGTACTACCTACCCGATGGTGCCGCCCACCACGGTTCGTGGTAAGGTCAATTGAGTTTTTGTCGAGTTAACGACATTTGTTTTTCCATTTCACTGTTCTTCTTACCACGCATAGAATTACCTAGAAAATTATAATGAATTAACATGACATTCTCGTATCTAAACCACGCCGCGGGACGTGTCCATACATTTCGCACACGCTTGTGCCACGCTTCGTTAGGCGCTTTATTTTCACTTTTCTTTCTGCAAATAACTGTTCTAGCACGATTTCATGCCAATTTGCCTGATAGAGTAATTTGACGTGTTCCGTTTACGTTTGTCTGTTTGTCCTATAATTTTATAGTTTTTTCCGGTACTACACAGTGATGATGACGAAATGATTAATAGTTGTTAATAATACTCAAGATTTCGAATGGTTAGTGTTTCCTATTTATTATCATTACCGCTTACAAGTGTATAGAAATATACATTGTTATTTAAATTACAAACAAGAATTCAATTACTACTGTGTACATAAATGGACAAGAAAACAAACATTATTTCGGATAAAATAAAAGATTCTCTTGTGATAGATCATCGCTTGGTCGCTAGTGACCAAAACGATGAATAAATTTTATACCAATCCATCGCAGCGGGTACAGTAGCCGGCAAACAACTTGAGCGTGACCTTGACTGCGCAGTAGCCGATTTACGTACAAATTTACATGCGCAGATCCGCCATTTTGGGTCAAGTTGTTTGCCGGCTACTGTACTATATATAATAATAGATTTTCGCGAAGTGACAGACGCGAAGATTGAGAGTACATATATCACTACTCATTATTCCATACTATCAGTTTATGTTAAGTTTGCACCCGCGGTAACTATGACGTCGGATACAAATGAGGTCCAAATTTAACGTTACCGGGTTGTTCAAATCAAGGTCTCGTTCTTGACTGTTTCCTCCTCCAAAACTTAACCAATCGTAACATCATTTTGGAAACTGAATAAAAATAGTATATTCTGTGTCGAACCGTTTTGATTTTTGCACATTTTTTATAGAATTTGTGTAATTACTCGGCGCGGCGCAAAAATGGAATCATTCCGACATAGAACATTTCTTTCTTATTCATTTCCTAAAATTTTGTAAATATTGGTTAAGTTTTGGACGTGGAAACAGACGAGAACGAAACTATGATTTGTATGGAAAAATAAGCAGTGATATTTCCTTAAAATACAACTATCTTAAAGCTAAATTCATATTTTTGACTGCTCGGCCTGGGTGCGAGGTGCGCTCAACCCGAATTCTCAAACTCACTCTTCCTTCTCACCGTACTGGTTTTATGTCCAATTCCTTCACGATTCAAGCAATTCGTTTATGGAACGATCTCCCTCTCTCCATTAGGAATGCTCAGAGCAAATTATCCTTCAAGCGCATGGTGCGCAAACGTCTCTCCAAAGAATTTCAGGATTGATTATCTATATGATGTTTTACAGGGGTACACATATTTGTATTTATGTATGTGTATTGTAATGTATATTGTTAATATATATATCAGACTTATTGACTTGTCTCGTTTTATGTTTTTAGACACGGCTTTTTATGATCCTGCACCAACTGCTAGTTTCTGTTTGGCCCTATGGTTGACTGGTAGAGAATGCCTTATGGCATGCATTAAGTCCGCCATTTGTACGTTTACTTTTGTATTTTGTGCAATAAAGTTTAAATAAATAAATAAATAACATACGCGTTGATTTAGTTACATTGCTTTAGGCTAGGTTTAGTGGGCAGTTTAACATCTTGATACCCACCGGCATTCCTTTGTACTTACGACATGACATGAACAGTACGTTGGCAAAAGTATTACGGTATAAAGATAAAGCTAGGATTGTCCTTTGTTTTTAATTTGATTAGTTTAATAAAGATATACGAGCATGATTAAAATTCTACCAAATAACAAGTACTAAATGTAACGCATATACATTATTTACACTAAGTGTCGAAGGATTTCATGGGGTTTTTAAAAAAAGTTATGTTATTTTAATGTTGATTATGTTTATTTTGCTGATAATACTGGTGATTAAACTAGTACAACATTTCAACTTAAATTATTTTATTAAGTATTTACTTCTTTATTAAACAGTTTTATGTACCTACCTAAGAATTGCTTTATATTATACATGGTTCCGTTTTGTAGGAACCTCGAATGATGAGTAAGTTAGTCTCCCAGACTGTCATCATATACAATCTTTCTTCAAAAAAAATGTCAGTGGCCAATTTCTCTGAGCGATTGCCTCACGCTGCCGACGGTACCAGTCCGCAAGTAGCCCGGGCTTTCTCCGAAACATCCGGCTGACCAGATTCGTGACATACGATTGTTTACCTTGTCCAGCGCAGGTTAAAAGAGCAGGAGAGCATTAGCAATCGAAGGTGCATTTGATGTATTATTAATATTGTAATTGCCAAGTTGCACTCATTCATGTCTATAATCTTTAGTCAATAATAGTTTCGGCCAATTTGATGCGAGAATATTATCTTGTATGAACATAGATGTTCAGAGTGTTGTCACAAATATTTTGTTCCTTTTCTTTATATGACTACCCATTTTACATACATAAAATAAGCGTATATACGCATTTCGTTTAACTTTTTAGATTATTCTTATATGCCGCTCTTTTTTGTGACATGATTATATGTTTTTACTCTAGTATGGGAAGCAACAGCTTTGCATTTTTTCTTTGAGTTACTGCGGTGTGTGGTCCCAGCTGATCCACACAGATGATTCAATAAAAAATAACAAACTCCTTTTATAGCACAACCTTGATCTATAGCCTTGGTTTGTAATACGACAGATATTGCCCTTTGGAATGTTGTACCATATATGGAAATGACCTTAGGGAAAGTTAGTATATACCTAAGCGTCGGAAATTATTCAATAAAAATCATTATTACACAGAGTCGTATCATTACCTATTACGTCACTCCAAACATTACATTACATAAATTAATATACTCGGAGTGCTAAGCTGAACATCGAACCTCCATGCTCAGTTACATCCTTTGGAACTCCCAACAAAACGGAACTCTGCAAATTCATAACACATCCGCCTGTTACAAGCGCGAGGAAAAATTTTGCAACTCAAACCCAGTTTGTGACGCTGCCGCGGTATGAATCATTTCGATGTTACAATATTGCAATTAGCGAGCTATAGGAGCGATAGCCAAGACGAAGTGAAATACCTATATTTAATTTTATTATTTTTATTTTGGAACTTACAAGCTGCTAAAAAACTAAATAACATAACCAACAATGGGTCTCACCTGACGAAGGCTAAGAAAATAATACTAACTATTAAGCAATAGCTTATAATCTTTCACTCTCAAATGAAAAAAAAAAACGTACTTATTTGTTTCAGTTTTTTCGGAATTGCTTAGTCGTGTAATCCTATGGCAATAACCTATGTCATTAAGGCCAAAATCTATTTAAGAAGTAAATAACCATTACCAAATTACCTTACAATGAAATCAACTTGAAAATTTCAATAATCCATAGAAGACGCTTAGCGCAACCCTCATTGTTTACGTAAAATAGTTAAAAGTTAATTATTTATAGAAGCCTCGATTGCGTGACTAGCATTGTCTGTTAAAATCGGTTGTGCAAAAAATATAAATATGTGACAAACTGAAATCTCCAAGGCTAGTGAATATTCAATCTTGCGTAGCGTTTTGGTATTTATTTGAATCATCTTTAGGATTTGTTGTAAGAGCACTTTAGTTTTCATCTGTCATACTTATAGTTGACATTGGAATTTGATTTGTAAGTATTCGCATGTAACTACGAGAATTCAGAATTCCGAAAGTGGCAATTAATTAATCCACTCGCAAAAACGCGCTTGAACGAGATAAATCTAGAAGCAAAACCGATGTGAGTGATGTGGTTGCCACCATTATGGTTTCAATGCTTTTAAATCAATATTGACAACTTAATTATGAAGAGAAAAACAAGTGGACTTGGGCTTAATTTATTGCTAGGACGCAGAACATTGAGCCAAACGAACGTTGCATATATAGGTAGATACTCTTGGGAACACTCCTCTGCTAGGACTTAGGAGGATGATATCACATGGCATAAATAGCAAGACATTAGGTTTTGAGATAAAACTACAATGGCACTTTGCTTCTAGGAAGCAGTATAAAATAAGTGCTTTGCATTTTGTTTAGTCAAAATTAATTTATCTTTATAGTCCAATTTATTTAGACATACTAGCTGTATTTGTTTTTGATATATTTCATTGTATGTTAGTGACCCCGTATTTAATATTTGTTGCGGAACATATGTATAGTTGTTTAATTTTAATCCTTATTTTCAATATTTTTTTATTTTTAAGTTCAAACAAGCCAAAGAATTTAAAGAATCTTAACAAGCTCTACATAGAATACCTTTTTCACTAATTACCTAAAAAAAACAAAGCATATTCTTACCTTCAGCAATGCGTAATAGTTCTGATGGACGATGCCAACGTAATTAGCTAGTTTAATCATCTCCAGCGAAAACAGTCCAGTAGAAACCGCGTTGAGTAACCGACGTAATATTAAGATTATGTAGAAGTATCACGTAGAGTTATACCATCTTTACAATCACGGTAATTTGCTACTAAGTATGGTTTCCGCGGCGACGTGAGTCGAGAAGTAACATAGATAACAACAGCTTAGCCATTGAGTTTATTGGTGCCTAGGGTCCCTATAACGACACTTTCATTATTAATAAGTTAATTCTTAAACCATAATAGAGAACACTTCACTAAGATATAGATTCAACCTAAGTAGAAGAGCGACAACTTTTTTCTATAACCATCCATTGATGCCTAGCCTACCAACGGTATTAAAAGTTTCTGTCAAAAATGACATTTTAGTGGCAAGCTTTTATAGCCAACTGTACTTTTCTTTGGATATCCATCAAATGCTCACTGAGACAATTCTAAAGAGCCCAAGCTCGGTAGGATTGCTTTTTCTATTATAGAGTTCCTATGGCCACCTTCCGGCTCCATCATCAGATCAGCCCCATGGTACCATATTATTGTATTGTCATCAAAGTTAAGTAAGTATGCAAAATTTCAGCTCAATCGGTTGACGATATCTGCTTCAAAATTGAGTTGCAAGATTTCACCCGAACATACATACTTTAAACATACCATGCAAGTTAAATAAAAGCTTGTAAAAATGGTTAAAATCCGTCTAGCCAATTACATGTGATAAAATCGCAAGTATACGCACATACAATCATACAAAAAAGAATTGTCTACGGCCAAATAGCTTTGGTTGTTTTTTGTAAAATATATTTAACATACTATTTGATTTTCTAATACTTATTAAAATCGAACGTGACCGTTATTGACATACATTTTGATTACATAGGTACTGATTACATATTATAAATCTATATTGTAAATAAAACATTTATTTGAAATACCTAGACGCTCTGTAGGTAATACTGTGATGGGAACTCTTATTACAGAAATCGTCTCATACTCTCACTCACTTTTCTCCCAGTTAAAGTAGACAACAATGAATGCTGATTTTAAATTCACTGAAAACCACGTCACAATATGCTCTTGTTCTAAACCTACAACGACGAAAACGACATTCTCGCACCCAATTTATGAGTGGAGACGCTTGGTTCGCTTCAGTCGCTCGCTCAATAAATAATAATTATTGATTACTTAGGTAATAATGATATATTATGAGTAAATGTTAAAGCAAATTAAAATTGTCGTACTTCAAACTATTTTGATAAGTTGGCTGAATTCCTTTTATTAGAAAGTTTATATGCTTTATGGTAGTAACTTGAGGAAATTTATTTAAGGTGTAATTTGCGAGGACACAGGGTGAATAATTAAATCACGTAGATAATAAAATAATCAAATAGGAAAGTGTTGAATTGAAGTACTCTAAACATCTTTTACTCGCAGACTTTAATCTACAATAAAGTACTCGTCAATATCAAAGATATTGAAAATAATGTAACGTTCTTCAATGTATTAAAGAAATGGCTAACAACCAATGCTTTTTACAACATCGACGAATTTTACGAATATAATAATGAAATAATATAATAATTAATAATACTAATAATGTAACTACCTATTCCATGTTTCTTATAATAATTTGTATTTTGAAATTTAATAGAATTTTCATAATGTATTGACCTGTAAAATGTTGACTTTTATTAATAAATGAGTATGAGTATGAGTAATCTGTCAGTTATAATTTCACAGACAAAATCACAATAACGCACTTTTTAATCCTGTAACAAAATTCTATACTCTATGGCACCCGCTACAGAACTTTAATATTCGTAAGACATCTCTCTATACACCTCTAATAATTTCAAAAAGAGAACATAAGCTTATTTGATGCTCACTGATTGGTTGAAAGTACCTAGTTGTCAAATACATTCACCAATCACGAGGCACCCGCCATGGCCATCGCGATCATGTTTTTTTTAATAGGACAGTTTTAGTTGAACGAAAAAGGGTACATCAAAAATAAAAAATCATATTGGAGAATGACGATTAAAGTAAATAATTATTTTCTGAGTTTTGCTCGTATAAAAAGTATTGTATGTAATAGTTACACAATTAGGTCTTAAAGTCTCGTACCTTACATAGGCTACTCGGCAAGCCTCGTGACCTAAACGCGGTACTCGACTTTAAGAACCTCCATTGTGCAACGATTGCATAAAATACTATTAAATCATAGTGTCAGAGTCATAGTTATTAAAAATAGATACATTAAATCTTCAAAATAAATACTTTTGACTATTTTAGACTTAGTGTAGAGGTTTATTACATTAGGGATGATGATGATAATGTGCGAAACATTACTTTTGTATTACCAATTTGAAGTCAGCCTATACATACATGTAGGCTTATCGCTACCTTTCTAAACATTATTACGAGCACATATAGGTATAATAAAGAGAACACAAAAGTGCAATATTATTAT
The DNA here is from genome assembly GCA_905147355.2 of Apotomis turbidana. NCBI lineage: Eukaryota > Metazoa > Arthropoda > Insecta > Lepidoptera > Tortricidae > Apotomis > Apotomis turbidana. The sequence goes on along the minus strand of LR990281.1, from coordinate 26,197,087 downwards.
AATTAGAAACTAAATACTTTTATAAAGGCATGACATCATCTAATCTGTCTTTGTCTCAAAAGGCAAACAAAACATTAGTTCTTTAAGGCCTTGCTACGTAAGCCGAGTGAAATCTAGGCCAACCTACTCAACCTTATATTTTGTATCCTGGGCAAGTCACGGCTACTTTGTACATTAGACCTACGCAAAACTTCCAACACACAATAATTAACTGTCGAAAATTATGAGTTTACTTACTTGACTTGATGTGACATAGGTACATTAAGTACATCAATAAGTTTAGTTAGTTCTTCGGGCGCTTCGATTTTCAATACTCGTAAGCAGGAACGAAACATGTACCTATATAAAAGCAGTGTAATTTTAAACGCATATTTGTGACTAGTATGTTTGTATCTTAGACTTCGGAGTAAGTGTTCAAAACATTTTTGCATAATTTTCGCAGTATCTGAATTGTGAAGTTTCTAGATTACTTATATCGTTTCTAAAATTAATTTCTTAAGCCTACTTTCAAGACAGCACTTGTTTTAGTTAATGAAAATCGCAGTGGAGTTTAAAGCAATATCACCAATCGCACAGAATTATCATAGTGTAAACAGGGTTACATAAGTATGTAATTGTTACTTTGCCTTTGTTTCAGAAATCGCGCAACCAACATGCGTTTTAGAATCGGACTTCGGTTTCAAGATCAACTGCGCGTTCAAGAAATCTGGACTCTTCAGAGTGAGGAATCTCGGCGGCCTAAAGGCACACGCTAGCATAGGTATGCTGGTTATACATTTATTAGCTTGTTAACATTAACTATGGTTTAGGCTGCCTGTCCGCCAGTTTCGGAGCGGATCTAATTAAAATGGACCTATCCCATTCCTCAGATTTAATTGTACTTCCTTTGGGCTTCACAAAAACGCAGTCTGATTGGTTCATTTAATCCGCTCGGCTTCAGTGGATCGACAGCTTTATAAAGACAACCATGTGCGTTGTGCGGCGAGCAGTTCAAACACTTCGAACACATGATGATATAATCACCTATGCTATAATAAAATTACAAAAAACAACTGCCGGTGCCGTGGAGCTCATGGTTACAAGACAAGAGAAAAAATAATAATAGTAGATACGCGAATTAATATGTAATGAAGAAATAATATGCAATGAAGTAAATAGGATCAAATTCTACTGTCTTTATAACTCAGGTCAATATACACGTTCTTGACCTTGCCCATATAAAGCACCTGCACAATGCGTAGTCAATAGCCCATCACTATTACACCGCCACAAGTAGAACCCGTTACCAATGCATATTTGATGCCTTTGCACCTTTCTTTTACTGTCTCCAGGCGACATCAAACTTTACGCGTAAAGATAAAGAAGCGCGTTTAGCCTGGAATACAACCACACTTCTTGTAGTATGAACTTTTTGTATTTCACTAGGATGTACTGACCCGTTGACATAGAGAAGTCGACGTTTTGAGGTAGTGTTTTCAAATACTACCTAGTCCAATAGTCTCGTTCAAACAGTTCTGCATGTCAAGTGCCTACTTTATTATAAAGTTACAGATTAATCCGTAATGTGCCGCGAACTGTTTAAGAATGATGGTATTGGGAATGCCCAATTATAGTTTCATCAATCTGGAATTAGTAATATCTCGTGCTCTTCATACATAACATTAATAATAATTATATGCTGAGTAATAATTCTAAGCAACAAATCTATTAAGTATGTGTATCAAGGCCACAGCGTGTCTTGCAGCATCTTATACCAAGAGCTTTATTTCAATTCAATGTTGTTTTTAGTTGTCATAGGATCCCAGCATGCAAGTAAGGGGCTAAAGTGGCAAATTCATTTACTATTAATAATGATTAATACTAATAATATTTTTTTTGTATCGCTGTTGCCTAAAGAGGCCTTATTCCTTTTAAAATGCTGATTGGTTAGACATTTTTCTCTATGATCAAACATGTTTCTTAACGTAATTATTGATGTTACTACCTAGATCAGGGCTATTGGGATTTATTGGTATATATTTGAAACCTACAGTTTGAATTATTCATTGATAATTTTTGTTTCAAAAACTACTCGAAATCGACAAAATTCAATGCGGGAAATTAGTTTGTCGTAATATGAAAAAAATAAAATTTAAAAGGAATAAGGCCTCTTAAGTTGTTGATCGACTTGAATGTATTTTATCATAGATGAAGTCTTCTAAAGAGGATATCGTGTGTTTCCTGGTATTATAGATTTTATGTGTGTATCTTATAGATGTCTGCTCAAGTACAGTTAAACACATGGTTTAATTTTTAAGAAAGTGTTATTTATATTGCTAACTTAATTATGCCAATTTATTGTTTCCAGGTTTCAGCCTCGGGGATGAGCTTGGATTCGAGCAGTCTCTCACAAACCTGGACCCGAGCCGGCGACGTTCAGTTAGTGTCAGGAACGGAGCACCGCCTAACGTCGTTACTGATGGGAGCAAATCGATTGGGAAGCAAGAGGTAACTGGACAAATATTTTGTTAATAGGATTTATTTACCTATTGTATCTATGGAACATATCAGTTCCGTTCTGGTGTGATTAATTAATGATAAATGATAATAGTAGTTATTGACTACCATTTGACTACCTACGTTTTAAAATTTGATATGCGGTATCTTTTCAGAAACGTGGCAAGCAAAACAGAATTATGATGCGGCCGCCAGCACCAGTTGCCCGTCCTAATCAATCTGCTATGGATAAGCTAACCAGTTTGCATCGGCGGGCGTCAAGCACCATGCGGCCCATCATCGTGTCAGGGCCAACCATTGAAGCCCCCACTAAATTGACAAGAGTCAACCCTACCGTCACCATGGCTAAACCTATGCCCATGGGTGTACCGCCATTTAAGCCACTACCACCGAAAGACGAAAACTTAAGCGTTCTCCCGATTGCAGTAACCAAGGTCTACACTCCATTGCAAGTTCCACAAGCCAAAGGACCCGGAATGGCTTATCCAAGTGAGAATTATCCACAAGTATCACACGAACAAGTATCCAAAATGGTATCACAGATGACCGCATCACATATGACTCAGCCACTCTACAGAATCACACCAACTCCCATCATAGTAAACACTCCAAAATTTTACTCCATACCAACTACACTGAACCCATTCATTCCTATGCCCATAGCAGCTCCACCCACCCAGGCTGCTATGACAATCATACCTGCACCAGTTTTAAAGAACTCTATTAAAATACCTCAGTTTTCAAGAGCACCTACTTTCACTTTTGATCAAAATACTCACTCTTTCCACCAAACCAATCCTATTTCTAACTTTGTAGACCCTGCCCCTCAACAAATCCAAGACCTGGCGAGTTATCCTGTGTATAATACTAAAAAAGTTGACGACTACAACTCCATCACCGGTTACGGGGACGACGTGACCCTGAAGTTTAACAAGGAAGACATAAATGCGAAAATAGTTGAGATAGCTAAAGCGGGAAACATCTCAATGGAAGCCGTGGAAGCAGCGATAGCGTTACGGCAACAGCAACTGTTGAACAAGTATGCAAACATGCCGATGCCGACCACGACGACGACATCCACGACGACGACGACGACGACAACGCAGGCACCGATGGCATTCGAGTTCGAGCCGGAGCCAGAGATTGTGGTGCCGCAGGAAAAACAAAAGCCCGCCAGGTATTTGCTATGTTCCTGCAATTTTTGTACATACTTTCAAACGTGTATAATGTGTTGTTGTTTACTATACAAATTAGGAGAATTCAAGCTAATACAAGTTCCAAGGACATGTACGTTGAAAAAAAAAAAGAGAATTTTTCTTTTTTATTCCCAAGAAGATTCTTCTAGACAAAATAATTGTGTTCTGTGTAAACTATAATATATGATCTGCTTGCATTCTTTCTACACAGATTTCCCACATCAGGCAAGGTCATGAATGCCCCAAAAGAGTACTACCCCATCGGCTACGAGAAGAACTTCGACGACCATTTCCAGTCTAAGGTGGATTTACCCGACACCAATTTCCACTGCGGTGACCAGAAGTACTTCCCTGGTTTATACGGCGATGAGAGCTTAGGATGCATGGTAAATATCTACACATAACCCAAATCAAACCTTCGAACAAAGAGATTGTTTTTAAAGAGCTTGCTGCCTAAAGCAATCTGAAGTGATCGTATAAGACTTCCGTTATTGTTGTATGGAACCCTATAAATATGAACTCAAAACTGTTTCATGTAAAACCACTATCTAAAGTCATCATTGTCATCAAGAACAATACGAGAAATGCAGCATATCAACCGGTGAATTACATAGAACTTCCGGGTTTTTTGCTAAAACGCTCTAGTTTAAGCATCGTGATTGACTTTTCATGTCAGTGAAATGTGTTTTCATTTTCACGTATCACCTTCTTATCGACTCCAAGATATAGGAAGTTCTCTAGTCGGATTTTTACGAACCGATTTTGAAAATTCTGTTCCAAGTTTTTGAAACATTAAACAGTTCATAATCTTCAATTGTTGGTTGTTGGTTGGTTGTTGTAAGGATAATAAAATCACGGGGTCTATGATGGTTGCCACATGATTGATGAGTAAGTGACAAAGCATCTGTCACTTACACTCATTTTGAAACGTAACAGATGCTTTGTCACTTATTTATCGCATGATAAAAGCTACCATCATAGCGCACTTGCAGATCAAAAGTTGATGTTTTTAATGGGTTACCTTTGTTTTACCAAAATATATTTGCCAAATTATCACTTCCCACACATTTTTTCGCAGAATTTAATTTGCCAAATAATTGTTTGGAAAATTAACTTTTTGCAAACAATTGTTAAGCAAACCTAATGTTTGGCACATTAACGTTTAGGCAAGGACTCGCTTGCCAACTGGTACTTTGACCAAATTTCATTTAGTCTAGGTAATGTTTTAGTTGGCATAGCATATTTGACGCAAAATAAAATTAGGCAAATTATTTTTATGGTAATTTTTTTGCAAACGTTGGACTTTCTGGACACTTCATGTTTTTTAGGGTTCCGTAGTCAACTAGGAACCCTTATAGTTTCGCCATGTCCGTCTGTCCGTCCGCGGCTTAGCTCCATGATCATTAGTACTAGAAAGCTGAAATTTGGTATGAGTATGTTTATGTATCACGCCGTCAAAACGGTAAAATAAAAACAATTAAAAAAATAATAATCGGGTACCTCTCGAACACCTAAAGTGGGGGTGATTTTCTTTTCGTTCCAACACTAGTAGTAGGGTGGGGTGTCGTTGAATAGGTCTTTTAAAAATAATAGGGGTCTTCAAACATATTTTTTTGATAAAGTCAACAGTTTTGTAAACATTCGCACCGAAAATAAAAAAAATAGCGTCCCCCCCCCTCTAACTTTTTAACCAGGGGTCAAAAAATAATGGAAAAATTCATGAAAATGAGTCCTTATAAGTACTTTCAATTAAAACTATATTTAACAAAATCGGTTGAGCCGTTTTTGAATTATCGCAAAATTTCATATTTTTCTTTAAAAGGACGTAAGTTGACTTCCAGAAGGTAATAAGTAATTACAGTTACATTGGCGTTTACGACCTTTTTAAAGAGCTTGAAATCTTAGTCATAACTTAAACCTCAGGCTTAAAACCGCTGTTTTCAGCCCGTCTGTTGTGAAGGATGAGCAACTACGGAACCCTACACTGAGCTCTTGACCGGTTTTTTTATGGGGTTCCCTTTTGTCTTGCATAATATCGATTCTCCGAATTTCATTTCGCATAACAGCTATCACCGAAACATTTTTAGCCGAATGATTCTTTAGCATAATCATTTAGTATCATAATTGTCAGTTGGCAGAACACTATAATATCACCGACTTTTATTTCTCATAATTGACAACATTTCATATTTATAACAGGTAGACATTAATATAGAGATCGACAGGGCTGTCGTGTACCTTAAAAAAAATCTTTGATTTTATTCTTCTGTATTTAAAGAAATATAAGAAAATACATCAAATAACTGCAATCTAAGACAATACGGTCTGAATAGGGTTGTTGTCTAAACCAAAGAGCGAAAAAATATATTTTTTTTATTTGACGTTGACAGATGCATACCGAGTTTTATTAAGTTTTTTTTTTATAAGAAAACCGACTAAAGTAACCGTTTCTATTAAGTTCTGGTTTTGGTGTTGCCACATTTTAAAATGAGTATGTTTTTATAAATTAATAATAAAATAAATAATCATCTCAGAAAATAAATAAAAACAGAGATTACTTCATCTCTTTAAGCAGAATTCAGAAAAGTAATAAAATGATAGTCTTAAACATATGAAATGTTGTCAATTTTATATGGCAGAACATTAATATCGCCGAATTTATTATGGCATAAAGACATAGTTTACGGAACAGACGAGTGCTAGGAAACTAGTTTAGGTTTTAGGTTAGATTAGGAGATTATTAACTAAACTTATACCAGTGAAATCAGTTAGGTTAGGTTAGAACTATGACCACAACAGAACCGAACTGCTGCCAGTAAAGTAGGTTAGGTTAGAACCGAACTTAATGGGTTAGTTTAGGTTAGAACTGCGACCATAACAGGATCGAACTATAAATATTATGAGATATAAATTTCTTCGAAATAACTATTCGGACATGTAAATATTATGCTTATTCATATTCTGCCACATGAATGTTCTGATAAAAAAAATTATGTGACATCACAATATGAGAAAAAAATTATGCAAAACAAAATTCGGAGAAATTATGTTTCTGTCAAAGGTTGTTATGCAAAATGAAAATATATCAATTTTATGTAAAATATTATTGAACCTTTTTTATGATCTTATCGTATAGAATACCCTAAAATAATCGTGTTTTGTATGGGCAACATTTTTTTTTGGGCTACACTGACTCCATCGCTGCGTTGCGCTGCTGGGAGAGCAGCTCTTGCGTGACCAAACACGGTCGCCCGTACTTCGCTCCGCAGCTTTGTCTTCTAGATTCGGACTTTCATAGCCTAATAAATCTAATAATATATCGTACACATAATAGGTATTACATTTTAAAACTACTACAATCTGCCATCCAATTTGCTATACTTACGGATACACTTCGACCCAATGGGATCTTTTGTCACTGTCAAATGATTAACGTGCATAACTATGATGTCCCTAGTATTTAATTTGCTAAAGCGAGTGGGATAAGAAGTCGGTTCTGGCGTTTCGCTCGGTCGTTAGGGTCACAGTTAAACCTAACACTCCTCGCTTCGCTCGTCGTCGTACCTAACCTAACCTAAGTCTGACCTGCCTTAAAGTAGACGATTCTGACTTCACACGTTTTTTTGCCTTAATAAAGCACCATTGCATGGAGACCAAATGCCTAATTGTAATTTTTCGTAGTAATATTTTGCTGAATAAAAATTTGACTAAATGTTAATTATCAAATTTTTTTTGTCTTAATAAAGGATTTGCTAAAAGACATTTTTCGGAGTAATATTTTTCTGAATGAAAATTTGACGAAATGAAAATGTCCGTATTGAAATTTTGCCAAATTGACGAGATTTGACGAAAATTATTTTAGCAAGAAGGGAGGATCCCGTGCATGCATTTGCTCCGACCAGAAGCCTCTTTGGTTAAAATCCGTTCTGGCATGATATATGACAAATTGAATCCGCAAAAATATTCCAACCGATTGATGGCCTTGTTTAGAATTAGCATACGAAATAAATAAGACCTCTAGAAAATTCGTTATCAATAAAATTTTAGCGTTTTATAATAGTTTAAGGTTATTCACTGAAGTGGAGTGGATCAATTTGGTTGCGTCTTTGTGAAGCCCAAAAGAACTTTACCTATTTAAATCTAAGGAATGTGATTAGCCCGTTTTAGATAACTCCACTTGAGTGTATAGGCAGACTATAAGAGATCAATATTTACTCGGTTACTCGTATGGATATGCAACTTTCCAACATTCATCTATGAAACTTTGCTAAACTCAGTCTACTAGAATCAATCTCCTTAAAAATTTAGTGAGTTCATCGACTTAAGACCTATTAATCCTTTACACCTAACTTTTCCACCTTTTATCACATTCGTTAAACATTTTACCTTTCAATTCCAGGTGTTCCACGTTTGCGCTCTGACCGACGACGGTCTCGTGATGAAGTCCTTCCTCTGCCCAGAATCGACTCTCTTTGACCAGACCATCCTCAAATGCAACTGGTGGTTCTACGTGGACTGCGCTAGCACCCGCCGTCTCTACGACACCAACATCCCCGTGTCAAAGAGCTATCAACTAATGAAAGCACTCACGTTCTTCTCCAGCTATAAAAAGGAAATGCAGGATGAAAACAGTAAGTAACGTCCAAACCATCCTCAACTGGTGGTTCTACGTGTATTGAGCCAATATCCACCGCCTCAACGACACTAACATCCCTTTCTTAAAGAGCTACCAACTCATGAAGGCGCTGACGTTCTTATCCAGTTATAAGAAGGAGATGGAGGATTAAAACAGTAAGTAACAACCAGACCATAAAGTGCACTGCTGGTTCTATGTGGACTGCGCCAGCACCGGTCGTCTCTGCGACACCAACATCCCTGTTTCCAAGAGCTACCAACTGATGAAGGCGCTCACGTTCTTCTCCAGCCTTAAAGAGTAAACCGTTAGTATTTCTTTTAATCTCTTCAGCCGTCTTTTCAGCCTTTCCAGCCGTTTCGACGTGATGAGTGAACAAAGAAACTTTTACCACAAGATGGAGCTTTACTGCTAGCGCCGACCTCCCAAACAAACCTTGCATAGAGTAGTTAATTTTTTTCCTGAAATAATGAGCCTTTCCATAGAAAACCAACTTTTTAGAATTATATACTAGGATAGATGTTTATATACTATTTGACGATTCTACTTTAAGAAGTAATGATAACATTAAATAGCCCTTACTTAAAACCATAACACTATTTACTCTTACACTATTTTGCTATGATTTTACAAAACCTATTCAACTATTTTAAGAGCATTTGGGTTAGTTGTGATACTTATTAGATGTAGTCACAAGAAGTACAATATAACGACTCCTAATATACCGTCGGGGATAACGCAATACCACGTAAGTAACAAGTGTAGATACGATTCAATATTCAAACAAATGCTAAGTATTTTATTGAAACGAGAACTTTATCGATAGCTGTTATTTACGCGGTATTGCACTATTATTCCCGACGATTTGTAATAATATTTTTATTCTTAAAATATATCATGACCTTTTCAGATCAGCCCACCAACCCTGAAGAAGTAGAAGGTGTAAAAGAAGCGATCACTATTCTAGAAAATCAAAATCAGAACCAAAACATCAGAAAAGAGGCCGAAAATATTCCAAACGCCATACAAATAATAACTCCACAGCCTTTTGTGGACGAAAGAAGTAACCATCGAACGACTAACGAAACAGCACCTGTTTACAGAGGAACCAGAAACTTTAAGCCTTCAAATAATACCAATTCTTTTGAAAATGTTAAACCACAATCGCAAATTAATAGACAGTCAAATGAAGAGACAAGCTCTGAATATAAATTCGTAACGGTTAATGCCGATATGAACTTTAATCAAAATAATACTTCGTCAGAAAAAGTTAAAGTGATTTCTCCAATATCTGCTGAGAAAAAACACAGAACCAGTTCTTCTGAATCATCCGAGAGAAAACATCGAAGAAGAATGACTTTGAGAAGAAATAATTCAACAACAGCTAAACCATATACGTCACCTACTACTATTACAACTACAACAATTAAGCCTGAAGAAACAACATCATCTGTTGAAATAATAAAACAAGAAATTAAAACAGTGGAGGAATTAAATAATACCGGCATTAGACAGGAGAAACTGTCAGATGAAGTAGAAAATTTGTCTAAAATAGATTCGTCAATTTTGAAAGACGCTGAAAATTCACCACCCGTTCGAAGATTTTACAGATCTAGCGCAGAAAGGGCTAGTGCTGAAAAGACTAACCCTGAAATGGCAATAGTGAAAAATGAAAAAGTCCAAATAGTAAGACCAACATCTATGGCTAGACTCGTAGGCGAGTATCCTACGCAGTCGGCTACTATACAGAAATTAGATGAAGCGATTTTAGGGAAATCAAATACAAGAGTAAAGAAAGAAACAGTTACAGTTGTTACCCCAGAAAGATATTTCAGAAGTAAAGAACAGACGTAGTATAAATAAAATTTTAGTCAATAACTAATTTAAGTGTCATATAAATGTTGCTATTTATTTATTTCACTTCGAATATGTAAGTGGTCAAGCCAATGTATTGTAAAGTCACCGTCAGAAAGATGTACAACTTTTAACTTGGTCCCTTTTACTCATCTCATACTTTTGGTACATTTATTGATTTTAATGTTCCTAAAAATAATTAAAATTGGAGTCATAGTAAGTACTCAAAATTTATCAAAAGGTCTGAACAGCTTACATACCTATGTCTTGTGTTGCGCATGTGCAATCTGTCTAACAAATTCACAAAAATAGACTATACTGTTAAACTACTGAAACTATGGAAAATAATCATAAATTTTTATGTACTTATAATCTGTATTCCTTGGTTACACGTACGCGTAGCCGTAAGCCAATTATGATCACCATAATTATACAAAGTTTCATATTTGTTTCATGATTAGTAGTAATTCATTAGATTTGCTTAGACCATTGATGTGCAAAATTGCAACCTTCTACTCATTTAGGGTTACTTGTGATGTGAGTCACTGTTCAGAATTTTCAAATAAATTATGAAGTGTAGTGTAACATTGTATACCCCCTACACGTATACTCCTACTATTTTTCTTGTCTTCGGTCCACATGCATGCCATAAATTAAAGTTTACGCAATAGTGCGTAATCGTATATACTTACTTAGAGCTTTAGACCAACCGGAGGTGCATTCGCCGTATATTTCCAAACAAAAAAGTCTGCCAAAACCTGAGGGGGCGAGGTAGCACACGTACGGTACGTTAAGATTGTTTTGTGTTTAGTTTGAATATAAAGCACAGAGAATTGTGCATACTTTCTTAGGGTGACTTAGCGTATTGCTCAATTTTGTATGTTAGAGTAGACAAGGATTCAGTCAAGTGATATTACGGTGTATGTTTTAGTGTAGAATAAAACGTGTTTCCTGATTGTGTGGCATTTTTTATCCAGGGTATAACACTACTTTTAGGCGAGTTGCTAATCCGCTGTTTTCTGAAAAAAAAATTTTTTTTTGAGGATGTCAATCGATTCAATTTTTTTATTGGGATTGGGATATTTCTATAAAGGACTAACTTAGATTGCTCTAAAAGTCGGAAATTACCGTCAAAGTTCACCATTCCTAGTTCCTACGGAGCGCGAAAACGCTCCAAACAAATGACCACCTAATTGTGACGTCATGATAATAGACATGTTGACTGATGTTGAATTCTACAGCGTACTGTAGTTATATAAATAAAATTAGCTAAATATATCACGAAACAAAGAAAAAAATACAGAAAAATAAATCGTTTTAGAAAAATACGTCACTTCAAAGGTACGCAAATTGTATGATATTTTTTTTTAATCCAAAAGAAATTTTGGATTTTTTTTCAGAATCCTCATAATTTTACAAAACAATAATTGTATGACAACCATGAACTTAAACGCACTTTTTCACGGTGAAAATGGCAAATTCCTTAATTTCTCCATACGATTATTGGTACTTATACCGGCCGTGACGTCACTAGCCTGGATGCCTTTTGTATGGAGCGTTTTTAGCGCTACGTAGGAATGATGAACTTTGACTGTCATTTCTGACTTTTAGAGCAGATTAAGTGTAGTCAGTCCCATATAGACATTTGATCACAATAAACTATAGAATCGATTGACATCCTCAAAAAAAAATTGTCAACATGTCTATTATGTTATGGGTAACAATATTTGTATGGAGACCATAAGTAATTTGCCATTTTCACCGTGAACAAAATTCGTTTAAGTTCATGGTTGTCATACAATTATTGATTTGTTAAATTATGAAAAGGATTCTGAAAACCAATTCAAAATTTATTTTGAATTAAAAAAAACATAAAATTTGCATGAAACCTATGAATAGAATAGAATAGAATTCATTTATTTGTAAATCACAGGTACTACAATAAGATCTTATTTGGTAATGTAAAAACATTCAGAACTCTGTGTTTTGCCGTTTGGCGTACAAATTTTGTTCCTTATTACGTAATAATAAAAATTAAAACTGCAGTTCATTTCGCTTATAAGATAAATATTAACATCATACAATACGCTCATAATTAAATAAAAACAAAAAAAATAACATTACATTAAAATTTATAAAATTTAAAATATGTTATGTCAATATGGTATAAAAAAATAAAATCAGTTCAAGCGTATTATGTCAATATCAATATTGTATAAAAATTATTCTACATGTCGGTTAAAAAATCATTTAGGCTATAATAACATTTGTCTAGAAGATACGACTTTAACTCTTTTTTAAATTTGTCAGTTTGTAACATTTTTATTGAATTTGGGATTTTATTATATATTTTAGGAGCCATTCCAAGGATGCTTTTTCGGTAAAGGGCTGTTTTATGTTCCTTGTTACAGACATTATGAAGACACATATTTCAAAAACAAAAAAAAATGGATTTTTGTTGTTTCATAACATATTGAGCTAATTTTATTTATAATAACTACAGTATGCTGTAGAATTTCACATCAGTTGTCAACCCTATTAGTAGAGTTGTTAATACGCTGTTTTCTAACATAATTGTGCGCATCGCGCATCATTATAAAAAAAGAAAAAGAAGACCCCTTTGTCCCTTTCACCCCGCTCCGCCTCACAGGGGACGAATCTGACTTCCCTCCACATCTGAAAATATCACCTCCGAACACTATCTGTGGTAGTAATTTCGTGGTTGAATCCCTTTGCACACAATTTCGCGACTTAGCAAAATGTTAAGCTTAACATCGTCTATTACCAACCGACACACCAGACATTCCAACCAGTTGGACGGTTAGTACTTATTTTTCCCAAGCGACAACCTGGTTGGTAGGTTAATAGTAGACATTCCCGACCTGCACCCTGGCTGTCAGGTTGATACTTTTTTCTTCCCGACTGACCATCCAAACTGCCAACTAGGTGGTCGGTTAGTATTTTTTTCTTAATCAACCTATTAAGTGGGCAACCAGGTGGACGGTTAGTAAATATTTCCCGACAGGCCAACCAGACACCCCAGCTGGTTGTTCAGTTAGGAAATATTTCCCGACAGGCCAACCAGACACCCCAGCTGGTTGTTCAGTTAGGAAATATTTCCCGACAGGCCAACCAGACACCCCAGCTGGTTGTTCAGTTAGGAAATATTTCCCGACAGGCCAACCAGACACCCCAGCTGGTTGTTCAGATAGGAAATATTTCCTGACAGAGCAACTCGTGGCGCAATCTTAGAAAAAAAAAAACAATAATAATGTGTGTATTTTTAAATCATATAATGTAGTAAGCTATAAGGCAAAACATAACTTGATATTTTTATCATAACAAAAAAATAGAACCTCTAAATGTACTTTACAACCTTATTTCATTTTGTGCAAAAAATGACCAACTGAAATTTCTCCATTCAAAAGCTGGTTCTGCCATTTGAATATATACATATCATTTTTAATGTGGGTTATATTCCGTTTTGTCGGTGATTGGTTGTTTAATATTTGCTTGCTGCAAACAACATAATATGCTGAGTCATTCAGCAAGACATTCAGTAGTTGAATGATATCTACTCGTTTTTTCGACACATTGCTATTTAACTTAAAGTTCCACCCTTCCAAAAAATTTGTAGTGCGATGACGTTGCCCAAAGACGGACCAAATTTTTATGAAGTTCTCACTCCGAAGCCAAAACTTTTCAAAGTATTTAAAAAACATTGGCACTCGTTTTGTATCTTGGAGGTCGAGGGTATCTTGTTTTATATAGTTCCAACCTTCTTTTATTTTATCGAAGGGTAGTAACGGTAATACGGCAGTAAGACCAACAATTCGTCTTGTATTTTTCTCTTTCGTCAGCATCAGTTCTCTGGCCTTTTTCCAAATAGACTTATTGTAGTGATAATAACAACCGTTGAGCACAGTTTCAGGGAAAACATTTAAGAGAGCTTGCATGGCACCCACTTCGTAATCAGTTTTGAACTTTTTTGGTTGCCAGTCTGGTATACATGATTTAATTAAATTAAATAATGTTTCATATATACCCTTTGTCTTCCCAGATAGCAACGCGTACACAAGTGGTACTATGTTTGTAGAATTTTCGTTGCTCCCTAAGTCACCATGTATAACATATAGTTGGGAAAACGGCTTCGGGCAGCTTTTGAAAGTTCCGTCGCTTAAAAACAATTTTATTTTGCCCATTAGGCTTCTCATCTCCACTGAACAGAATATAATTATTCGATTTCCTTCAAATTCGTAATCGGCCAAAAGGAAAGGTTCAAATTGTTGAGGTACCTCTACATCAACTACATCTACACAGTTAATTTTTTTTACGCCTGCTTCTTTATTTTTGTTATAATACATCCGGTTCTTGACATTGCGAAACTGAGGAATTTTACATAGCAGATCTATGCCCTTATCTTGAAGAGTACTAATAGTACTTTGATAGATCTGCGGAAGCGGTGTACCATCTAATTGTTTGCTTTTTTTGACACAAATGTCAAGTTGTACGTCCACAATATTTTTGTTAAAATTTCGTTCGCATGTGTGTGGATTTTCTTTGTCTACAGTTTCATTCTGTTAACAATTAAAAAATATTTTTATTTATGTCTTAAAATATGGTTACTAATATTTATTAATTTTATTGTGTAATGAAATGAAATGAAATAATTTATTCAGTAAGTAGGCGAAAGAAACTCAACAGTATACATGAATAGAGTATATGATAGTTATAAAGAAAAAATATCTTACCGAAATTGTTATGTTTCCCATACACTTCAACTTTTTGCGTTGGGAACAAACCCAAAACACATGTTTATTTTTGTATTCCTTTTTTTTATGGAATTGATAGCCATCATAAAGTAAAACAGTGCCACCGTTGCGAGATATATATTCCAATTGACTCATTTTTGCATTGTAATTATTTACGAATATCTCATAAAGCATAAACGTCACGTCAAACTAAATTATGACATCTACATTGAAATTACCCCTAGAGTTTTATTACATAAAATATTGTGCCAGAAATGTTTAAGTTTGTATACGTGTATATTTTGAAACATAAAGTTTGTACATCTTCACTAAGTACTACTGTTTACGGTTAAATATCTAATATGATTGATATGTATTGTAGGCAAATCAATACTGAAGTAGGCAGTACCTAGATAAGTAATCAGCTATTGTCTGTAACTCTACTTCTCCTACCAGTATTGGTTATCAGCTAGATTTTAGTATGAAGACTTGGTTGGCCTGTCGGGAAATATTTCCTAACTGAACAACCAGCTGGGGTGTCTGGTTGGCCTGTCGGGAAATATTTCCTAACTGAACAACCAGCTGGGGTGTCTGGTTGGCCTGTCGGGAAATATTTACTAACCGTCCACCTGGTTGCCCACTTAATAGGTTGATTAAGAAAAACATACTAACCGACCACCTAGTTGGCAGTTTGGATGGTCAGTCGGGAAGAAAAAAGTATCAACCTGACAGCCAGGGTGCAGGTCGGGAATGTCTACTATTAACCTACCAACCAGGTTGTCGCTTGGGAAAAATAAGTACTAACCGTCCAACTGGTTGGAATGTCTGGTGTGTCGGTTGGTAATAGACGCTTACAACCGAACATTTTTTTCAAGGTACTTTTTGTATCAGATATGCCCAATATGTATATATTTTTAGAAACTAGATTAAATTTTCTATTAAGTGATATTTATTTTCATTGTAAATATTCAGGAAATATAACTAACTAGCTTTTGCCCGCGACTTCGTACCCGTAGAACTCGTTAACAGATATAAAAAAAAAAAAAACAATTAGACTTTCAAACCTTTCAGGTATTCAATACTCGAATGGAATCTAGTTAATAGTTTAGTTCTGGGCTATTGGGTGAAAATAATGAACAAAATGCCAGACATCCTTTTTTTAATCTTTTTGGAGTTGCAAGGCTAAGTCCCATTCGATTCAATAAGTTATCCGAGGCTAAGTCCCAATCTATTCCATAAGCTATGCTCAGAAATGGCTGGAGATGGTGACGGTCCATAATCAACTGACGAAGAAGGTATGGTTCTATTCACCAAAGTATTTTGTCACATTATGAAATTGGGACAAAATAATTATTAGGTATATCTACTATTATTTTTCTAACTTGGTTATTACAACTTAGTTTATTGAAGTATAGTTCAATAAATTATCCTACATGATTTATTTCGCTCAGTAAAAACTTGTAATTTTTTTGATTTGGAGACACGTGAGCAAGCTACATACTGTTCATGAGAAAAACATTTCGTGCCCAAATGTATTCCTGCTACTTTTCATGTTTGCCCCTGTGATTTATTAATAGTCATAGAAAATGTTAAAATCTTTTAATGGAAACTGGTAGACGTTTAAAATTAAATGGTAAATTATTCGGTATAATTGGAATACGTGGTATAAGTATGTCCCTTGGCTTCTCCCGCTAAAATCGTGCCCTTCACAATGTATTTCCCTAATTAGGTGATTCTCAATCTAGCGCCGTTGCCAAATTTGGGTGCGTCTAAGTTGCGCATTAACAAAACTGGTACTTTTTTTGTTGATTTTGAAAACAATATCATTTTTGGTGCCAATATGGTTCTTTCACATACCCAGTTTTTGTCATGAATATAAGTGTGCCTATAAACCGACCATGAAAAATGCTCGGTCGGTGATAGAGCCAAAAAATTGCACTTTTTTCTATTTCCTCTTATAAGTATCGTAATAAGGCTATCCTTCTCCATCAAAGCGTGTCAGGCCCTTGACTTGCACGTTGATTATGTAGCATAATAATCGATTGACGATTCGGGTCTTGTCGAGTATCCGAGTCTAAGATCCGAAAAATACAAAAACTTTATGCACTAATACTGTACTTGGCGATAAATATTGCACATCGGTCTTTAGCCCTTAATTTGACAAAAGATGACGAAGGTCGCTGGTTCAAGCCTCGTTATGGTAAAATAGAGCAAAATATTTTGGTTCGAAAAAAATATATGGAAAAAGATGGTCAAAGAATTGGTGCACCCTGCCATACACGCCAAATTAAGGGTTAGAAAGAGGCAATTCAACAATTGGCTGTTTACGACGATTTCCGAACACTGGCGTGCCAATTACACAATCATCGTTTCAATCAATCATCGTTTAAAATTAAGAGGAACGAACGTAAATACTTTCACGTTTATAATATTATTAGGATTAAAGTAAGGTGGGGGAAGATTGAATGGTTTTTTGTCGAGATAGACAGTGTTGTTTTAAAACCCTCATAAAATAAAAATCTATTTATATCCCTTCAAGTGTATTAATTGGAAGGTATAGGCAAGGACTATAATTTTGTATTCTGTTGATAAAACTCGGCTATGCCTATTCTAATATATAAAAATAATAAAATAAAATACACTTTTGTCTAAAAAATTGACGGGTCAAGATGGAATGGTGGAGGGGTAAGATTGACATAGTTTCTAAATGCTTTTAAATGAATGCAAACGGTGGCTGTTGCTCGTTATTCAATAGAGTTTCTTACGCTGAACAGATACAGGTGATTGTTGCGTGAATATTCCTGATAGGTAACGAGAAAACTAGAGTAGAAAAAAAAACTATTTCACTCTTACCCCGCTATAAAGGAAAAAGGACAGTGATTCTCAAACTTTTAATTGGACACTTAAAAACTAAACAATTTTTTATATCATGAAGATCAGTTTGGAATCAAAATGACGGTTTAATGATGATAAATTCTTTATTTTATCAAAAAAATTATAAAAAAAGAACCAACTTCAATAAAACTAAAAAGCCAAAAAGAACCCGTTCAAGTACAGATTACATTTGACTCACCCTTTGAAGTCGGTCCCAAACCACTCAATTACTATATTTATATATTATAGTTTACATGAGGTTTGGCACCGACTTTGGCACGTCGCACAAATGCGAACTGAAGATCAAGTAAGCAGCACTTTTATCGACCATTTGCCTCCAGCGGATCCTGCAGTATTTCGGTCACGTGGCTAGACGCGAGCCAGATAGTTTGGAAAAGCTCATTGTAGTTGGCCACGTGGAAGAAAAAAGGGGCCCGTTGGAGATCACCGACCCGATTGACCGATGCCGTGAGAGAAGCCTGTCAGGAAAATGTACAGGCGTCAATCCGGAAGGCGGAAAACCATGTGGAGTGGAGAGCTTTGGTGCGACACATAACGGCCTCAAATGGTCACGACCCTCAGTCATGAGGAAGCGAGGAAGAAGAGAGAGAAGATTTATTGAAGTCGGTTCTTTTTAGGGTTCCGTACCCAAAGGGTAAAAACGGGACCCTATTACTGAGACTTCGCTGTCCGTCCGTCCGGCCGTCCGTCCGTCCGTCCGTCCGTCCGTCTGTCACCAGGCTGTATCTCAACAACGGTGATAGCTAGACAGTTGAAATTTTCACAGATGATGTATTTCTATTGCCGCTATAACAACAAATGGTTTACTGTTGGAAGGCATAAAATCATTAATACTAATATGGT
Organism: Apotomis turbidana; assembly: GCA_905147355.2. Taxonomy (NCBI): domain Eukaryota; kingdom Metazoa; phylum Arthropoda; class Insecta; order Lepidoptera; family Tortricidae; genus Apotomis; species Apotomis turbidana. The sequence continues at coordinate 26,178,419 of LR990281.1, read as the reverse complement.
AACGCATAATTGCTTTTCGCCGAAAATGATATGTGCATAAGCTTCATTACGCATAATTTTTTACGCACAACATTGAAAAGCATAAATACAGAAAGCATAACCGTCATGAAGACTAATAACAAAAAGCATAAGCACAAATAGGCATAATAATCAATTGGCATCATATCAAAATGCATAACGCTATTATCCTATTAAAAGTTGCACTACGAGAGAAGGTTAGTATAGTGTGCACCCGGTAGGGTGATCAATACAAATGGTCAGTAAGGAGAAAACGAAAACTATAAGAGATAGGGAAACCTGTTCTTAGGAACCATGACTTCGATTTTAGATTTATTAAAAACTGCATTCAAATTTTTTTCGTATATCTCATGCATAACCCGGAATCGAACCCGGTCGAAATTGAGTAGAGAAAAAATTATAATTAAAGATGTCAATCGATCCTACTTTTTATTGAGAACAACATTTCGAGTGCTCTAAGAAACAGAAATTGCTGTTAAAGAGTGACATTCCTTTAAGGTACCTACGAACATTTTACTTTTTTTTTATGCAAGAGCAAATATGAAATTGTTTCCAATATCCTCATAATTCAACAAAACAATAATTAAACGGAAATTCTCATGGTCAAAATGGAAAAAGTAATTTTTCCGTACACAGCACGCATATTTGTATGGAGCGTTTTCAGCTTTAACAGCAATTTCTGACTCTTAGAGCACTCTAAATGTATGTACTCTTTACAGACATTTGTTGCCAATAAAAAGTAGGCTCGATTGACATCTTCATTTTTTTTCTCCTCTCCCCAATTTTAACCGGGTTTGATTCCCGATTTTGCATGAGATATACGAAAAAAATTGAATGCAGTTTTAATAAATCAAAAATCGAAGCCATGGTTCTTAAGAACAGATTTCTCTATCTCTTATAGTTTTCGTTTACTCCCTACTGACCCATTTGGAATTATATATTTAGGAACTAAAGCGAGGTCGACGGAGGTCCGCTTCGCAGACCCCCTATTCCGCGTTGCTTAGGCGCTTCGCGCCTGGTTATCATGCTAACCTAACCTAACCTAATGTACCTACCTAATGTGACCTAACGTTACGTAACGTAATATTGTGTTTTGAAATATATACATACAATAATAATAAATGCATGTTAACCACGTAAGTGAGTTTCATTCATTTAGACAACTGAAATTATGGATAATGACAGATATACCAAATAATTATTAGCCCAAACAATAGTATGCGTAAAGTATATTCGGCCAATACAAATTAGTCCAACTAAAATTATGCTAATAGCGTAGTATGCCAAAAAAACAGTAGGCCAAAATATTACTATGCGAAAGTACTATTATGCCAAAACAAATTATGCTAAATCAATTATGCGAAACAGCATTAGTCTAAAAAACATTATGCGATCCAAGGGGATCCCCAACAAATACTAAAAATAAAATAAAATAAATATTTAAGGGGGCTCCCATACAACAAACTTGTTATAGATTATATATATGTATAGGTACATACTCGCACTTGCCCATTTTTTTTTCTTTGCTTTTTAATGATTCATATAAAATAATTATGGCGGGGTAATCGGGGAGGTCTTGAAGGCATGAATCTCGTTTGAATTATCTCCTAACTCCTAACCGTTAAGGACTTGTACCTTCCATCATCAGCTCAGCATTGGAAGATGATGACTACCATATGCAAATACTTAATTAGTTTTAGAAAATATATGAAAAACAATATGAGTGCCTATAAAAATTCAGGAATTCCTTCCATTCCTCATTGATCTCGTCATCAGATCTTCACCAAAATTTTATGGGACCAACCTTGAGATGTTTATTCATTAATCTAAAAAGAATTTTCCAAATCGTTCTTCACTCAAACAAATTATTAACACCGTTTTTGAGTTTTTTTTAATAGATAACCCTTTGATTGATCCAATATGCAATTTAAATATTTTAAGCATAATTATGAGATATACACCTGCAATGCTGCATGACGTAATAAATAAAGTCAGAAAGTGATTGACCTTTGTTTGGATGTATGAGGTATGACGTGTTAGTACAACAGAAAATTAAAAAAAAATTGAAAAGTAAAAAGCACTAGTTCGAAATAACTAACTTTTCGCACGATTTGCAGCTACGAAAAGTACCACTTTTTGAGCAACTGTATTAAAAAAATATTATTGATTATCCAGAGATCACGACACAACAAAAGTATTTGTATGAGGCAGCTTTAATTGTTGAATTGAATTAAACTCACCGCGCAAAACAAGTAGGTATCATAAAGGCAAATCTACTCGTAACTAAATAAAATAACAGATATATAAATATCAAAGAATTACTCAAATGGAAAGTAGTATTCCCAAACGAAAGCTTCATAGAGTTAATCTCAATCTTTAAAATATGACAAAAACAACAAATTATAAATTACAGATTTATTGAACAATGAGTGGGTACATCTCTTTGATCTGATGATTTCACTCAAATCGACTTAGTCACAAACTAAGAGAATATTGTTTTATAATTATAGATTTAAGACTCACTATTGTTTCATTTATACTTCATAATAACTACATATTATTTACCTTATCATGAGGCCAATAAAAAAAATGGTTCGTTAATAATTTTTCTAAGTCCAAAGTTTGAGAATCTGTCTGTTTTTCTATGACTTTGAAAAACGGGGGAAGATTGAAACATTGCTATTTCAATGTTACCCCATTGAAATTGACTGGGGAAAGATTGAAGCTTCTCGTAAATCACAATATAAGAGTAATAGATACACCTAGCACTAGTAAATAAATATAAAATCTAAAATAATACATAAATATTCAGTCAAAACTTTTATTCACACCCTAATAATCAAGTTATGAAACACGGGGCAAGATTGAAAATCGACGAATTGACCACGAAATGCTGACCTTCACAAAATAACACATAACACGCGGCTACGCACTCCGAGCGGTCTCGGGCGACTGACTGGCGGATCCTAATAAAATGGCGGTTTAATTGATGATACCAGCATAAAAAAAAATAAAAAAATTAGGGAGTAATGTGACACTTTTTATCTTCCCCCACCTTACCTTATTTATATATCGATGGCAAAAAGCGGAACTGCTGTAAACGCCAAAATGCAAACTTTACACCAGAGCCAAAAAACTTTTCGATTTTGAGAAAAAAAATCATAACTTCTTTATTTATGAACAAAAATACTTGTAATTTGGAGCTCACTTATAACTTATAAATTTCTATCAACTGCCATATTCAAAGTTTATCATAAGTGAATAGTTTACAGTATAGTGGCGCTTACGACAATGGCACTTTTTTATTTGTAACGCGGAAACGCTGTGCGTGCAAAAGGTAAATGTACTGAAATGGAAAGACTAGTACACATTTCATAAAGCATAAATGCCGTAACCAGCTGCATATTTATTTCAAAGATTAAATAATTTTGACTTGAATGCCAATAAATTCGTTATTCGACTTACTGCATTGTGTTAAGTGCCAACCGCTAAAATGAAACTGTGAAATTAATACGACGTAAGTATCAATGAGCTTTAATTAACACATTTTTTTAAAATGTTATAAAATTTTAAGTCTAGTTTCATACTCAATCAAAAGCTTAAAAGGAACAATTACCGCAATAACACATGCATAATAGGCTAGTTGACTCATGTCAAATTGTAATAAACTAATGTTTATTCCGTATGGTATTTAGCAAAGGGAACCTAAATATAATATTTTTCACTTCATAAAAGTGAGCTGAAAAAATTGAATTTGAAAATATGGTTTTTAACCTGTATTTTTAAATACTTAAAACTCTGTCCGCCATTTTCGCTTATGATAGTGACGTCATCGGTCATGTAAACAAAACTGAAAGTCTACTTTGACGACTTCGAATAGTGCCATCCCTCTCGATCTCCTTTCAAAGTATATTGGAGTGAGCGACGGTCGAATTTCGAATATTTACAGGAAATTCTACGTCACGCCACAGATTAGCAAAAGGCAAAAATGGCGGACGGCGTTTTTAACTGATCATGAAATTTCTAATTTTCAATTGATAAAATTTAGATAGATTAAGCTTTCCAGCTTTCACAAAAATACATGACATTTTTTTTAGAGCTAGTAAGATCATTAACTATTTGAAATATATTTCAAAACTGGGTCTACTAGCCTATTATCAAGTCTCATAATCTCTTTATAAAAAACAGTTGCTTAAAACCAAATTTCAAATGGCTTTCAAAACATGAAAACTTCAAACGGCCAGAGAGAAACTTAAACTTAAACGAACGCGGTTGGCTCAGTTTGTTAGCACTTGCCTACTGAGCCGGCGGTCCTGGGTTCGAAACCGGCCGGGGCAAATATTTGTGTATTGAACTCGAATATTTGTTCCTGGGTCAATGGATGTTATCTATATAATATGTATTTATATAATATTATATTATATGTATATCGTCGTCTGGTACCCATAGTACAAGCTTTGCTTAGTTTGGGACTAGTTCGATTTATGTAAGATGGTCCCTTAACACTTATTATTTATTTATTTTACAACCTTGTATTGACTAAAAAAAACATATTTTAATAGGAACTTAATAATTGCACTTAATAATCCCTCAAATTACCTACTAAAATTATAATCAACTCTCAATTTACTTCTAAATAAAATTATTTTCATAATAAACTTAATAAGATTTGCACCTCTCAATTAATGATATAGGAACGCAATAATTAAAATTGCAGCTGCAGTCATATTTTCTTAATATTAATTAGACATTAATTATTGCACTCCTAAATAAAATATTTATTTAAAAAAAAACAACTACCTTTCCAAAAACACTTCAACGACGAAAGTAAGTAATTTTCAACCACTTCACTCACAAAATGCAAACTACGTACTCCTTATCGTTCCGGCGATTGCCAACACACAAATATTTGCCCCGACCGGAATTCGAACCCGGGTCCGCCGGCTCAGTAGGCAGGTGTCTGCAAACTGCGCCAAACGTGTCGTCAATATTGTATTGTGTACTAGGTGTCTGTTTTTGGTCAAACTTCCGCCGCAAACGGGCGAACGAAACCTAGATTTGCATAACCCGGTTACGTTAAGCTTGGACCTCATTTGTATGCGACTCAATAGTTACCAGGTACAAATAGCATGGGAAAAGTAGCAGTGATATATAAACTCTGGGGGATGATGTTACTTGGGGGATGATGTTACTCGCGTCCGTAGGATTTACCATCTATTCCTAGACCCACCCTACACGTATCCCCTGGGTGGTGCAAAACGAGTAACAACGCCGAGCATCTGGCGGCGGTAAATAACCAGACCTACTAGGCCTAACCGGCCAAGACAGCATTGGTAGGAAATGACCGATGCAACCCGTAACCTCGTGGTCATGTTTCGCGAGAATGGAGGCCCTGGCTTCGCCGCCCGGGCCAGGAGGAAGAATACCTCTATAAAAAATACCCTAATCCCACGGTGAGTAACGCGCCAAGGGGATGCATGGCTGAAAGGAGTTCAGTTCGTAGCGCCAACCTCGGTGGACCTGGCAAACACCGTTGAATTGCCTTCTTGCGGGAATGGGCGTTACCTTGCAAGTGACCTATTTATCGACCCTACTCGTGGGAACAAAAATGTATGAGCTAAACCCAAAAACCCCCCAATCAAATGAATCCGCACCACCCAAACCGAAAACTGACAATGCAGTTAGCAAATCACTCACTCAGCAAATATTTCACCCGGGTCTCTTTAACCGACCAAGATCCCAATCCCTCAGCAATGCTGTAGACCCAAAAGAAACAGATCAAGAACAATGGAAAAAAGTTTCATCTGGCAAAAGATCCCGTAATAGTCCAGAAAAGAATCCTACTCAAAAGCAAAGAAAGCTTGATACCTATTGGCTTAGCCAGAACATCCCGACCTCCAACAGGTTTACAGAACTTGATAACGATAAACAAGAAGAAATCATCCCTACAGAAAAAACTGACTTCAAACCTCCTCCGTTATACGTGGATAGGGTCAGTAATATTCAACCACTTCGAAGATTGCTTGATGAAATAGCAGAAGATAACTACTTTTTGAAAGTCTTAAAGGACGATCAAGTCCGAATACAGGCCAAAACAATCGATCATTATAAAATAATAAGACAGAACTTACTAGATAGAGGAACTGAATTATACACATACAATACAAACCAAAAAATGAAAGGTCATTCAAAGCAGTAATTAAAAACCTACATCCATCCTCCGACCTGGAAGATATCAAACTGGAACTATCTGAGTATGGACACAAAGTAACAAATATCTGGAATGTTAAACAAAGGGTCTCTAAGAAACCCCTGCCAATTTTCTTTGTTGAGATTGAACAAAACGATCAGAACAAACTCATTTATGACATCAAAAGCCTACTGCACTGCAGAATAGTAGTGGAGCCACCAAAACCTAAAAAAGACATTTCCCAATGTGGCAATTGCCAACAATACGGACACACAAAAAGATATTGTCATAGAAAGCCAAAATGTATAAAATGCGCAGGTGATCATGCGTCTGCTAGCTGTGAACGTAAGGACAGGTCAAGTTCTATCAAACTCAAATGCATCCTCTGTGGCGGTCCTCACCCAGCTAATCATAAGGGATGCCCTACATACAAAGAGCTCATGAAAATCAAATATCCACCCCCTCACCCACTACGGAGACAGCGAACCCAATCAAATAATGACCGTAACATTGAAACTAGTTCTAATGTAGAGGAACCTCGTAAAGCACCCACCAACCAAAATAATGTGACATACAGTGAAGCCGCCAAATCTCAAATTAAAGATAATTACACAACTACCAAACAGAACATCCCACTAATCCAAACGGAAAGTAATGACACGAAAGAAATTCTGAACACAATTAGACAACTAATGCAACAAATGACCACAATGACAAACCTACTAATAGAGTTCATGACAAAGATGACAAATTCAATCAAATAAAAATAGCCATTTGGAATGCCAATGGGCTCTCACAACATGTCTTGGAAGTCAAGACATTTCTAACCCTAAACAAAATAGATATACTTCTCATATCCGAAACCCACTTCACCGACAAAAGTTACATAAAGATACCCAATTATTCATTCTATCACACAATGCACCCCGACGGCAAGGCACATGGAGGTTCAGCAATAATAATAAAAAGTAACATCAGCCACTTCGAGGCCAAATCATACAAAACGGAAGAAATACAAGCTACTAACATCGTTATTTTAGACACTCGGGGACAATTAGCAATTAGCGCTGTATATTCCCCACCTAAACACGCCATCAAAAAGCAAGGGTACCTGCAATTTTTCACAACACTCGGATCAAGATTTATAGCTGGTGGCGACTACAACTCAAAAAACACTAGCTGGGGCTCTCGGCTAACGACTCCTAAAGGGAGGCAACTTCAAGAAGCTCTCAAGGAGTTGAAACTTACTGCTATATCAAGTGGTGAGCCAACATACTGGCCAACAGACCCAAAGAAAACACCAGATTTGATTGACTTCTGTGTCATAAAAGGAATCCCCCATGAACAACTTAGATGTACATCATCAGAGGATTTATCTTCGGACCATAGTGTGGTATTCTTAGAAATACAACATAAATTCATGTTGAACACTCCCCCGACTAGACTTCACAGCAATAAGACCGATTGGGAATCCTTCCGTTCCGAGGTAAATTCGTCAATCAACACAAATCTACCACTCAAAACCGAAAATGATTTCGTAACGGCGATTGACCATTTTAATGAATGCATCCAAACCGCAGCGCGGAACAGCACCCCGGCCATCGCGATACAAGATAGAACTGATTGCCCAAAACATATACGTGAACTTGTGGCAGAGAAAAGGAAGGCTCGCAAGCGCTGGCAAACAACCAGATATCACGAAGATAAAAAAAGATTCAACTATCTGACAGCACAACTGAAACAAATCTTATGCACTGAAAAAAATAATAGTGTTCAGCAGTATTTAAGGAACTTAAGCCCAACAGCAGCTACGGATTATTCCCTGTGGAAAGCTACGAAAAAACTTAAGAGGCCAATTTCCTCGAAACCGCCAATACGCAAACAAGATGGTTCATGGGCTAAAAACGACGCAGAAAAAGGAGAAGTCTTTGCATCGCATCTAGACGGGGTATTCATACCCAACAACGCTACGAACGCGGCCGAACAACATCAGGACGAAATGCTGAAATATCTCGAGGAGCCGTACCAACTTGAATTGCCTATTGAAAGGCTCACGTCTAACGAAATTGTTGAAGCAATCAAAAACTTAAATCAAAAGAAAGCACCTGGGTATGACCTAATAACAGCCAAGATATTGCGAGAACTGCCGGCAAAAGCGATAAAATTCCTGACTCAATTGTTCAACTGCATCCTAAAAAGAGGCATTTTCCCACGACAATGGAAAGTAGCCCAAATTATAATGATCCTAAAACCTGGAAAGCCCCCCGAGGAAGCATCGTCTTACCGACCCATCAGTTTGTTATCAATTGTATCAAAACTTCTGGAGACTCTATTCCTAAAAAGACTTAAATCTGTAATTGCGGAAAAGAAAATAATCCCTGATCACCAGTTCGGATTCAGGGATAGACACGGAACAACAGAACAGGTCCACAGGCTTGTAGAGGTAATCCACAAGGCCTTCGAGGAAAAGAAATATTGCAATGCTGCCTTCCTGGATATATCGCAGGCGTTTGACCGCGTGTGGCACCTCGGCCTTTTATATAAAATAAAGAATTTACTCCCATTAAATTACTATATACTTCTAAAGTCGTACCTTGCAGACAGGTCATTTGCTGTTAAATTTGGTGAATCTACTACCACCCTACATAACGTCCACGCCGGAGTGCCTCAAGGGAGCGTCCTTGGCCCTACTTTATACCTCCTGTTTACATCCGACCTACCTCTGACAGAAGGGGCAGTAATCGGTACCTTCGCAGACGATACAGCAGCCCTGGCTGTTGACGAAAATCCGACAGTAGCCAGCCAAAAACTCCAAGAATGCCTAAATAATATAGCAAATTGGCTACAAACCTGGCGCATAAATGCTAACGAGTCAAAGTCAGTGCAGGTGACATTTGCAACAAGACACGCTACATGTCCTCCTGTGTCGTTCAATGGTGTACCGATACCTCAGGCCGACGAAGCGAAATATCTTGGCCTCTACCTCGATAGACGCCTAACATGGAAAAAACATATCTTTACAAAGCGAAAGGCTCTCGGTATACAGCTAAGAAAAATGTACTGGCTTATGGAAAAAAAATCTGAACTGTCTATGGAAAATAAACTACTACTCTACAAATGTATTCTTAAACCAATTTGGACCTACGGTATTCAGTTGTGGGGAACCGCTTCCAACTCAAACATAGAGATCCTACAACGGTTTCAGTCGAAAATGCTGAGAATGGTAGCAAACGCCCCCTGGTTCGTCACCAACGAACAGCTACACCACGACTTAAAAATCAGAACAGTCAAGGAAGAAATAAACAATTCTATGAAATCATATCAGCGAAGACTCAGTAATCACCCAAATATTCTGGCCACGCAGTTGATGCAGAGCGAATCTACATTCACTCGATTGAAGAGAAAAGCCCCAAGAGACCTCCTGTGAGATAATCAAGACACAGTAATGGCTGTCGTCACTGGACGGCGTGCCTCTCAAGACAAAGATGCAAATTCTTAACCAATTGCTGAAAGTATTCGAGACAGTATTGCAAAGATATGAGAGGAAAAAAAAATATATATAAACTCTTAAGCCGCGAAACGTACGCATCGGGTTACAAGCATGAAATTTCTATCGCCAAAAGAGAGTTTCGAGGTATTATCACCTTTCTTTAAGAATAGCACCACCAAACTTCCGTTCCATGCTTCCGGTGTGATGCCCTTGAGCACTACGGAATTGAAGAGCTTCTGAAGGACCTTTAGTACCGGGGCTCCACCCGCTTTCAGAAGCTCTGAACAAATTCCGTCATCGCCCGGCGCCTTGTTGTTCTTAAGCTGTTTTAGGGCCATCCTAATCTCGTACAGGCTGATGTCCGGGATATCTTCGGTATATGTAGTGTCGGGCAAGCTTGGCTCTCGGATCTTTGGTCAATTTGTCAACAGGTTTGGCAACCGAGGTATGTAACTGCCCATAGAACCTCTCGATCTCTCTCAACACCTCTGGCTTCTGCAAGCTATAGACACGGATAATTCCGCGGTCGCTGAATATGTCGTCGAAGCGGGTGCGTCTCATTTGGGACGGTGGTTGGGCTTTACCTACAGCATAGAAGCCTGTGCTTCCGGCGGCGAAACGTGGGTTTGGACAATCCCGTGGACACCATTATTTAGTCAAGTGTGCTTATCCATTTATTTATTTAAACTTTATTGCACAAAACAAAAGTCAGTACAAATGGCGAGGTTAATGCATAATGTAATTCTCTACCATTACGATGTTGGTTACGATGTGAACGCAGAAAATTGGTATTATTGTAGTCGTATTGTGGTGATAAATGATTTTGATCTCAGTAGCTTCCCCACTCAGTTGCTATGCTACCTATTTATTACTCAAAATTCTGTTAGCTACCTACTGCAGTTATCAGCCCTTCTGCCAATGGAACCCTACTAATATAAATAAATAAAATAAATAAATACTAAGGGACAATCATACACAAATCGACCTAGTCCCAAACTAAGCAAAGCTTGTACTATGGGTACTAGACGACGATATACATAATATATAAATACATATATAGATAACATCCATGACCCAAGAACAAATATTTTGCACAAATATTTGCCCCGGCCGGGATTCGAACCCGGGACCGCCGACTCAGTAGGCAGGTGTCTACCAACCGAGCCAAACGCGTCGTCAAAATATATAAACAGCATCTGGGCTCTATTTTGAAGTTGGTGTAGAAATAACTAGACATTTATTGATACGTTGATTTTTATTCCATAATTATTTTTTTCACTTCTTCATAGAAGGAGGAAGACAACAGATAACTTTTTTAAAGAAATCAGGCCCGCAGGTAAGAATCACTGCAGCCACTACAGCAGTAAGGGCGGACATGCAAATCATTTTAGAATGTAGTTCTGTTGTTACATTTCACGGAGAGAGGCAGCCTGAGTAGAGATAAAATAGGTCGGGCAGGCGCCACTGATCCTGCATTAAAGGCACGCAGAGGAAATATACGCAAAAGATGATTAAATCCAATGATCGCAAATCACCAATTAAGAGTTTCGTACGCAGGAGTTATCAAATAACTCCCTAACTGGACCTGTAACAAGAGGAAATTACTTTTAGATTTGGAGTACGTTCCTCGAAGTGATTAATTAACTATCAATTAATTATCCGCTCATTTCTTTGAGTAATTAAAACTAACTATTTCTTTTGGTACCTACGGGCCTACGGCTAACTGCCAACGCTCTTATTAATTCTAAACTCATTTCTAACCTGTGAATTGTTCTCCCAGAAGGAGGTGGAATCGCATGAAGGTTTGTATGGGATAGTTAATGGAGTGCCCCCAGTATTCCAGGAAAAAAACCGAAATCCCGTTTACTTTCAACCTGGAAAATCTCTCTTGGTTCGGTCTTCAAAAAAAAGGAGGAGTTTCTATGTTTCACTGTATTTTTTTTAATGTATGTCCACCGATATCTCTGCCAATTGTGGACTGATTCTCAAAATTCTTTTTTATTTAAACGAGTACCTGAGGTGGTCCCAATGTCACCATGTCGGGATCCGATGATGGGATCCCAGGGAAATCGAGGGCAACCCTCAAATGTTACAAGCACTAGCAATGTTTTCATGTATTTTATAAAGTCATTCAGGTATTTGCGTCTGGTAGTCATCATCTCATAATGCTGAGCTGATGATGGAAGGTACACAACTTTGTAATGGTTAGGAGTTAGAGGATATTTCTTTAAATATTATAGGTGGGTTAAGACCGTTAGTCGTATTCTTTTAAGTATGCCCCTGAGGTGGTCCCAACGTCACCAAGTCAGGGTTTGATGTTTGGATCCTAGGGAAATCGAGGGCATCCCTCAAATGTTACTGGCACAAATAAAGTTTAAAGTACAAACATCGTTGGAAGGTATAGGTAACACCTTAACGGTTAAGAGTGTTGGGATGATTCAAACAAAATGCATGCAAACAAGCCTTCCCCGATCACCCCTCTATAGTACCTACATATGTCTTTTTTTTTAAATAACTAAAAAGCAAATAAAAGAACTGTCTTCAAAATTAATTGAAAACCCAAAAATAACCCGTTCGTGTATACAGATTAGGATTACATTTGAATCACCTTTGGAAGTCGGTGCCAAACGACAGACGACAACATATAGGCGTGTAGGGTTATATTAACTTATTATTTCGAAACAAGTACCAGGAGACCATACATGAATACGAGTTTCCGGTTATGAAAATGAAAAAAAAATACGTTTAATAACTGTTTATGAAACAGTGAAATAAATTACGTATTTATAACCAGTTACTAAATCTTAGCAACGAACGTGGACGAAGGAGGTTTTTAGTGGGAGTGAAATGAGATACAAGTTTTATTCAAAGTATAGTCATAGTTACGATATTCCAGTTGAAAAATTTTTGCTTCGCTGAATAACCACAACCGTATCAACAATCATTGAGACAACATTGATGTTTCGCATGAGTAAATCATTGCGCTGTGTAAAGTCTACGGTCGGAAATTAATTCCCCTCAATATATTCTTATTCCTATACTTTATAACTTGTACCTAGAATTGTTAATTCAAACCAGTGCTACAGTTCATACTCAAAGCAAGAGCTTCTAGTCTTCGTTTTCTATAGCGCTGTAGAGGTTACCTAACCTATCGTAAGTCCAAATTTTTGTTTCCCATTTGCATCGTTTCACCAAAAGCCGTTTTTATTCCAAAACTTTTCATATTTCAAAATAATTATAAAACAAACCTAACCCCTAAAACGATGTTAGTAAACCCTAAAATTGTGGGGGTTCAGGATAAAACTACTTTCGTTAAAATTACTTACTTAAACTTTATAGGTGGGAAAGCGAGCCAGAATGGCGGGTGTACCACCACGAATATATAAAACAATTTTACCAAAAAAATTTGCAAAATATACTATTTACCTACTTTCAAAAAATTGTAGCGCTCTGTACATAGTTATTACAAATATTACAATATGAAGATACATCCGCCGTTCTGAATGTCAGGATGGCGGGTGTATCCCAGTTTACCATGTAGCTATTGATTATTGAGAAATATAGAGACTTCCGGTTTGTGACTTAAGATGGCCGCATGCGTTTAAGTTGCGTTGTTCATTATTTATTCATTTTTGTTGTTCAATGTGTAGTATTGATAGCGTATTGTGCAGTGATCTAACGTATGAGTGAATAGCTAATGAAGAATTCAACTTGAAGCGTTCATAGCCCTTCCTGGGTCAAGGCCCGATAGTCCGCGTGGTTTTTTGTAAATCGCTATCACTTTACAAAAAGCAAAACCTCACCGAACAACGGCATGCTCTACGAGCAAACTTGAAATTGGCGAAATCATCATTAACCTGATGGAAGCCATATTTTAAAATTAGAATTAGAATTGAGAAATATAAGTAAATAAATATAATATAAACTTACAGTTAAAATATAAGCAATCTAATTCGTAACCTGCGAATTTACGTACCTTTAAACTTTTTCTACTGAGGGGTTCACCCACATTTATTCGCACGTAGAAAGCAGATTCTGTGCATATAAATGTGGGTCAACCCTTAAGTAAAAAAACATGTATAATTCGTAGGTTACAAATTAGATTGTTAAATATTTTAGATGTACCTATATTTAAGTACAAATTTAGTATTTTTTTTAGATTAATAACATTTCTAAATAATCAATAAATAAGCAATAGCTTCATGGTAAACTGGGATCAGCCTCCGTCCTGACAGTCAGAACATAGGCAAATAAAAGACAAAACTTCAGAGCCAGTTTTATTGAAATCTTTTAGAAAACTACATTAACCCTTTTTTGCTTTTGTTTTAAAAAGACATACTAGGAGTCTGTCACAAAATATAGGACCACAAGCAATAAGGGCTGCGCCTATGACAGCGGTTGCCATTGACAAACAGATCATCATGGAACCTTACTATGAGCGTAGCCGTGAATCCAGATTATCCTGACCTGGGAGGTATCAGTATGGCATGCCACAGTCTTGGCAGAGCGGCACGGATGGGCAGGTACACTTGCGAAGGCAGAGATTCCTCGTGTAAAACGGCACGCAGAAGATAAATGCTGTAGCTCCAATTATGGTGAGCAATGACAAGCAAATCATAGAGGCTCGCACCTAGCGTACGAGTTTTTTGCACGCAACTGCATCTGAAACAAGAGAAATCACTCATAGAAGATTCTATGTTAATGATCAACAGCGGCGTCGATGATAATGTTCGTCAAGTTCAACACATTTGTTAAGCTCAAGTAGGTATTATTATTGCCCATAATAGGAATATTTATGATTCAGGTACTAAGCAGTCGCCGATGAAAATAAGGAAATGGCGCTTATCTGTAAAATATCCGGAATTCCGGAACGTTTCTTCTAAATCCACAAATATATTCACTGAACATCGCGAACATACAATCGAACAATGTTGATACAGTTAATAATGTTTTTTTTTGTTTAATACTATACTTCAATTCAGTTAATTATATGTACACCTAGGTAAATTGCCAACCGAACGATAACACAGGCAATATGAGTCTGAATTTCTGATGTGTATTTGATGTGTAATCGAGGTATGCAATAAAGAGTGTTTGTATTATATAAAGGTCACTACACATCTAACAACCCGAGACCGGATCGTCAACGCCTCAACTCGAGCCGTCCAGCACCTCTTGCATGTCACGCATACGCGACTATTTCTTGGTCTCTTTTTGTGCACTAATGTGAGCGAGTGACGGGTAGCGCTATGTCGCGCGACAAGAGTCGCGAAGCATAGTTGTGCTACACGGGCTGTATTCTATTAAACCCGTAACTTCAGCGCCCCGCCTCGGCTCGCGCTAATGGAGTGCCGTCACCGCGCTTACGTCAAGTTAACGACGCGCTTGTAACTAGCCGCCGGCGGGGGGACCGCGCGTGGATGTCTCTCTTAATACGACATCTACCAAAAAAGTGGATGGCTCGCCTAAACTGCGCTGCGCTGATTGGCGGTGCCGAGCCGCTTCCGTTATGTGCTTGCGTATGGTTGGCGACGAGCCAATGAGTTGTCGAGGCGGTGCCCAGTTGTTAGGTCTGCGATAACCTTTAGAATTGCTACATGAATCTGTACTACTCATTCACATTATCCTGTGCACCTAGCCTCACGACGTTATTACGATGCTGTCGGGATACTGCATTCCTGCGAGGTGGACAGATAAAGTGACCGAGACCGACAGATAAAGGATCCAATAAACCCACAGGCAAAAGATAGTTGTTTTATATAACGGTGGGTTTAGGCCAAACAAACAAATAGCAAGAAAATAGAGCACCAATTTACACAGATATAACTTAGTTGAATTAAGATAGAATGAGCATTCGCCCGTTTGGTCTAAACCCACCGTAAAGGACTGGCCACGACTTCGGCCTCAGCGGCGCAGACACCACCCGATCCGTGCGCGCGAAGTGCACTGCTCTGAAGCCATGGCGTCTTTCCTAGTCGCCTTTACATTTTATTCCCACCGCGCCGCTCACCGTTGCCGCTGCCGCTGGTCGCGCGAAATCGTGGTCAGACCGTGAGGCGGATTAAAATTCACTTACAGGCGTGCCTCGCGAAGACACGCTCTTGCTGTGTCATCCAACCATCTAGTTAAACATGAAAAGATAATCCTGTAATCAAGATTATCCTGGCACAATTCCACAATAATTTACGCATTATTTTGCAAAAAATGTTTTGACTTGTCAACAGCCGACCTAAACTGACAGTTCTTAAATTAAATTTAGTGTCCAGTTTTCTTCCACTTCTGAAGAATAATAATAAATAATATATATTATAGGTCATTTAGATTAAGGTTTTTATACTTATCTTTTTAAATTGTGATGTAAATAAAAAAAAAAAGAAGAATAGAGTAATCAGAATGTCATTTTTTTTCTGGGAGACTGTAATATCCATAGATATAGTATAGTAGTAGTTAAGGCTATCTTTATCTATCAAAGCGTGTCAAACCCTTGTACAGTTGCCGAGAAACTTTTTGACCCAAAATGGCGGATCTGCTCATGCATATTTGTACGTAAATCGGCTACTGCGCAGTCAAGGTTAGGCTCAAGAAGTTTCTCGGCAACTGTACCTAGCCCATGAGTCAAATGTTAGTTGTTAGTGATTCCCGAGTAGATTAATTGATATCGATACCATATCGAAAAAACTACCATTATATAATTGATAAAAAAATATTATGAATTGTCTTATACCAAGTTCCAAAAAAATTACGCCTTAAGGCTTAACTTTAATGCCTGTAAACTGTAATATAATAATATAAAAAAAATGACACGGGTTTCAGTAAGTATGAATTTTTATTTCTGTAGCTTTGGTGTCACTTGGATATAATTATTTTCTTAGTAATTGTAAGATAAAAAAACAGGGAATTATAAAATATCTTCGATATTAAGTATTACGGTTCATGGGCTTGAAAAAGGTTCCCAGCTTCCTGAGTGCTGTTTTGGCTGAAGATTAAATAAAGATCCAAGTCAAAGCACATATTACTTAATAATCAGTTCACTCTCATTCAATACAAGTAATATAATTAGTAGAGAATACGAATTAGAAACGACCTTCGACATGCCATTCACCCATCTGTTTAATGGATGAAAAGTATTTTATTTTATTGATCTTCTCGGCTGGCGGATTCTGTAGGTTTTTAGGCAAGTGTTAAATTAGTTGTGACTAAAATATACCCCTGGCCACTTAGGTACCAATACCAAGGCTTTAATTTCGTCAATATTGTTATGAATTTTGTTTTTGCTTCAAGATATCCGTCTCCCTTCTATTCTTCTAGGTCAGTGAATGGTGTTGCCAGGATTGTCCTGGAAATCTCATTTCCGCGAAATCCTGGCAGCATGTCTTTAAGTTACGTTTAGGGTTTTCAATATTCGTCCAATATTAGTATTCGAATAATACGAATACTTCAATTTCTAATATTCGAATATTCGAATTTTTCGAATAATACGAATATTTATGAAAATAAATCAATATAATGGTTAAAATTTGTATAATTGTAAAATACGTAACGTAATTAAAATGTAATGACATTACTATTTAAAAAACCAACTTTTATGTTATCGGCTTAAAATCAAAGAATATTTCTTTGAATTTTAAACAATGGCACTTTTACTTGTGTATTTAGTGCAATAAAGTTTAAATAAATAAATAAATGGAATTTTTGAAATATAATAAACGATTACAAAATAAATCACAGACAATACAATCTCACTTATTGTTACAAGTTAACATAAAAACAAATTAAAAAAGAGCAAACTCTTTTCGTGTCTACACAAAAATCTATCAGTTCTGATGTCTACCCAGACGTATCCATCGACGGCGACATCCTGACAATCTGGTTAAAGAAACTCTTCATTTAATTGATTATTGTTACGAGCATGTGCGCGAGTGTGGCTTGCAAATCCAAATTTGGTTTTGGAAGTCCAACTGCATGAGATACAACAAAGCTGGCCAGATGGTTTGTACGTGTAGTTGTACGAGGGCTTGGGCCTGGGCCGAGTCTTTCGGTGCTGACGTTTGGCGTCTAGGTCTTGAAGGCGAGCGCGTTCAAATTTTTTTAAACCTTTTCTGACAGTAGCTCGCTAGTCCGATCTCTGAGTTGCATTGCAAGCTCCTCCCACGAGTCGCATGATATCCCGGTGACCGTTAGGTGGCCCTTTAAGACACCCTTGTAGCGCAGATATTGCCCGCCAGCGTTGCGTTTTTCACATGTAAGCTCAAAGTAAAAAACTACTTTAGGTAACCTTGATGGTGTCATACATACAAAGTTTTAACGACTACGAATTAACGAAAACTACGTTTTAACGAATTCTTAGTGTAGGTATGATTTTAATAAATTGATAATTTTGGTTTTATTTTTTGTATGTTGTTATATCAATTTCAAACACAACTCATGTTGTTATCGAATAAAGAAGAATAAAGAATAAAGTGCCCACACCAACGGGTGACCTTCTATGAGCAGACACTCTCTCTATACCCGATATGCCTGTTCGACGCAGAACGTCCGAGTTAGATCCTGCCACCACAACCATATACTATTGCTCGGAGACTTCGTAGATGAACTGTGTCTAGACATTTGATGTCACCCTTGTATTGACACCACCACCACCAGGTCTCAGAGGCATAGAGTAGCATAGGCAAAATTATTGCCCTATAGAGACGGCGAACTTAGTGTGAACGCTAAGATCATGCGACTTCCAAACTTTAATAATACTTAAATTAAAGTATTTCTCGCAGATATAACGTTAATTGTGACATTTAGTTTATATTAGAATTATGATTTTGGTTTACTTACATCATAGTGTCATTCAGCATCATAGCATCACAGCACAGCAGAAGGATAATTTTATTAATCCTGGCATTTTATGTTAATTTTTCGCAAAAAGTAAATAATTTCAAAAAAAAATCTGCACTATTCGAAATATTCGTTTTATTCGAATATTGAGTGCTGTCGAATTCGAATAATATTTGTGGCGAATAATTCGAATATTCGAATAGACGAATATTCGAATTGCAAACCCTAGTTACGTTAGAATAGTTTTGTTACAGTAATTTGGTTGAATTTATCCTACGGTTTTGCCCGTGTGGGGGTGGGTACTTATTCTTCAGAAAGTCTCTACCGATATTGATTAAATATGTTTCCTGAATCACTCCCATAAATATGCTTATCAACATTAATGATCACGGTAATTTAGAATCAACCTTGGCATTTCGATTATTTACATGTAAACTTATCGGTCGTATGCATCTAATTTGTGCTGATTGCTGATAATTATGAGTAAATATTAACCTCAATACAGGGTGAAAAGACTCAGCAAGGTACTCAGTTCTTTATTCGATATGAAGTCTATTGTTTTGTATCATCGCACTGCACTGTCACACTAATATCACAGAATACCTAATAGTAATAGTACTACATACAGAATACAGAATGGACACGCACACCCCCGCACCAAATCAAGTTACCTCATCCCGCAAGGGCACCGAGTTGAAAACGTGTTGGCTCAGATAATTTTGAAATGGTGGTGTACTGTACTTTTACCTACTATTATCTATTCTGTGGTACTGTGTATAGGTGGGCACTTGAACTCGAAATAGTGATGGTGTTGGTGATGATGATGATGATGATGATGATGATGATGATGATGATGATGATGATGATGATGGTGATGACTGGGGGTGATGATCAAACAAAATGTGTATTGGTTAAGAAGATAGCAGGCAGGTATGGGTAGACAACACGCTTCTGTGTCTATACTGTCTATTTATGTTTCCTAATAAAATTTGTTAACATCATCATAAAAGAGTCCTGCAATCCCCGTTCCGGCCGAGGATTGTATACTTTTAGTGCTTATCTAAAATAGTGCGAGGAAATATTAAAATTAAAAGAAATTTATCTACATGGGTCATTCTCACGATATGGTGTTCTCAGGCTAATTACCGTAGCCATTTTTTTTTCCTTCGTTTATTGAAGTCATTATATATGTTATATGATCCTTACTAAGCTATATTATTAACCGCCCCCGTGTGATCCGCTACGTGACACAAGCCTTCGCGGGAACTGGTACCAGGCCCTGCGATTACATGGCATGATGTATCACGGAGCGCACTACCTAAAGCAGAAAGTTTATGCATGGGCAAGTCATATTCGTGGCTACAGAGAGCGTGTGGATGGACTGGAGTCCAGTGCTGGAGCACGACCGTCTCTTCCAAAGTTACCAAAGGAAGGTATACCGAAAGTGGGAGGGAACCGACCAATGTGTGAACGACGGGCAACTACCGGATCCTACTGCTATGATTAACTTCTGGCGTAGTAACTGGTCGGTGCCAGTCGAGCAGACCGAGGGCGAATGAATGAATGTTGTCAGACGTGAGTGTGAGCCGATCGAAGCCATGGGGGCTGTGACTATCAGCCCCGATGAGGTAAGGTGTGCGGCCCGTACGACCCCGAACTGGAAAATTCCTGGGCCAGACGGGTTGCACAACTTTTGGATCAAGTGGTTTCGATCCTCACACGAACGTCTGGCAACACAATTTCAAGACGCCCTAGAGCTTGGTTCCCTACCATCGTTCATGACTACTGGGGTACCTTCCTACTCCATAAGTCCGGTAGTACCACGGAAGCGAAAAACTATAGACCCATCACGTGCTTGCAAGCTCCTTACAGTCCTTACGTCCATTCTGAGAACAAAAATTAACACGCACATTGTTGCGAAAAACGTTTTGGCTACTAATGAGCTATATACTCCTCATTGACACGACCATTTGCCAACAAGTCCGGGGGACAGGGGGTCTCTCTCGGCCGCTTGGATTGACTTTAAGAAGGCCTATGATTCCGTTCCTCATTCGTGGTCTAAGATTCCTCTTAGGCGCATGTATGAGGCAGTGGACCACAGTCCTTCGTTAACCAGGTGGCGGGGATAATCCCCCTGGCCCACAGAACTTGATAAGGATTGAGAGAGGTATTTTCCAGGGTGACAGTTTTACTCCTCTGTGGTTCTGCCTAGCCTTGAATCCACTCAGCATTCTGCTGAAGGATTCAGGACTAGATTGCCGGCTTCGAAGAGGAAGTGAGGCCATTTCTCATCTGCTGTACATGGATGATCTTAAGCTGTATGCACTAAAACGCCAGGATCTGGTGGATCTACTGGAAGTAACTGAAACCTTCAGTAGCGCCATCAAAATGGAGTTTGGTGAAGTGTGCGATCATGCATGTACAGCGGGGGAAACTCGTAAATTCAGCGAACTTGCAACTTTCTGAGACAATGTCCCTCAGGTCTATCTCCGAAGCTGAAACCTACAAGTACCTTGGTATGTCACAGTAATTGAGTATTGCTGACGGAGACATTAGGCAGGCGTTGAAGGAGCGCTTCTTTTGTCGCTTGACAAAAATACTTAACAGTCTTTTGTCCGGTGGCAATAAGGCGCGCGCCTTCAACGCTTGGGTGATGCCTATGCTCGACTCCTTTGGCATACTTAGGTAGACTCAGACTAAGCTGGACGCCCTGGATACGAGGGTCCGTCAGCTGCTCACGACGCACCGCATGAGACACCCACGTTCGTCAGTTATGAGACTGTACATCCCGCGTAAGTGTGGAGGCCGTGGCTTTTTAAACGCCAAAGACCTCTATAACCACCAGGTGTGCAGTCTTAGGTAGTATTTCCTAAACAACGAATGTGGGATTCATCGCGATGTAGTAGCAGTTGACAAAGGCCTCACCTCTCTCTCCTTAGCAAACGAGAACTGGCGCAGACCAAAGGTGCTTAGCACCAATGACCGCAGGGCCGTATGGAAGAGCCAGGCGCTACACGGGCGATTATGCAAGGCCCTTACAGGGCCCGATGTATTTAGATGGAGAGACAGACGGATGGACAGACGTAGTATTTAATTTGGCATTATATGTGTACGAAACCCTAAAAATGCTTGTAAGTACGGTACTTTTGTAATATTCTTTTTTTTTATAATTTTCATATTACGGGAATTAGAAAATCTACGGTAATTAGCACCACGGTACTTAGAACAAGGACAATTTTAATTTTATTTTAAAATACAAGATGACATTGCAAAAAAAGGAATATCGTTATACATTAAGGCCACGTGGTACGTTCATTACAAAAAATAGCAACACATTAAGCTAACAAACATAATTAATACACACAGGAACGAGAATTATACATTTTGAAAACCAAAGGAACTGTAATTAGATACTTGCGTAAATTGCGAACAGAAACAGCAATACAGTCACGTCCGCTCTGTTCGAATGCCGCGGCACTACTAGTCACTCGCGTTTGATGTTACGGATATTATTATACCATTTGTTACGGTGATGCCGCGATCTATCGTAGTTTAGGCACACCTCGGACAATAGCGATCAAATGTATTAAAGAAACGCGTTGCTACGCACACAGTCTAAGCTCGTGTAGGTGAACGCGTACCATGCTTGTGTGAGTGAGATAAGACATGCTAGGGTTGCCACATGCTAGGGTTGGTTACAAAAGTATAAAAAAATATATATATATTAGGGGACAATCATACACAAATCGACCTAGTTCTAAACTAAGCAAAGATTGTACTATGGGTACTAGACGACGATATAGCGGCCGGGATTCGAACCCGGGACCGCCGACTCAGTAGGCAGGTGTCTACAAACCGAGCCAAACGCGTTTTCAAATATTTGTTTAATATTTGAATATTATACGTGGCCTCCGCTCTGCGCACCGCATCGTCGCGTCCTTGCCAGCCGGTAACTGCGAGGTAACCGAGCGCGGGTGGGCGGCACTTTCGGCGGGAGGCAGGGAGTGTCCATACTGTACGTTAGTACTCTTTATTATACTGTGGTTTAGGTATGAGCACTCCGTAAAGGAATAGCAACGTGAATTATACCGTTTGACAGGACGTTCAGAAATTTTTGTGTATTAATTAAACGTGTGGTCGTAGTGTATAAATTACTTTATTATACTAAACATTATATATTTGGCCACTGAATATTGTGTTGTCACAAATGTACTTCATTCCTAGCTAAAATGAGACGCAAGTTTCCCCGCTAAGATAGGATTCGGACAGCCTACGGTAATTGGAGAACAAGTGTTGTAAAAAATAAATAAGCTAGATACCGAACTGTTAGAACTAAAAGATCCAAAATACCTCTAGACAAAAGTATTACCTATGTATAAAAAAAATTGCATTCATCTAATGTTACATAAAAATAAACTAGAGGCCCGCGCATGCAAAAAAAATGAGTTTTGAGAATGGCCGACATATAGCCCAGCAGGGTGTTTTTCAACCCACGCCATATTTTATGGGATTTTTAGTGGTACTCATTTATTTTACTGGCAGCGGCAAATTTTTGGTAACTGACGTTGAAAGTCGGTGAATGTCACTGATGTATAAAAAAAATTTTTAACAAAAAAAAGAACCGACTTCAGTAAAACTAAAAAGCCAACAATAACCCGTTCAAGTACAGATTACATTTGACTCACCCTTGAAGTCGATCCTAAACCACTCAGTTCTTATATTTATATATTATAGTTTACGCGAGGTTTGGCACCGACTTCGAAGGGTGAGTCAAATGTAATCTGTACTTGAACGGGTTATTGTTGGCTTTTTAGTTTTACTGAAGTCGAATCATTTTTTTGTTAAAATTTTTTTTTTTTTTGCTTTTTAGTCCACCAAATCCTATTTACTGAATGTAAATTCTTGACTTTATCAATAAATTACCGAAAGCGCCGTACATGTCCCTATAACATTTGAAGAGTTCCCTCGATTTCTCCAAGATTCCATCATCAGATCCCGACTTAGTGCCAACGGGACCAACTCGGATACCCTTTCGATTAAAAAAAAAAATTGAAAATCGGTTCACGATTCTCGGAGATATCGAGTAACATACATAGAAAAAAAAAAAAAAAAAATTGTTCGAATTGAGAACCTCCTCCTTTTTTGAAGTCAGTTAACAAAGAGGAAACAGGACTAAATATTCCGCAAATTTCAAGTATTTTTTGCATAATAAAGCCAAAACTATCCACAGTGATGAAAGTCAAGTTTTTTTTCAATAGGATTCAGTTTACTGAATTTCAGTATTTATTTCGCAAGACGAACGAAGGATTGAGCAGCATTCCGGTAAACAATGTTTTGAATTTGGTAAATGACAAAACCTTAACAAATAATAGGTATTGACGTTAAATAAAGCAAATATATGACGTATACCTACACATTATTACCATATGAAAGCTGCTTGTAGCGCCAATCCCTGGGTCGGACCGACGCTTGCTAGGCTATCATTGACAACATTTCCGGACAGTTTAAAATAATTTCATTAATTTATTATCACAGAACCTGAAACTATTATTTTTCTTTGATTATACCGACAAATTTTCATAATATACAAAAATATGATGGCGTCATTTTAAGGATTGACCTAATTGATCCTCTACATGACGTCACCTACACAGTGCGACTGTCAAACTTTTCACACTTTTTTCTGAGAGCAGATTTTTAGTAGTCGCCTACGCTCTTTTAGAATGAGGAACATTACAAATGATTTTTTCAATTCCAAATTGGAATATTTACGTAAATGTAAAAATGTGGTAATAGTTTTTTTTTTCATATATTATTTAATTGTGTCGGAAAGTATCTGGTAAAATAAATAATGAAATAATGAACTTTATTCTGCAAGTAGGCCACAAGGGCACTTTTACATGTCTGAGTCTGCCTGCATTTCACAAGAGGAGACCACTGTTGAGAAGAAACGCCGAAAGAAACTCAACAGTCAGTCATTTTTTCATAAAGGATGATAAAGGATAAGTACTTAACTATTACAGTAATATGAACTTAACTATACGTAGTTCTCGAAGAAAACATATTAAAAGTGTATTCAAAGATATAAATGAGGACTAGTGTAAGAATAAAATATAGAAACTACAAGAAAGTAAGACGATTTAACACAATTTATGTACGTTTGATATGCTTTCTTATTAGAACTGTGTCCCTTAAACTAGTCAGGTATAATCCAAGGAGTCAGTTACTCGGTTTCTGGTTCAGGCCATGCATTTTTGTCTGTCAGATAGTCCTGTATTTATGCTTTTGACATTAAAGTTTTTTTTTATATTTTTTGAGAGATGGAAAGGCTAATTTTAAAATATGATTAGGTAACTTGTTATAAAAATAAATACATTGGCCTAAAAATGATTTATATACTTTACGAACACGAAACTTAAAATGCTGTCAATTGTTACATTTGCATCTAGTTTTATCCATTCATTAATTAAATCTATTATTTCCTTTGTGTTCATATCTTTTATTTGTGGTGCAAAAAAAAATTATAAATTCAGTTTATTTTTCGGTATAGGTATAGGTATTCGAGCTCCATGTTTAACCGCACCAAAAATTATACCAGAATTGTTCTAGAATGTAGAAGGTATGGTAGGTTGGTTGGGTAGATATGTAAATTTTCCTTGGTCACGGACATATTAATGTTAGGAAGCAAATTCTAAAAGTTAGAGCGGCGGATAGTAATGGATTTACATACTCTGTTTGTTAGCCTAGACCATGCCATAAACAAGAATTGTTTGTGTTCATAATAGATTTAATGAAAGCTCAGAACCTAATATTAGCATTAATGACCGTAACACGCGATGGTTGGCTTTGTCGCTTAAAAGTTTGTGTTGTATTTGTATTGCTTGATCAGGTCCTACTGAGGCAGCGCGGTTGTTTATTGCAATTACCTAATCGTTAAAACGAATAAGGAAATTCCTTATTTATATTAAGAGCTCCTTTGAAGGTAAGGCTTGTTGAGAAAACTTAGTATTTAACTAAGATATAATTTTAGGGATGAAGCAAATAAGTCTTAGTTATCAGTGTTATCACATGAATAGGAAAATGTAACATTATTATGTGTTGTGAACAGTGTTTATTTAAACCACATATTACGTTTTGAGTCTAGCTATTGGGCAATTTTAATTTGCAAGATTTTATTACAGATATGCAGGCCCAGGTAAAACTAAATAAAAGTTTGAAACAAATGGAGAAGTTGAACGTAAAGAAAACATGGTGGTATCAGTACCGACGCGCTAAGAACCAACCCAGACATCAACCGAGCTTAGAAATGATCTTGCGAAAGAGTTTCACGGATATATTCAATGATTATTTAAATCACTGCTCCATTGCAGGTGTCAAGCAAATTCGAGAGAGGAACATTCCTATCAGGCATCGGTAATACGAGTAGATATAATTAATAATCAGAATCACCTTCATAATGTCCATAGGCATCATGTTGTTATCATTTCCAACTCATACGTTAGCTACTTATCGCCGCCGTAATATATATTTAATATTATATGATAATCGCCGCCGTAATTTTATATGTTTCGTTGTGTGTTGTTTAGTTTCAAAATTTGAATTAAAAGGTATCCGTCTCTATTTATCTAGATGGGAGAGAGATGGGGACAAAATAACACGTAAACATTGTTTTGTTTTAACAACAGAATCTTTTAAATCGGGGGGCACGGCAGTGCCCCCGCCAAGTCGAGCGCGAAGCAAACACTGCCGTACCATCCTTTACTGGAACCATTTCGCCGCATTTTCAGGCCCCTATTTGAGCACCTCTGGATAAGACCAGAACGCAGAAGTTTTTGTCATCCAGTAAGCTATAATCACATACTTAAAATCCAAAATTTCAAGTCTGTAGGTCATTTAGTTCCGAAGTTAAGCGAAAGCAAAGTTTCGCATTTACGACACTCACTCATTCACTCACTCACTCATGATCATCAGTAAAGAACTAGTACTTCCCATAAATTCAGAGAGCTGAAATTTGGTACAGAGTTAGGGTTTAATGACCACATAAAGCGAAAACTATAAAAATTGGCCAAGTGCGAGTCCGACTCGCGCATGAAGGGTTCCGTTCCATAAAACAAGTTTGTTGTATGGGAGCCCTTAAATATTTATTTTATTTTATTTTTAGTATTTGTTGTTATAGCGGCAATAGAAGTAGATCATCTGTGAAAATTTCAACTGTCTAGCTATCACCGTTCGTGATATACAGCCTGGTGACAGACGGACGGACGGACGGACGGACGGACAGCGAAGTCTCAGTAATAGGGTCTCGTTTTTACCCTTTGGGTACGGAACCCTAAAAACTAGGATAATCGAAGATCTGGAGTACTCTGATTAGAAAACACAAGAGCCCAACCAAACTATTAGAGATCGACATACCGCCTTTACAAAAAATATTCAACTTGTTGTTGTGTTGGGTCGGCCGCCGTCGCGACTGATCATCTCTCCTGATGATGGATCGCGTACCGATTCGAAACATGTCGAGCGTTATTCGACTTCTATGACGTACGAGTAAACCCGTGTAAGTATTTTAATATTCAACTTAGTGGGCCGCTTCATTTGATGTCAAAAATCCAAGGTCTGAAGTATTTTGACGACGCGTTTGGCTCGGTTTGTAGACACCTCCCTACTGAGCCGGCGGTCCCGGTCAGGGCAAAGATTTGTGTGATGAACTCAAATATTTGTGCTTGGGTCATGGTTGTTCTATGTATTTAAGTATATCTTTATCTATATAAGTATGTCTATCGTCGTCTAGTACCCATAACACAAGCCTTCTAGAGCTTAATTTGGGACTAGATCGATTTGTGTGAGGTTGTCCGATATTTATTTATTTATTATTTATTTGATGAAGAACCCTCAGCTGGTCTCAGCTGTATTAGAGATATGGTAATGCCCCCTTCTACTATTGGTACATTAAAAAATCGACTGTCATTGAAAAAATCCAGCGTAGTGGGTACACATCTTCTAATTTAATCTAGCCTATAGCGTCCCACAGCTGGGCGGGTTACGTATTACAATCCCGAAAGTTCATAATACCTAATAGTAATTGAAATACCGATGGTCAAAATACCGAAAGTTCAAAAAGCCGATATTCGATAAACCGAAGCTCAAATTACCTATTTTCAGAAAATCGAAAGTTTCTAAATCTCGAAATTTTACAATCCCGAAAGTCAATGAGCACTTTAAAAGTGTCAGGACACTAAACTAATCTGACTTTTCCGTGGAACCGATCTGCTCCGGCGCTGCGGGATGTTCAGCCCCTCCGCCCTAGCGTAAGAAAGTGCGGGCATCAAGCGAGCCGCAGCGGCTGAGGCTGGTCGCCGAAGGTGACCAAAAAGCCGAAAGCTGCGAAGGCGAGCGGTTCTGGCGATAGATTGGTGCAATGGTGTCATGGAGCACCTGGTGTTGTACCCTTGTGTACTCTTCAACGGCCAAGTCACACAACATTAACTATAATAATAAAGAAATCGCAGTAAGGAACCTTAGACTTGGTACGACTTTGTCTAGATTTCATTACTTTTTAGAGATAAACAAGCAGCTCCATCGAGACTTGGCTAGTTTTTTACAGAATGTTTTTGGTGGGATTAATATTTACAAAATGGGTAGTTTGCACAAATGTAACTTTGAAAAAAATAGCGTCCCCCCCTTTAACTGTTCAACCACGGGTCAAAAAATTATGGAAAAATTCATAAAAATGAGGCCTTATAAAGTACTTACAATGAAAACTATATTAAACAAAATCAGTTGAGCAGTTTTTGAGTTATCGCAAAATCTCATAATTTTCTTTAAAAGGACGTAAGTTGACTTCCAGAAGGTAATAAGTAATTACGTTTACGACTTTTTTTATAGAGCTTAAAATCTCAGTCGTAACTTAAACTTCGTCTTTTCTTCGTCTATTGTGAAGGATGAGAAACTACGGAACCCTACACTGAGCGTGGCCCGACATGCTCTTGGCCGGATTTTTTTTCAACGTGTGCGTGTTACGCTTTTCTAATGTGAAGCCAGAATGTCTGCAAAAATATTTTAAATAACAAATATGGAAAGAGATTGATTAGTGATACAAGAGCCGAACTTGTTATACAGGATGATTCAATTTTTTTTTACAAGAATTTTAATGGTTAGTAGGGTCATATTTTTTTAACATAGCTTTTAGTCTCATTATTATTTGTACAAAATTTGAAATTCGTCACTTTCATAGTTTAGGAAAAATAAATAAAACTGTTTTGGGGTTAATCGCGTGTATTTCACCCCCAGGTGGTAACAGAGGGATGAAACTTTGTGCAGGTTATTAACTCCTAAAAAGGCATCGTTTGATTATAGTTTCGACCCAAAAACGCTGGGGGCAACTTTTCTTAGGCTATCCTGCTATATAGGTACCCTTTGTGCTTATTTCACGATATCCTGAATATTTTCGAATGACCGACCCAATGCGTTTTATTTCTGCAATGTCCATACGTTTGAAGTTTATGTACAGAATAGTGTTAAATTCAGTTTTTACCTCAGCTTGCCCCCGACTGCGATGAAATGCTCGTCCGGTGCTCCTGGGGTGGCAAAGTTGTGAACTGCAGTGACGTCTTCACCGTGCGGCGTACTACACTTGGGCACTGCTGTGCATTCAACTATGCTTTACAATACGATTCGATGGGAAGGTATGTATAGCCCTGCAAGAGGTTTTACAACCCACGCCATATTGCGGATTTTCAGTCGCCATCAGTTAGTTATATCGAAGCATATAAGGTGTCCATAAATATCTGAACACGACTCTTATTGACTGGGCGTTACAGTACATGTTCACATATCTATGAACGCCTTATATGCTGCGATATGTCTGATGGCGACTGTACGAAATTATTTTATTGGCATTGACAATGTTTTTGACGTTGAAAGTCGGTGTTTACGGTGCATTGGGGTTATTTCGCAATAAACCCAATGCACTTTAAACTTATGTATGTTGGTAAGTCTTTATAACCAAAATAAAAGTTTTGCCTAAGGCTTGAAATCATGAAATTACATTTCAGACCAGGACGAGCAACAACATTCCTCGAAAAGGTGACGCGTCAAGAGCAGGCCGGTTGGCGGCATGGACTCGTAGTTGTGTTGGACCCACTTGTGGAGGACTACGCCTATCCTTTGCGTGCCGTAGAGGGTTTTGATGTAAGCAGATTCGTAATTACTAGCAGTTTCAAATCAGAAGAAGCCCAAATACGAATGCAATTAACAACACACTTGCAGCACCATACTTTCAATTAAGTATTAAGAAGTGACAGGATGTAAAAACCAGTCATGACGTGAGATGGCGATGTTACTAGATTTTGCGATCGCATCATAAACATCCTAATCATGGATGTTACTTGCATGCCACTTTTTTCATGTTATAAGTTCGAAAAAGACGTGCGTGCCGGCCCAAAAGTTTCGGGCGGAGGCACGCCGGCGTGAATTTTGATTTTTCCTTCATTAAAGCAAAAAATTACTATTTTCTAGTTTTCCACTAACATTACCATGTCACGCACCTTATTGTTTGTACGTAAGCTTTATACTTGCGTAGTTGCGTGTTTTAATGTTCACGTTACCATTTTGGCATGGTACTAAACAAAGCAAAAGCGGCTTATCTGACAGAGCGCACTCGGCTAGTGACCGGGCCCCCTTGACCCTGAGGATCCAGGCTGTATGCTCGAGGGTTGCTCGAACTTATGGGTCATGAATATATGGGGTCGAAACAAGTGTCGGGGAGGGGACGTGTCTCTGGGTGTACAGAAGAGAACCTAAGAGCTACCAGACGTGGGCTAGATGTGATAAAAACTGCGCTAACCAAGTATCCGGGTGATGCGGGTAGTTTTTCTGGAGGGCAGCAAATGATAGAAATCAGGAAACTCAGGAAAGAGCTCAAAGGTGTAATTACCACGACAGACCAGTTCAATATAGCTGTTGCCTTCAGCGGCACGTTACGCGGAAAAGACCAACACTTTTAGTCACTAGCCTCAAACCTAAATGGAATTGCAAAAAAAGTCCACTTAAGCGACACCAACGGGAGAGTGGATTAAGGTAACGCACTACATAAAGGAAACGCAAGAGTGAGAAGATCCTTACAAAAATGTCTAAGTGTCGCAGATCTTGGTAAGGATATCCAGGTAGCTGCGCAGTTGTCGATCCTGCCAGCATTAATCTAATGGATGAGATGCAAGCAAACAAGGATATCGGAAACGATGTAGAAAATGACATTCCATAGCGTGAGGAGCATAAGAAAGCGTAGGCACGCGTAGGTCAAACCAAGTCGGGAGCTAAATAATTCCAACTCAAGGAAAACGGACTCAGCCAATCCTCTAGACCCAAACTCCCAAATCGTAAAGTCTGTGGACCTACAACACGCAAATGCGGAGGTTGCGGACCAGGTCAAAAAAGAGGTAAAACTAGTTCCACTGGGATCGGGGTGAACAGGAATAGGGCGAAAGTAGCATTTGAGCCACCTTTGTGGGGACGAATGACTGGAGGCAAAGTTAGAGTAGGATACCAAGTTATGTAGGGTTTGCCATCGATCAGTCACCTGTGACCCAGTGCTATCGGCGCGCCGAGTGCATGACCCGGCGGCCGCGGCGCGCATGTTTGATGGCGCGGCACGCACGTCTAGTACGAAAAGACAAACGATTCTAAATGGTCTACGACAGTCAACGCTATACGAAACATGTCGAGCGTTATTCGACTTCTATGACGTACGAGTAAACCCGTTTAAGTATTTTAATATTCAACTTAGTGGGCCGCTTCATTTGATGTCAAAAATCCAAGGTCTGAAGTATTTTGACGACGCGTTTGGCTCGGTTTGTAGACACCTCCCTACTGAGCCGGCGGTCCCGGTCAGGGCAAAGATTTGTGTGATGAACTCGAATATTTGTGCTTGGGTCATGGTTGTTCTATGTATTTAAGTATATCTTTATCTATATAAGTATGTCTATCGTCGTCTAGTACCCATAACACAAGCCTTCTAGAGCTTAATTTGGGACTAGATCGATTTGTGTGAGGTTGTCCGATATTTATTTATTTATTATTTATTTGATGAAGAACCCTCAGCTGGTCTCAGCTGTATTAGAGATATGGTAATGCCCCCTTCTACTATTGGTACATTAAAAAATCGACTGTCATTGAAAAAATCCAGCGTAGTGGGTACACATCTTCTAATTTAATCTAGCCTATAGCGTCCCACAGCTGGGCGGGTTACGTATTACAATCCCGAAAGTTCATAATACCTAATAGTAATTGAAATACCGATGGTCAAAATACCGAAAGTTCAAAAAGCCGATATTCGATAAACCGAAGCTCAAATTACCTATTTTCAGAAAATCGAAAGTTTCTAAATCTCGAAATTTTACAATCCCGAAAGTCAATGAGCACTTTAAAAGTGTCAGGACACTAAACTAATCTGACTTTTCCGTGGAACCGATCTGCTCCGGCGCTGCGGGATGTTCAGCCCCTCCGCCCTAGCGTAAGAAAGTGCGGGCATCAAGCGAGCCGCAGCGGCTGAGGCTGGTCGCCGAAGGTGACCAAAAAGCCGAAAGCTGCGAAGGCGAGCGGTTCTGGCGATAGATTGGTGCAATGGTGTCATGGAGCACCTGGTGTTGTACCCTTGTGTACTCTTCAACGGCCAAGTCACACAACATTAACTATAATAATAAAGAAATCGCAGTAAGGAACCTTAGACTTGGTACGACTTTGTCTAGATTTCATTACTTTTTAGAGATAAACAAGCAGCTCCATCGAGACTTGGCTAGTTTTTTACAGAATGTTTTTGGTGGGATTAATATTTACAAAATGGGTAGTTTGCACAAATGTAACTTTGAAAAAAATAGCGTCCCCCCCTTTAACTGTTCAACCACGGGTCAAAAAATTATGGAAAAATTCATAAAAATGAGGCCTTATAAAGTACTTACAATGAAAACTATATTAAACAAAATCAGTTGAGCAGTTTTTGAGTTATCGCAAAATTTCATAATTTTCTTTAAAAGGACGTAAGTTGACTTCCAGAAGGTAATAAGTAATTACGTTTACGACTTTTTTTATAGAGCTTAAAATCTCAGTCGTAACTTAAACTTCGTCTTTTCTTCGTCTATTGTGAAGGATGAGAAACTACGGAACCCTACACTGAGCGTGGCCCGACATGCTCTTGGCCGGATTTTTTTTCAACGTGTGCGTGTTACGCTTTTCTAATGTGAAGCCAGAATGTCTGCAAAAATATTTTAAATAACAAATATGGAAAGAGATTGATTAGTGATACAAGAGCCGAACTTGTTATACAGGATGATTCAATTTTTTTTTACAAGAATTTTAATGGTTAGTAGGGTCATATTTTTTTAACATAGCTTTTAGTCTCATTATTATTTGTACAAAATTTGAAATTCGTCACTTTCATAGTTTAGGAAAAATAAATAAAACTGTTTTGGGGTTAATCGCGTGTATTTCACCCCCAGGTGGTAACAGAGGGATGAAACTTTGTGCAGGTTATTAACTCCTAAAAAGGCATCGTTTGATTATAGTTTCGACCCAAAAACGCTGGGGGCAACTTTTCTTAGGCTATCCTGCTATATAGGTACCCTTTGTGCTTATTTCACGATATCCTGAATATTTTCGAATGACCGACCCAATGCGTTTTATTTCTGCAATGTCCATACGTTTGAAGTTTATGTACAGAATAGTGTTAAATTCAGTTTTTACCTCAGCTTGCCCCCGACTGCGATGAAATGCTCGTCCGGTGCTCCTGGGGTGGCAAAGTTGTGAACTGCAGTGACGTCTTCACCGTGCGGCGTACTACACTTGGGCACTGCTGTGCATTCAACTATGCTTTACAATACGATTCGATGGGAAGGTATGTATAGCCCTGCAAGAGGTTTTACAACCCACGCCATATTGCGGATTTTCAGTCGCCATCAGTTATATCGAAGCATATAAGGTGTCCATAAATATCTGAACACGACTCTTATTGACTGGGCGTTACAGTACATGTTCACATATTTATGAACGCCTTATATGCTGCGATATGTCTGATGGCGACTGTACGAAATTATTTTATTGGCATTGACAATGTTTTTGACGTTGAAAGTCGGTGTTTACGGTGCATTGGGGTTATTTCGCAATAAACCCAATGCACTTTAAACTTATGTATGTTGGTAAGTCTTTATAACCAAAATAAAAGTTTTGCCTAAGGCTTGAAATCATGAAATTACATTTCAGACCAGGACGAGCAACAACATTCCTCGAAAAGGTGACGCGTCAAGAGCAGGCCGGTTGGCGGCATGGACTCGTAGTTGTGTTGGACCCACTTGTGGAGGACTACGCCTATCCTTTGCGTGCCGTAGAGGGTTTTGATGTAAGCAGATTCGTAATTACTAGCAGTTTCAAATCAGAAGAAGCCCAAATACGAATGCAATTAACAACACACTTGCAGCACCATACTTTCAATTAAGTATTAAGAAGTGACAGGATGTAAAAACCAGTCATGACGTGAGATGGCGATGTTACTAGATTTTGCGATCGCATCATAAACATCCTAATCATGGATGTTACTTGCATGCCACTTTTTTCATGTTATAAGTTCGAAAAAGACGTGCGTGCCGGCCCAAAAGTTTCGGGCGGAGGCACGCCGGCGTGAATTTTGATTTTTCCTTCATTAAAGCAAAAAATTACTATTTTCTAGTTTTCCACTAACATTACCATGTCACGCACCTTATTGTTTGTACGTAAGCTTTATACTTGCGTAGTTGCGTGTTTTAATGTTCACGTTACCATTTTGGCATGGTACTAAACAAAGCAAAAGCGGCTTATCTGACAGAGCGCACTCGGCTAGTGACCGGGCCCCCTTGACCCTGAGGATCCAGGCTGTATGCTCGAGGGTTGCTCGAACTTATGGGTCATGAATATATGGGGTCGAAACAAGTGTCGGGGAGGGGACGTGTCTCTGGGTGTACAGAAGAGAACCTAAGAGCTACCAGACGTGGGCTAGATGTGATAAAAACTGCGCTAACCAAGTATCCGGGTGATGCGGGTAGTTTTTCTGGAGGGCAGCAAATGATAGAAATCAGGAAACTCAGGAAAGAGCTCAAAGGTGTAATTACCACGACAGACCAGTTCAATATAGCTGTTGCCTTCAGCGGCACGTTACGCGGAAAAGACCAACACTTTTAGTCACTAGCCTCAAACCTAAATGGAATTGCAAAAAAAGTCCACTTAAGCGACACCAACGGGAGAGTGGATTAAGGTAACGCACTACATAAAGGAAACGCAAGAGTGAGAAGATCCTTACAAAAATGTCTAAGTGTCGCAGATCTTGGTAAGGATATCCAGGTAGCTGCGCAGTTGTCGATCCTGCCAGCATTAATCTAATGGATGAGATGCAAGCAAACGAGGATATCGGAAACGATGTAGAAAATGACATTCCATAGCGTGAGGAGCATAAGAAAGCGTAGGCACGCGTAGGTCAAACCAAGTCGGGAGCTAAATAATTCCAACTCAAGGAAAACGGACTCAGCCAATCCTCTAGACCCAAACTCCCAAATCGTAAAGTCTGTGGACCTACAACACGCAAATGCGGAGGTTGCGGACCAGGTCAAAAAAGAGGTAAAACTAGTTCCACTGGGATCGGGGTGAACAGGAATAGGGCGAAAGTAGCATTTGAGCCACCTTTGTGGGGACGATGACTGGAGGCAAAGTTAGAGTAGGATACCAAGTTATGTAGGGTTTGCCATCGATCAGTCACCTGTGACCCAGTGCTATCGGCGCGCATGTTTGATGGCGCGGCACGCACGTCTAGTACGAAAAGACAAACGATTCTAAATGGTCTACGACAGTCAACGCTATACGAGTCTGACTCTTGTTTGAGCCATAAGTGAATTCTGTAGGTAACTGAGCTGAGTATAAACTTCTTTGTCTGCTATCAGATATTACTGTTTGATCCGACCCACTACGCAGACCCAAGTGGAGGACGCGTGCTGCAACGTATAGTGCAGCCTGACCATGCCATAATCATGGAACTTCAGTCGGTGAAACAAGTCGCGACGGAAGAAGTCAGGAAGTACCCTCTTAGCGTTGTAAGATAACTTTTTGTTTCTTTACATAGTTTGGTTAGGTGTGCCATACTTATGTGACAGGCTTCTGAGTGTTAGTTTTTTGCTTTATTGTAAGAGACAGAAGAAAATGTTAGGGGACGCGATTTTGAATTTTGAGTGGTGTTTAGTTAATCCTTCTGGGTACGACAATTTCGTCGATCCGTTGCTTGTTCCATTTTGTGTTATTTATAAGGTTATTGCTAAAGAAATCCATAACCACACTTTCATATTTAAGGATAATAATTAATTCTCATCATCTCAACCGGACCATGGTGGTAATTATGATCCTGGAAGCTAGGAGGCATTCCATTGCTAGATCTTCTGGTTCGTTGTCGCCACTAGAGAACTTTTTTGGCTCAATAAAATTTTTCGCCAATTGCCACTATTTTCAGAGAAAATGTCTCTTCAACGACGAGCTACCGGAGGTTTACGGTAAAATGTACTCATACAGCGCTTGCATAGCGCGGTGCAAGTGCAACACCATCCGCTCCCTCTGCAAGTGCACCCCCTATTTCCTGCCTATGGCTGCAGGCAACGATGTTCGCGTGTGTTCATTGGTAGACCTTCCGTGTCTCAATAAGTACAAAGGTAATCCATTAGCAGTTAAGTATGCATATTATAACAAATCAGAATTAACTGCACAATTACAATTAAGTAAATGCCAGCAACCTCCATCATTATCATCACAGAATTTAGATTTTTATCTTACATTATGCTGCATTAAACTGGGCTGGGCAGCGTTTGGAAAACTGCGCCGAGTCTTCACGTCGCCCATACCTCAAAGTCTAAAAACTAAAGTTTTTAATCAGTGCGTCTTACCTGTTATGACCTACGGAGCCGAGACGTGGCCACTCACCATACGACTAGTCCACCAATTCAAAGTCGCTCAGCGAGCCATGGAAAGAGCTATGCTTGGTGTGTCTCTTAGGGATCAGATCCGAAACGAAGTAATTCGACAGAGAACCAAAGTTACCGACATAGCACAGCGGATAAGCAAGCTGAAGTGGCAGTGGGCTGGTCATATCTGCCGTAGAGCCGATGACCACTGGGGCAAACGAGTCCTGGAGTGGAGGCCACGAATCGGTAAACGTAGTGTAGGGCGCCCTGTAACAAGGTGGAGCGACGACATTCGTAGGACAGCGGGTAGTAACTGGAGGACGAGAGCTGAAAATCGAGCTCAGTGGCGTGCCATGGGAGAGGCCTACGTCCAGCAGTGGACTGAAACAGGCTGATGATGATGATGATGATGATGCTGCATTAAAAGCTAAATAAATAATATGTTTCCGAAATATTTAGTGGGTCGCAAGGCTTGTCACTTGACGAATTCGCTGAATGTTGGTGATGACGTTGACAATTTATGTTTCTATGAATGTTAGTCTGATGTCGTCATGCTGGCATGGCAAATTTAAAATATTGTCCCTTTAAAAAATACTCGCCTGATTTAAATTGAAAAATAAGAATGTACAGCAAAGTTAAATGCTGTAAATTGCTGGCAATTTTATTCCTCACGGTTAAGTTAAGGAAACTACTACCTAAGAAATATTATACTTACCTATACTTCAATAATGTTATAGAAAAACTCCTCAACATGTACCCGTTTTACGCAAGCTCGACCGATGGTCTGGAACACGAATTACTAGACTCCTTGTACTGCCCAGAATGCCTGCCTGACTGTGAGTTCACGAAGCACACTACCAAGAGTTCCACGATACCCATAGTGGACCAGAAGCTCGGAGACAAAGCGAACGTACAACTACTCATGTGAGTAACGCACCTGTACCCTTACCTAGAGTTAACGTCACCGTACTAGCTAGCGACAGCGTAAACTACTTGTATGGAGAATAGTAAAGCGCCCCTAGTGATTCCTTTGTAGAACTAAAATTCTCCATACAAATCGCTTACGCAGTCTCTAGCGAATACAGTCACTGTAAACTCATGATAAGGGTACTGTAGTAACCTTATATCGACGCAGTACAGTAGAAATGCTTGTAACAAAATTTATAGCAAATCATATGTTATTGTTGTAGTGATGTTTGGTCTGATTTCCTTAATTTTTTTTAATTTTTAATCATCAACCTAACTTTTACTATTTCTCCGGCAATAATTACACTTGAAAATGTTAAAATTAAATTTTATATCTATGCGTTTTCATAAGTTATAAATCGAATAACTTTTCTGTAACACAGGAGGGGCTTGAACATGAGCAATATTTGTATGATATACATCTTCCAAGGAACAACCGATGGTGTATTGGACCGACTCGATGTGGTGTCGTACTGGTATGAAATACTAAGTAAGTATAATATGTTTACCCGACTTCACTAGAAGAGTCTCGCTAGGGGAAGTCTCGCAGTTTGTCGCGGAATCTCGTTTTTTTTAGGTTTACACCCTGTAACACGTTAGCGAAACGCAGTGTGTCTACACACAGAAGAGACTCGTGTGGAAACGCAATAGCCAGTTTACGTTGCTCGACCTTTTATAACAAGTAGGACCTCTCCTGTCTCGTCCTATTCGGGACATGGATATTGGATAAGGATACAGCGCGTTTTTAGAAAACGCTCGTCCAACGCTGCACTGCCGTCCAACGGCCTCAACCGGTGTAAGCGCGCGCATGTAGGCATGTTACCGTTCAGTTGAGCGCGTGCTTTTAACGCGAATAGAACTGTTTTAGGGTTTGCTAGAACATTTCTCTTTCATCTGCTACGATTAGCGATGAGGTCTCGAATGGGTCCCGGTAGAGTGGAAACGTACGCGAGAACATTTCCCATAAATAACGTTCCGGAAATTCTCCGAAACGGCACATCACTACTACCAGTCATCATCAGTCATATGTCCGGATGTTTGAATGTCCGTTAGTCCGGATTTCCAGTTGTTCTCGCTTACAGGCCGCATTTCTCAAACGTGAAATTTTGTGAACAGAGGAGGTTTGGGGTTGACAACGTAAAAAAACCGGCCAAGAGCATGTCGGGCCACGCTCAGTGTAGGGTTCCGTAGTTGCTCATCCTTCACAATAAACTGCTGTTTTAAGCCCGAGGTTTAAGTTAAGACAGATTTTAAGCTCTATAAAAAGGTCGTAAACGCCCTAGAAACTGTAATCACTTATTACCTTCTGGAAGTCAACTTACGACCTTTTAAAGAAAAAATATGAAATTTGGCGATAACTCAAAAACGGCTTGACCGATTTTGTTCAATATAGTTTTCATTGAAAGTACTTATAAGGCCGCATTAACATGATTTTTTCCATATTTTTTTGACTTGTGGTTCAAAAGTTAGAGGGGGGGGGACACAATTTTTTTTATTTTCGGAGCGAATATTTACAAAACTACTGACTTTATCAAAAAGTAATGTTTGAAAACCCCTATTATTTTCAAGAGACCTATTCAACGACACCCCACACACTAGGGTTGAAACGAAAAAAAAAAATCACCCCCACTTTAGGTGTTCGAGAGGTACCCGAAAAAAAATTTTTTTTTTAGTTTTTATTTTACCGTTTTGTCGGCGTGATACATACCCATACTCATACCAAATTTCAGCTTTCTAGTACTAATGATCACGGAGCTAAGCCGCGGACGGACGGACAGACGGACAGACGGACAGACGGACAGACGGACATGGCGAAACTATAAGGGTTCCTAGTTGACTACGGAACCCTAAAAACGTACACGTACGTGTCGGGCCGTTCCTGACAATTTCACGTGAGTGTAAACCGCTTAATACAATGATTAAATATGTCTCACGAAAGTTTCAATAAAATTAACGTAAAAAAAGTAATATTTCAGCAATTTCTA
The DNA here is from genome assembly GCA_905147355.2 of Apotomis turbidana. Taxonomy (NCBI): domain Eukaryota; kingdom Metazoa; phylum Arthropoda; class Insecta; order Lepidoptera; family Tortricidae; genus Apotomis; species Apotomis turbidana. The sequence goes on along the minus strand of LR990281.1, from coordinate 26,138,987 downwards.
GAAATAATGACGAGGTAAACAGCTCACAAAGCCAGCTGCTTAACGGCTTACCGTCTAATGGAGAAGGAGAACCGCGACGTCAACTACTAGATCAGCTATGCATCTATTGAAGCCAGAAGGGCTACTCCCTCTCTATCTCCTGACAAAGTATATTTGGGTGAGTAGGACGGCACTATACAACGATGGGAGCAGCATTAGAGTAGTCCTTCTGGTGCTTTGGACATGGACCGTCCTTTCAAATATAAATATATTTATTTTTCAGGTAACATTGGCGGATTCGCAGGCATACTCGTGGGATTCTCAATTATCAATGTCGTTGAAATTATTTATTACTTTATCGTGCGCTTAATCCTAGTATTTTGTATAAATTGTAAATTGTATTATTAAAGTCTAAAAATTACAATTATTACTATGAAAACAGATGCCACGCATGAAGCCTTTGATTTTTACTATTTGGTTATAGAATACGAATATATTGTTCGATAAAGAAGTTTACTTCAGGTTTGGCACCGACTTCAAAAGGTGATTGAAATGTAGGTAATATGTACATGAACGGGTTATTTTTGGCTTTTCAAGTTATTTTGAAGTCGCTACTTATTTTAAATTAAAAAAAAACCTTGCTTTCTAGTTTAGTGATTTAAATAAAATACATAGGTAGTATATTTACGAAGTAGGTACTATAGTTAACTTTATTTTGCAAGTAGGCCCAAAGGCACTTTTACATGTCTGAGTCTACCGGCATTTCTCAAGAGGAGACCACTGTTGAGAACAAACGCCGAAAGAAACTCAACAGTCAGTATTTACGAAGTAGGTACTATAGTAAACTTTATTTTGCAAGTAGGCCCAAAGGCACTTTTACATGTCTGAGTCTACCGGCATTTCTCAAGAGGAGACCACTGTTGAGAACAAACGCCGAAAGAAACTCAACAGTCAGTAATTTTTTCATAAAGGATAAGTACGTAACTATTACAGTAATATGAACTTAACTATACGTAGTTCTCGAAGAAAACATATTAAAAGTGTATTTTAAGATATAAATAAGGAAAAGTGTGAGAATCAAATATAAACTACAAGAAAGTATGACGATTTATCACAATTTATGTACGTTTGATATTCTTTATTATTAGAACTGTGTCCCTTAAATCGGAATTTTTAGTAAAAAAAATACATAGGTACTACGAGGTATAGAGGGTTGATCTACACATCAACACCCCCCCGATCGGCCAGCTCTTATTTGCATGCATCTCGTTTGAATTATCCCCTAACTCTCAACTGTTAAGGAGTTATACCTTTCATCATCAGCTTAGCATCATGCATGAGACGATGATTTAGAGAATATATGAAAACTAAAGTAACATTTGAGGGTATCCCTCGATTTCCCTAGGATTCCCAACATCAGATCCAGACATGGTGAAAATAAGATCACCTCAGGAGTATATTTCAAATCAAAAAAGGAATTTTGAGAATTGGTCCACAATTGGTGGATATCGGTGAACCTCCTCCTTTTCTGGAAGTTGTTAAAAAATGGAGTGATCCACTGTCAACCATCTTACCCTAAGTAATTAAAGCTTGCAAAATGCGAGCAAACTACCTTTTTAGCAAGGGAAGTACTAGAATAGAAATAAGTTATATAGGGCATTTAGTTTTAACAATATATGTTTGTCCGAGAACAGAAATATTTGAATTTTAAATTATTGAAGTTTTTCAGAATTTTTATTTTTCCACTTCATAACCATCGATTAAAAAACAGTTCATTTACAAATTGTTTTTATTTAAAACTAACCGCTGGAACTTTTGCTAGGACAGCAAGGACTTGTACAGACTTTCTTTTTTGAAGAAGTAGCAGGTAGAGGTGCTGATCTTTTTTTCTTTTCCATAATCAAAGTATAAACGATTACAGGGGCACACGTAAGACAACTGGCGGTCACAAACGCTGATAACAATGTGAAGCAAATTATCATTGCTTTTTCTTACTACTTATACACTTGCTAAATTGCTTTAGGTCGAAATTACGTAAGCACACGGGCACGCACGCTAGGATAGACGCTGAGGTGATCAGAGCTATTAGGGAGACGCAAACCATCTTCGAAAGATTCCTAGAGCGGCTAACGGCTAGTTACCGCAACTTTCAAAGACCTGCAAGAGAAAATGGTTTTACTATTAAAGCACTCGGTTTAGTGGTCTAATGGGTTAGACGCCCGTGCTAGCCCGGAAAGCCGTTGGTAACGCGGGTTCAAACCCCGCCTCTTCCTTTAAATTTTAAAATTGTTCCCTTCAATGTAAAAATTTGAAAATGGTTCACCATTTAGTTTCAATGGTTAGCTCATCAACTCATCACAAAAGCAACGAGAGAAGGATGGAATCGGGAACGGCATCAAATGTACCTGACAATTTTGTTGTTGAAATACTAATATTTGTTTATGCCAAATTGCATACTGAAAGTGCCAACTACTTTTGATGCAGACTGTCCGGATGATAATCCGGATACTATAAGTTTGGACCTCATTTGTATTGGGACACCATAAATACCATAGTAAACGGGTTGTACTAGTTTTACTTACAGTGTGGAATATTCAGCGCTTTAGAATCATTACTGCGCCCTCGCCATTGTAATATTAACAAATTGTTTATCACATAATAAATACAAAATTTAATGTTTTAATATCACATTATATAAATAAAAGGACACACGCAGAATTTAATTCACAACGATGTCATCAATTTTGACACGCATAAGATGAAGTCAGTTTAATTTTTACAGTGTTTCTAAAATCGTGTGTGCCTGTACCACTGTATATTAATGGCAAGTAGGTAATAATCAAAATAAAATGATTTCATGCTTGTACAAGAAAGTTTCGAAATTAAAAATTGGCAATACTGTAGTATCGTCCCGTTTTCTTAGATTGATTAAAAAGGGACGACACTACAGTATTGCCACTTTTTAATTTTTACTTTTTCATATCGTACTGTACCAAGGACTTCTAAGGCTTGTACACACGGATTACCTACCCTAGTAATTAGTCCGTGCTTGTCATGGAACTAGTAAGTATCAATTTGTCTCGCTCTGCAGAGGTAAACAAATGTTTAGAAACAATGAGACAGGTGCTCATCCTTGATACATGTTATTAGTAAGTCGAAAAATGTTTTTTTTTTTTTTGCCGACATAGTAGCTTTAATGTATTTGATTTATGAGTAGAATGACTTATAGAAAGAAAATGTAGTGGAAGTCTCATCGTTGAGGGCAATGTGGGCTTAAACAATAAATACGATTCGAGTACGACTCGTTACAAAAGGACTCGAACACAGAAGAAAGACACAGACAGATAATTCAGGAACTATAAGAGACATAATAATTTTGTTTACATTTAAAGGTTTATTTTATTTACAACGAATCACTGCTATGTTTTGTAACTGGAAATAATAGAAAGGGATCCGTGCGTATCCGTAGGATCGTTGCCCCTTCAGTTGTAAAATATATTTGTTGTTATTTTGTAGGTACCTATATTAGGGTTTATTTTTGTGTGAACACTTATTTTAAGTGCACACTCTTGTTGTTCTTACATACTCGCCCCATGGAGGCTAGTAGACCCATTTTTGATAATAATCTTACTAGCTCTAAAAAAAAGTTGTATTTTTGAGAAAGCTAGAAAGCTAAATTTAATTATTGAAAATTTGTGAACAGTCAAAAACGCCGTCCGCCATTTTTGCCTTTTGCTAATCTGTGGCATGACGTAGAATTTCGTATAAATGTTCGAAATTGACAACATTTCATATTTTTAAGACTATCATTTTATTACTTTTCTGAATTCTGCTTAAAAAGATGAAGTAATCTCTGTTTTTATTTATTTTCTGAGATGATTATTTATATTATTATCAATTTATAAAAACATCCTCATTTTAAAATGTGGTAACACCAAAACCAGAACTTAATGGAACGGTTACTTTTTACTTTAGTCGGTTTTCTTATTAAAAAAAAACTTAATAAAACTCGGTATGCATCTTAGAGTATGGAATAGTGAATAGAGAGCGTGTTACTTAGTAGAAACCTACGACAATATTGCTATATCTGTAAAGCACGTCAAGTTCCCGCAAGAAAAAACGAGATGACAGTATATTTGTCAGTTACGTCTTTTAAAAAAATGTACAAGCCCATGTGTCAAATTTTTCGTTGTAGTGATGCCCGAATACATTTATCGATATCGGTACGATATCGATAAAACTACAATTATATAGTTGATAAAGTTATCAAGTTGATAACTTTATCAACTTATTAAAAAAATAAACATCTTTAACTTGGATTGTCAGATTGTCCCTTAATATTTTATTTTTTTAATTTTTTTTTATTTATTTAATGCTTAGTTCCAAAAAATAACGTCTTTAAATTTAAGGCTCTATATTGAAAATTATATGAAAAAAAAAAAACATTGACACGGATTTTTAAGTTATTACAAAATATTAATACATTATAAAAAAACTTAACCTAGGGTGCCGCCGGCAGCAGGGAGGGGCCCAGGCTACCGGTGGTTAGGGCTGCAGAGAGAGGAACCTCCTGACGATGCGCGCCGTGTCCAGGAGTACCGCCAACAGAGCATTATAAAAAAATAACAAGATTAAGTATTGCGATTAAATTGAGTCTCACTTTGAAAAAGATTCTAAGCCACTTGACTGCTGTTTTGGCTGAAGATTAAATAAAAAGCTAAGTCAAAGCACTGATTACTTAATAACAGATACGACGTTATCATACAATACAAATAATTCCTTCGACATTCACCCATATTCTTAATGGACGAAAAGTACCTATTTATAATTATGCACTGCACGGCTGGCGAACTCTGTAGGTTTTTAGGCAAATGTTTTTTTTTGTCTGATCGTGTAAGTGTAAAAAGGAAAAGTAGATTAAAATTGACTTCTGGGCACCGATCGAGCTGAAATTTAGTATATTGGTTACGTCTCATGATGGAACTAGACTGTGGTTATTAGAAAATTATTATGCAAACTAACGGAATGAACCAAAAAACCATTGAAATTGTTATAAATTTATAATACATTTATTTGACAGTCTTCCCTTCTCTCACCTTGCTGATTAAACATACGATTGACAACATTTCATATTTCTAACAGATGAAAATTAATAAAGATATCTAGAGAGCTTTGCGTCGTGGACACACTAAAATATTTATTTGAATTTAATCTTCTGTATGTACGTAAACAAATATAACAAAATACATAAAATAACCGAAATCTACAACTATGCTCAGACAGAGTTGTCGTCTTCAGCCTATCCACGAAAAAAATAAGCTATCAACAATGTCCACCAAAACGTCATTGACTTTTTTAAATATTATACACCTGACCAAAGTAACCTTGATTTACAGAATCGCAAAGTATCGATAACTTTTTCTACGTCACTAGTAACCTCACGACAGAAATTAACATAATTGTTTTTTTCACTATTTCTATGTTTATTTTAATTGTAGCATAGTTAGATATCATTTGCGTGCAATAATAATCCTATTTCTAAGCTTATATTTTTAATATTAACATAATTTCTGATGCATTTGCTGAAAAAACAATACTGAATTACTTACTAATGAAAAATTATATTTTCACCCAAGTTTTCTTTTCTCCCAGACTGCGAATTGCATCCGCGCACAATGCACGACATTTTCTAAGTTTTGCACGCACTTTCACACTTTTTTTCATTTAAAAACACAAATATTAATAATGTTTATTTTTCATCAAAAACAGACGTTATAATGCGACTAAGTTGAAAAGGATGGTCAGGGTTGTCATCATCGCATGCTTACTCGTTTACTTAATATGGTAGCATAATAATTTGACATTTACAGCCGCATTTGAGCGATACAGCCCATCTTGACGTTTATGCTCCTTACGCTGTGACGTCATCAACGCCCTATCTAGTGGTCTATTATATCTATGGTATGCATGCATCTGCCATCTGTCAACGTCAAATAAAAAAAATATATATTTTTTTGGTCTTTGGTTTAGACAACAACCCTATTCAGCCCGTATTGTCTTAGATTGCAGTTATTTGATGTATTTTCTTATATTTCTTTAAATACAGAAGAATAAATTCTAAGATTTTTTTTCAAGGTACACGACATAAAGCCCTTTCGATCTCTATATTAATTTCCACCTGTTATAAATATGAAATGTTGTCAATTCGATCGTCGTATAGTACCGTCCCGCTCACTCCAATATATTTTGATGATCGAGAGGGACGGCAATATTCGAAGTCGTAGGAGTAGACCTTCAGTTTTCTTTCCGGGACCGATGACGTCACTATCATCAGTAAAATATGGCGAACAGCGTTTTAAGCATTTCAAAATACCGATTCAAAATCATATTTTCAAATTATTTTTTTTCAGCCATAGTACACTTTTATGAATTTAAAAATAGTTACATATTTAGGTTTCCTATGTTAAATACTATACGAAATAAACATTAGTTTAATACAAGTTGATATGAAGCACGGACTTCTTTGTCTAAGAAGGAAGAGTTAGATATCGACTTTTTTATGATTCGATATCGACAACTTCCGTTTCTGTTGCTCAAAATAACTAGAAATAGGTAACTTGTTTATTTTTTTCCGGGAGCGTAGAAACAATTCTCTAGTACCCAGCTACATCCAGGAGAACTATCCCCTCCTCAATGATTTGTCCTACCAACAGTTTGAATATTAGCCTATACGAAATTATTCCTTTTTTTATCCTTGGTAGAGAAATAGGTGTGTGTTTTTAAAAAGAATCTTGATATATTTAGTTGGTATGCGATTATAATACACGAAAGAAACACAGAATTAGTTACCGATATTTTTGCAGTTGCTAGTACTCGGCCCTCTGGCTACATATAAGTATGAAACATAACGGATTTTACGATTTCTTTTGAGAAAACTGGGGAATTAAATGCTACCTAAAAACAGGATCCATATTGTGGCTCACATAAAATTCTTATTCATAATTGTCATTAGTCATAATTTTCGTAGTTATAATTTCAACTTTTCTCTGAAACAAATAACTTTTCAGGATTGCTACCTATAATACAAATACAAACCTAAACTAACCTAAGCTAGTGGGTTTTACTCTCAAAACTCTTAAAACCAATAACTTCGGAGTTATGGCTAACGATTTTATGACAAACAATACGTTATCACAATCAATCGATATGTGAAAAAATTCGCACCATATTACTTATATGTTTTATTTATCGATACTTTCGTGCGTGCGATGTACCTCACTATGTCGTGTGGTTGGGATAGAAAAAAAACATAATCAATGTTGTAAGAGCGAGATCAACTTAATGTCAAAATTTACCAGAACCAGCTAAGGAAAGTCTATTTATTTCTATATTGGTTGAAGAATAACAGTTCAATGACTCTGACATTACGCATGTTTTTGACAAAGAGGCTTTGTGAAAAAGTTTGTTAGGAGAGCGTAATCCATAGGTTAGTTAGACCGTGTCATAAACACTGCTTCGGTAAGAGACGAAACCAAGATGACATCCGATAGTATTCTGTTTCTTTGACAGAAACAAAAATGTGTTTTTTCCACCATTCTTCATTATAATTTATTTATGATTAATTTTGTTCAAGAAGTTGTTTAATCCTGCTTCTAGTTTCAAATATTCCTTAGGATGAAGCTGTGTGTCTTTGTGCTTTTGGTGACTTCGGCCTGGACATTTCCGCAAAACCGGCCTGTACAAGATGTACAGAATCAGGTATAGTGAATCAGATGTTCGCTTAAATATACGGCATGGATGATCAGAAGGTTTCCTTTGGCAGAATGAACCTTCTGAACCCTAAGTACAATTTAAGAAGGAGAAACATCTTGAATTTTAGTGCAAGAAGGAGTTATGATGTCATCTATATTTTGTACGGCATTTTGACATTTCGTGTATCTAATGAAAGGGCTTTGTGAGCTGATTCCAAAAATATACTGCATTATGTTTGGGGTATAGCAAAGGGGCCCCGATTTTAGGACTGCATTATTAGTATTACATTACTGCTACTTATTAAAAAAAATCGAAAGATTTAAATTTGCAATTTTTACAGAATTTTTTAAAATATCATTTTCAGAGTTATGTTTTTTAAGTAAAACATTTATAATAGGAAGTTATTATAGCACAAGTATATAATTACATAGTTCTGTAATTTTTCAAAGAGGAACAGAAGAGGGACATTCCTCGCTCAGTCTGTCAGACTAGGAAATCATCTCTCTTTCTTGGCAAATCTACTCGAAGTACTGGTGCTTCATTCACTGAGACTGATAGAGGAGTTTCCTTCTTCTCTTCCTCCTATTTTAAATAATTGCTTTAAGAAAACACTAATTCGTCACAATGAGATTTATAAATATAGTAAATTTAAATTTTACCAAAATTCCTTCCTTGGTGTTAGATATGGGCGTATTACGGGTTATTTGGCGTAAGTACGTATCATAAAAAATAAATCTCCCATCTCTTACTTGTAATAGTCCAAACTTGGTATGTTTCGATAATGTATTTCAGATTTTCTTCCAAATAAGTAGCAGTACTACAATAATGCATTATATATTTGGAATCAGCCCATGGAGTACTTTCATTAGACAGGATTCAGAACACAAAATATCAAAGTCCCATACAAAAAATAGATGACGTCATAACTCCATCCTGCACTAAAATGCAAGATGGCTCTCTACTCACTTTGCACCTCATTTGTATCTGGCGCCATACATACCAGGTGCAAAGGTCCAGCCCCGGCCAGTTAAGCTAGGATAAGTGTTTGAACGGAACCCTCGGTGCGCGAGTCCGACTCGCACTTGGATGGTATTTTTTAGGTTGTAATTTAGTACTGCAGGACTAACATATCTTGCCACGACTTCGTTTATCGCGCGACTAAAAAAAAAGGAATGTGATTGGTAGCGCATGGTCACCGCATGTCACGTGTCCCAGTTGCACTAGAGCGGCTGTACTTGGTACCTTTCAAGTTTTAGCGTTACTACATGCCAGATTGTTTGAGATAGGTGGCAAATCAAGAACAGCCACATGAAACGTCGGGGCGAGACTGCAGCAAAACCAAGTGCGCATCGAGCATCGCGCAGAAGGCGGCAGCCGAGGCCAGGGCAGCGCAAGCGGCCCAGAACGCGGCGGGCGCGCAGGCCGCTCATATGGTGAGGTTTATTATGCCTATTAGGTCAATAAACTGTATTCTGTTGCTCGTAGCTATAGCTAGTGACACTATAAAATTACGATTTACTATTTACTTAACACATTCTAATCGCAATAGCTGTTAACAAGTCGGTTCATGTGGAATAGCTCCTGACAAGACTAACAATATTAGTCATAATTTTTCTAAAAACATTCTACATATTCTACTGCATTAAGAGACAGAAAAACAACAAAAAAAGAGTTAGTCGATCCTTATAACACGACTCTTATATAAGAATAAGAAACAGATAAATAAACGCTTTACGACAATACCTATGTGTGTCAAAGACACTTCCCAGCTTACCGTTTCCCTAAAACATATATCCTGATATCTTATAGTCTCAATGAAAAGGTATTTTCTAAGCATCTTAGGTTTCATCAACACTTTACATCTGGTTTAAGTGCCAACAAAATATGTGAGAGCAATTTTGTATGACGTCAAAACCACTGTTAGTTTTATAATGAAGCATTTAACTTTCATATTCTATTGAAGTTTTTGAATGATCATAATGACCTGTAATCTAGTTGTAGAATTGATCAGGCAAATTTTGTAATCTTTAGAGTGTGACAATTATCTCTAGTGTATTGCCTTAAACCTGTATATAAGACACCGCATAATTGTGACTACCGTTAGTTTATAAACTAAGTAGTGATATTGTTAGTTTATAATTTTGTTATTGGCACAATGTTAGTTATTGGCGTTATTGCTTATTGCTTGTGACTTTTAAACCCTAGGTGAAAACTCAACTAGCTGAAAAAGCACTGCAAGCGGCGAAGGCCGCAGAAGCCGCACTGGCGGGCAAGCAAGCGGTGGTGGAGCAGTTGCAGCAGGAGGTCCGTGAGACCGAAACGGTGGTGGCCCAGAACCTCCAGGCTGTGCATCAACAGCAAGGAACGGTCGCTGCTGCCTGCCAGATGCTCCAGCAAGCTTCCGCTCAGGTACAGCACTGTTCATCATACCAGGCAAACAGGCGACGGGATGGTAGAGCACCAAACTCACCGACCAACAAGTCCACCTTGCTAATGGCTCAGTTTCATTGGTCCTTTTTACACATCTCCGCTCCGCTTATACGGACACGGACAGGCAGCCTAAGGGTGCGTCTCCACTTAAGCGGACCAGAGACTTGCGGAATCGACCAATCGCTTGAGGTGGATCTGGATCTTGGCTCCGCTTCTCTTTTGTGATTGGTCGATTCCGCACGTGTCCGCTCCGCTCCGCTTCAGTGAAGCCGCACCCTAACGATAGGCTTCACCCAGGTCTTCAAGGAGATTGGCGACTACTACAGTCGTCATGAGAACCTTAATTCAGGCGATGAATTTCGTTGCGAGTTCAGAGCGTGTAAGGCCGGCCTAAAGCGTTTAAAATTACATAAAACTCATTGGAGAAGCGTCCGTTTTTTTATTTCTTCTAATAATATCTGCAAATACAGTCGATTTCATAAATAGTCATTGGTAGCGATCCTGATGAAAACTCGCCTCGATCCCCTGACTACTGTTGTTCAAACCGCGTGGTAAATAAGAGTGTGTGCAGTATTGTTTCAACACCATGTGAAATTGTATGACGATGGGCGAAATTGTGAAATGAATCTCTTCTTCTCTTGTAGTGTAACGGATCCTTAAGTATTATCCATTATTATGTTAAGTTTGTGATGACGATCCTTATTGGGAGATACTAGATTCATTTATTTATATTTTATTTACCTGTTGACTTTCCCTTTTATTTTAAACTTATTTTGACATTGTAAACATTTTCTTGTATTATTAATCTTGCCTTATTTTTGACGATCATGATATTAATTCGTATAATTTTGACATTAAGCAAATTTGTAATGTAATTTTTATCGTGAAATAAATAATCTAATCTAATCTAATCTAATCTATTAAGTAATTATTTGCATTGATAATTTTATGTACTCAATATATTTCCTCACAGCACAAGCTAATGATACAAGCTACTCAAATTGCGGCACAAGTGGAGAAGTCTGCTCAATGTGTTCTAGAGAAGACGAAGATAGGACTGGCAGAAAAATGCAAGAATCTGTCGGACGCGAGAGCGAGGTTATCCCAACTCCAGCACAAGCTCCAGTGCGCGTGCGCTGATTGTAATGCTACCAGGCAGGCTGCGCACACCGCCTGCGAGGCGGCGAGGGTGGCCTGCGGCAACGCTAAACGAAAAAGGAGAAGAGTCATTCAGAAGGCACTAGCAGAAAGGGATATGAGAACCAAGTAAAGCGCAACCGGGCAAGTAATGTGTTCTTCAATTAATATTGGGGAAATAGGGAAGATACTGTGAAGATGAATTCCTTCGTGTTTATAGGCAAAGATAGGAACTAATCTGAAAGACATGAAATTAACGAAGACTAGTAACTGATCTTAAATGAATGTTGATGTAGGTAACGTTTTCAGTTATTATTATTTTATTCCATTAATTTAGTGGAACTTTATGAACGTGTGGATTAATACGATAATTTTGACATAATGTAATGATTTTAGAGTAATAAACTTTACTTTAGTTTTGAGATATCGAATGTTAAGATGTAACTTCCTAGAGTTTACAAACGTTTCCTAAGTGTGTAATAAATAGTATTTAATTAATATGTTTGTATTTTTTTTTATCGTGGGCTGTGGTCAGAGTCGGGCTAAATTTAATTGACAAACTATAATTAAGATTCACTAATTTAATCGCGAGCAATAATTAAAAATGGTGATTGATTCATCTTAGTCGTAGAGCTGTTATTTTTTTTTATCGTTTGTTTGATAATATCGACAAAAAGCCTGAATAAAAAAATGAAATGTTGTCAACTAATCGTGAAATTTTGTCGATTACAATGACGATTGATCAATCGTCATTCGAATGCTCTGTCGACTAATTTAATCGTGATTGATATTGTGACGATTGATTGTTTAATAGAATTATTGATTGACAAAAAAAATAATCGATGCCCATCTCTGGTTGTGGTTTTTCTGTAGAAGATGAGAAAAAGCTTTTAAACTGAACTATGTTGATTGCTTAATATTTTGGAGTTAGTGTGGTTCAGATCGATTCACATGCTATTTCGTCTCCGCAAGCCATAGCCATACTGATGAACTGCATCCCGACTGCAAATTTGCTGTATAAGTTGCAGTTGGATTGCAATCCGTCTGTATTGGCCCTAAGAGAGGCTTCTTTGCCCTGCTTGTCCCTATCGCAGCTATGCTATATATTTTCGATTGAGATATATTGATCGATTCCACTGTGAACTCGTGGTGAAACTTTGGTTTATAGTTGATTTATGAAGATTATGAGACCTAGACCCTTCGAACACTGTTATCTATTTCATTGTTTCTGGAAATTGTGGGATAGAGAAATTAACAATAGTAACAATTAATCATTATTTATTACTAACAACTTAGTAACTAATATATTTATTTACCAACAAGTTCCCATAAATCAATAATACAAACATATTGCACGGCAGTCTTAAAAATAAACACGAGTTTGTAAAATATATTTTGTTAATTAAGTTATACACAACACACACATAAAAAAATGGGATCATTCCAAAAATTCATTCATACACATACATTGAATTAACAAAGTATTTCAGATTGACAGGGATCACACAGATCATTTGTTTAGTACTTTATCGTCTGCATTTTAATTAACAGTAGCAGAACGACTACTACACATACCACCTTATTCGTCCGTCTAATCAATAAAAGTCGGATACAGGTGTTTAGTCACGTGTTTTTGGAGAGGAATTGTGTTAATGTTTAAATGGACTGAATGCATCGTTTAAGTTCTGTGGGCTAAAAGCCATATTACTGTATTTGTAGTTGACGTACGGTGATATAGAGGCTGTAGAACCTATTTCGGGTTCAACGTAACTGTCTGCTATTTTTTCTCCTGCGTACTTCAGTGCACTGTTATGGTAACTTGGTACAAGGCGTCCCGGTGGTTCAGCGTACTGCCCCCCAACAACGACGTGATCATGTTCTTCATACTCGTTTTCCTTAAATTTTCCCTTCCAGGGTGTGTTTTTATGAATATTGTTTGTGTGAAGTTTGATTTTTTGTTTTATATGCTGATAATCATTTAATGGGAGCTGCTTATAAACGTCGGCATATGAATCAAACTTGAATTCATTAAATTTATTTGGTTCCTCTCGGCCGTACTCGTCTGGATCAGGTTTAGTATAAATCGGCTGGTGTTTTGAGTAGGCATTATTATTGTCTATGTTGGCATCTTGGTGGTAGCTCTGCAGTGATTGGTATTGTTGTTCAAAATCTAAGTTGGGTTTTGGGTTTTCATTTTGTGATAAACCGGTAGGAAAACTTTGAGCCAAGGGATTTCCGTAAGAGTCTACTGGAGGTTCACCATAGCTCTGTTTTGGTGGCTGAACGTATTCCTGCGCCAATACTTTAGGCGGTTCTCCAAAACCGGCGGGCTCTTGCGTATAATAGGCTTGAGGTCGTGTATGCTTAGGCGGATGTGATGCTGGTCTGCCGTAGTGTGATGATGGGTATCTTGGCTTAGCATTTCGTTTATTGCTATATTTATTATACTTGGATCGTAATTGCTTTTTTCTATACCTCTTGACTGGTATACGGTTCGTCGGTGATGATGGCGGCCCATACATAGGTTTTAGGGCTCCACGTTTTGGTTTCTTCTGCCAGTATCTTAGCTTAGAGACGCGGCTCGGACCATCTAGTTTGTAGTTACTTGGCGGATAATTAGTTATAATTATTGCTTCCCTCTTGGATCTCCGGCTGATCTTCTTATCAACTAGCTCTTGCTTTGTGTTCTCTGCTGCTGCGCATGTTGCTGTGATCGTTATCTGGAATGAAAGAGAATATAATTTAAAGTCAAACGATAATATTATCATGTTCCACGCTAGAGGTGGTCTGTAACCGTATGACTCCGAAGTTTTGGCATTACATGAGAAACGTGCTTTGAGTCAACTTCAGGAAACTTAATGTTAGTTGTCAGAGTGATGTAAAAGCACTTAATCTAGGAAAATGATAAGCGATTAATGGATTTTCCAGATGATCGCAATTATTATTGATCGGTCGCTGCAAACATAATTATGATTTGTGATATATGTTTCTGAGAAATATAAAATAAAAGGTTCCGGAAAGGAATACGCACTTGGCTATTTTGTATATGTAATAATCTATATATATAAAAGAAGAAGTCCTGACTGACTCATCAACGCACAGCCGAAACTACCAATGTTAGAGAGTTGACTTTACACAGTAGGTTACTTTTATAACGTGGGCTAGGGATAAGAAGGGATTTTTGGAAATACCTCCCCTAAGAGGTTTAAATAGGGGTGCAAAGTTAGTTTGTATGGGGTACAAGTTTCTTTTTAATTAAGGAACTTGAAACTTTGTAAAAAGGTATTAAAATAAAATGTAAGAAAACTAATTACAGCGTTTTTTAAAATTCACCCCCTAAGGTGGTAAAAAAGGGGTTAAAAGGTTGTATGGAAATTAAGTATTTTTTTGAGCGCGGGACTTGAATTTTTGTGTAAAGGTACACTATTAGAATACAAGAAAAGTGATTTCAGCGTTTTCAAAAATTCGTCCCCTAAAAGGGTTAAAAAGAGGATGAAAGGTTGTATAAGTTGTATTTTAAGTTAGGAATTAGAAACAATGTAAAAAGGTATTTTATTAAAAGATAAGATATATTTTTTTAAACTCATCGAATTTAGTAAAGTTATTCGTTCGTAGATGTACCTGATTTTATAGTGACACCGCGTAATTAGAGCTAATTAGCCAAAAGTGAGATTTCAAATGCAATGTAAATTGTTAAATGAATAAATACTTATGACTTATGAAAAAAAAATAAAAAAAGGCCAAGAGCGAGTCGGACTCGCGTACGAAGGGTTCGTTACTATGTATTTCGTAAACAACTGCAAAAAAAGCACGTTAGGCAATTTCAACATTACTTATAGATCTGAAAATAATAAAGATGTAAAATTTTCAAGATAAAGGTTCCACGCGGACGATGTCGCGGGCAACAGCTAGTGTAATACTATAACAGCTTTGCTACGGTATATAAGGTATCTTGTAATGATCCGTTCTTGTACAGGGTTCAAATGCCTTGTATACCTCACTGAACATTTGTTAAGGAAAGGTGGCCAAGTGCCCATTATTCATTTGCAAAACAGACTTTATTTACTTATTTTATTTATTAAATGGATGCTTTAATTATGAATGAGTAACGTTTATATCCATGCGTATTTACTTTTTGTTTCAAGAATCACGCCGGGAATGCGTCTCTGTCGTGTGATTAATTGAGATCCAAAGAAAGTAACTGCAATACCCGACTGAGCTGCTGATTAAGCGGCTGTACGTCCAAATATTTGTTCCCAATATAGGTAATATACCTGCGCAGTGTTCGGTACTGTATTACTAATTTAATTTGGATATTATCACAAAAAATATAGGTCTTAGTAAAAAGCGTCTAGCAAGACAGATCAGTGCCATGTTTTCCTGTTTGTATTTTTGGGTATGACTGCAATATCAGCTAGTCAGATACAACAGAAATTCGTTTCATTTAGGGTAAAATGACGTTGAAAATTATTATAATTCGGTAAGTATATTTTTGGATTTGTGCATATGTAGAATTTTTACGCGATCCTCTTTGGAACATCTAATCTAACATTCCAGAGATGTTGTTATACCGCCATGTTTTCAAACTTATCACATTGATAGTACAAGCTGCGTGACGGCCCAGTTTCACTTTTCGATGTATCGTTCATTCGTCGCAATATTTGTTTGTTTTTGTATGCGTCATCGTTACTATTATCGGGATGGATATTTTATACGTTTAGTTTTTTGCGGCGGCGAGAAAATGTGTAATCAGCCATGACATGTTCACACCTTTACAATCGACGGTTTCATAAAACAGATCTTGAGGCAGCTGATTAAAACTACACCTATTTTTAATATTTGACATCAATGTTGACCCCATTTTTTAATCTATATACATCTATTAGATTTTTTTTTTGGTTTGCATGCGTAAAATACACACAGTATTATAATTAGGTAGTACAATATTTGGCGCGCCTCTAATCCTTCTCTGTTGTAGACACATTTTTGTCTAAGTGTCTGTAGATTTTTATGGAATTTAGAGGCCAAAATTCTAAAAAACAATCAAATAAGTTAGGAACATTAAAACGCTTTTGACGGATGGACTGCGTAACTGTTAATATCATAGGATTCATAGGTAAGTAATGGAAAATTTTAATTAGATTCCATTTTGCATAACTCACAAAGTTATCATATAATCAATCAATAATTTATCGACGCTAGTTTTCCTACTCTTAATTTTTCAATAATTTAATTGACGAATGATTTATTGTTGAAAATTAAGAATGGAATACACTAAGTTAAAATACTTGTGCGTGAACATACGTGTAATAGGTACACGCCGTTGAATTATCTTTTTCCTAGGCTTTTCATACCACTGAGTGTCTAGATCAGCCGAGTGAGAAACAGATCGTGATACAATGCAATTAAATACTTTACTGGAAAAAAAACACTTTACCTTCTCAGAACATGGAACAATAAATCATACAGGAACGCGTGCTCATTCCGATTTAGAGTGGGACTCATCTGACGACTTGGAGATCAAATTCATTGTTAGCCAAGTCCAATGAACTTTGATTTTGCTAGCCTATCGGCTCAGCCACTCGGGTTAATCCACCTAGTACTATTAGTACTACTATTAGTACTAGTAGTACTATTAGTTATACGATATAACAAAATGGACAAAAAAAGTCCAAATAGTTATACTGCTCAGTATAACTGTATGGATCTGATTAATTTGGGTCGGATTCGTCCATTTTGTTATATTCGTAAATAAACTATCAGTTAATATTTATTTATTTAAACAACATACAGCTATCTTTAGAGGTCTTAACCTAATACGATAGTGTGGAAATTTAAAACTAGATGATAGATAATATTTATGGGTATTTTACGTCCTTACACATTTGTTTTCAAATTAAAAATATTTACATTAACACGTTCGCAGTCCAGTGCCCCATTCATGGGTCACGACGAACTATCTCCACAAGTCCGTGCCCCGTACATGAGTCACTAAAGCCGACCAGGTACGCACTCAAATCACTATACTTAAGTATATTTTTGTTTAGATTGTTCTATTTTGTTATATTCTTTTGCCTGATAATCATTATACGAATTATTGTCTACTGATCATTGCACATGAAGTGTGTTGTGTCAAACTAGGACAGTTTTTTTCTTCTTATTAGATCGAAAGAGCTCGTGTTTCTGAGTAGAAAATACCCAAAATATCGAAAATTAAAAAGTGGGGTGTACAACTGGCCCAGGTACACTTTTTTCTGTATTGCTGTGTCTTAATATAAATATTTTTAATTTGAATACAAATGTGTAAGAACGTAAAATACCCATACATATTATTAACTGGTTGTTTATTTACGAATATAACAAAATGGATGAATCCGACCCGAATTAATCAGATCCATACAGTTATACTGATCAGTATAACTATTTGGACTTTTTTTGTCTATTTTGTTATATCGTATAACTAATAGTATAACTAGATGGATAAACCCAGCCATTCGGCCCTCACAGCCCTGGTAAGCAGCGGTATAGTGCGATCAACTTTTGGAAGGGTGTGGCCAAGTTGGTCGCATTATAGCAAGCGGCGCGACGACCATAGAGAATGTGCACGAACTATAGGTAGGCTGCACAACGTCAATATGTCAACATAGTCAACTTAAAAGATTCTGATTGGTGGCACCGGTTGGCATCACCTTCGTTCTGTACGTTTCCTTAAGCGAGCGACCGACGAAACCAAGCTGTGATCTTCCGCTCCCATTCACCGATGTTGTGGCCATTTTTGACACATTATAAAATAATGAGTTAGACCGGCCGCACCAAGTAATTGCTGAAGGGATAACAAAAAAGAATAATCTAACCAAAGCTGACAATGTTCATATGACATTTTCAATCAATTAATATTTAAAGTCCCTTAATTGATGGGTGTCTACAATGGAGACTTATACACTTCACTTATACTATGAAATTTGCATAATTATTTATGGACTATGAGGGCATTCAATATGCACCTGGCCGTCCTCTATGTTACTAACTAATTTTCTCATAATTTTGGAGACAACAGTTACCTAAAGCAAGTACGTACCTATAATAATATCGAACTGGGTGGCAAAAAAGTGAATTTAAAAAGTATCCTTTCTATAGGTACGTACACCATTGTTAGTTTCTTTTAATTACCATACAACACGATCATTCATGCGTTACACGCATCTAAGGTCGGTCATTCAAGTCGGCTCCGGTGCGTACACTATAGTTATATGATAATCACGATCCCTGGGGTCAGCGCATGCGCAAACGGGAGAAATTGGCTATTACGACATTCCGACGTGTACTTTACAGTCATTTTAATATATTTTAAATACGCCCTTTTTTCTACGAGGTTGGATATAAAGAGAAACTGTGAAGAAGACGTCGACTGGCTTTCTAAAACTCGTATCTGAGCTGCTTAGATAGTAGGTACCTATGTTCTTATAAAAACTTCCTGGTATGATAATAATAATAAATTATCATTGACATGATGACGTAGATACACAGTCAGTATGTCAAATGGCTCCATCGTAAGGGCCGCAGAATCGCATATTGCGGTTCTTTTGCGATTAGTCTCATTTCGCCCGCACAAATGTCGTCAGGTTCGCGACGCGAAAAGGCGTCACACCGGTCGTGGATAATATTACGAAAACGAACTATTCCGGGTGAGTCAGAATGGCAGGTGTACCATCACACATATATAGGTAAAACAACTATAGTAAAAAAAATATACCTACTCCAAATTTATAATTTAGTAGTGAGATTGTCGGATATTTATTTATAATTTTTTTACATGAATGTGTCCGCAACTTCGTGTATAGGTACACCGTAGTCGGGTATAAAATATTCTATCTATAACCATATTTGGATGATCAGCTCTCCCTGTACCGAAATTGGTTAAAATTTGTCCAGCCGTTTCGGCGTGCAAAGAGGACAAAGGAAATTATGCCCAATAGATGGCGCCTGACGGCATGGCACCGCGCGCCCATACAAAGCAAGGATCATCCTTTCCACAGATTTTTCCGGAAATCATGACTCCTCTCCATAGAAAACTGAGCATCAATACAAATCTAGCATTTTACAGATATAGATTAACTATAGTTGCGTGGTTGTAATATGGCGTTAGTACTTAGTATAAAATCTGTACTTTCCGATATGTCAATAGGTGCGCAGGCCGCGCAGTCGCACTTGTCGCGACTGACCTTACTTATTTATTATTATTATAATTCGTTTTAACCTTACGAATCTTACAAATGTTCGATATATATTATAGCTAGGGCTACCATCACTGGGTGCTGCCGTGGCATGAACTAGCCGGTGAGGACCTTGTTACTAATGTGTCCGGTGTGACTACTGTTATTTCATGATACCAGAATAGGGTAGTTTAGCCGGTTTCCCGGCCCCCTCTGGTTTTCGGCCTCTACGCAGTAAAACTACAATAACAAGAAAATTTTACCTCACTCATTCAAAAAAATACTGTTGTCACTCAAATTCGCTTAACACTGACGCCTCCTAAACGTTTTCGCTTAATAACGTTTCAATTGGCTCGCCAGTACGCCAACGCAATTTAGTCAGTGTGAGTGTGTGTCAAAATTAGTGAAAAAAATAGTGCGCGCCATTTTCTTCAAGATAAGTTAAAATGTTGATTATTTGGTTTTAGAAACATTTCTTTGACTTCTATACGCTCTAGAAGAGTTGAAATAATGTCATTTATATTCAAATGTATAAAATATGTAACAAAATCCTTTCAAATGTGATGGCCGGATGACTAGATTACATTTCGTAAAATCATTTACCTTCCGGCCTCCGGGCCGAGAAATAACTTGAATACGTATATTATTAAATGATCAAAATCGCTATTAAATTAAAATCTATTTAATAAACATCATGTCAATTACAAATTTGGATACAATCTCTTTCATGTATTAAGGTGCCGGCCGCATGTATCTTAAGCAAATTAATGATTTAAATCAGTTTATGATTGTTTGTTTTTGGCGGCCGAGAACTACATTTTGAATAACTAGTTTTCGGCCTAGGTAAATGATAATGGCCGGAAAATAGAAACGATTAATTTAGTTTTCAGCCGGTAACTAAAAAAAATATAAAGGAATGGCCGAAAAAGCGAGTTTACGGCCACTGCGGTTAACATGGCCGAGCATTGGTGGAGAGTATTGTTTGTTTTCGGCCGCGGTGACAGAAAGCGGCCGTAAACCAAAACAAATTTAGTTTTTCGGCCCTGCTTTATCATGCGGCCGAAAAACAATTTGTATGTGTTCCATTTTCGTCCCTATAAATATAAGACGGCCGAAAGTCGACTCAAATATTTTTAGATGTCAGCCGTACTAATCCAGTAAAAAAAAGGTTGCAGCTAATTACATTTTCCATCGATTTTTACTTTTTTGTTTTATTGAATATGAAAACCTATTGTTTCTCAAATAAGGGTCATTTGAAATATAAATAACAGTGGCCGAGAACTGGCTAAATAAACGGCCGTAAACCAAAACAAGCGGCCGAAAGCCAACTTAGTAGCTACTTTCTGATATTTTATATTATAAAAATAAAACTATATTATTCATGGCAAAATGTGATACGAAATAGGAAACTACAATATGTCTAAGATTCGTAAATAATACTTAGACTAAGGTTTGCTAAATATATCGCCCAATAAATCCACCTGCTCGAAATTTTGCTTACTTGGCCGAAAACCGGCTAAACTACCCTATTGACTTTTGACTTAGGTTTTGCTAGGAAGTTAACCCACCACTTCCTCTCAAGGTAAAGGTAGGAAATGGGTTCGTGAACCCGCAACCGCATTATCAACAGTTAAATTAAACTGTTGTTTGCACATTGCTGCATTCACTTTGTTGATAACGGCTGTATTACGGTCTTCATCACGCTGGAGCGTTAGGTTAGACACGGCACATGTAAGATAGCTCGGCCTTAATAATACATTAACACCATCATCATTCGCCGAAATACGTATTTCACTGTAGAACATAGTTCCCCTAAAGTTAATTCAAAGTAAATATAATTGCAACGCACTGTAATTTCAAAGTTAAAATAATGGATAGATTACGATACAGATATCGAAGATTTAAATTGAATACTTCAATTATTCAATGTAATTGTAAACTATGGTATCATAGAACAGTAACATATTCACCAGATTCGCGAATAAAATGTTACAAAATTATGTTAATTACTGTTTCTGCAGAACCCGAAGGGTTAATATTTCCCATTGGACCTACGGAATTTAATTTGGACTAAACGTGGTGAAAACTGAAAGGTTTATGTAAAGAATCAGTCATACCTTCTTATTAACATGCCATGTAAACTGTCTTCACTTCTCCCACTTAATCACCTAGCTATTCTCTTTAGATAGCTAAAGAAACTAACAGTTTTGTTTTCGAGTAAAAAGTGTTCTTGAGACATTCCAACTTCGCGACAATGTTACAATGAATTTTCACATAATTATTACTAGAGATTATCGATTCTTCCTCAGTCAGACGTTGTGTAATTGCGTGGGAGATTAGAAATCGCCATAATATATATATATATATCGGTTTTATTGTAATGAAATAGAGGATCCTTGATGCACAGTGTTGCAGCAAATGAAGAAAAATGCAATTAATGAGTGAAGGAAGAATTTATTGGTAGGTAGTAGTAATACAAAAAAAACAGTAGGCCTTACTGTGTATATTATAGTGGACATATAAGATAATAGTTAGTCACCTAAATATTTGTAGTGCAACGCGGCCACTTCTGACACCAGTAGATTGACCTATTTGAAACATAATTAGGTTAATACATAGGTAGGATTGAAAGAGAGTGAATATACATATATATAGATAATTAATTTTAGCCAAAATCATTTTTGTTCGAATCCGGTAAAATCGGTAAAGTATTTCGTTTCAAATGCACGAGCTGTTTTTGTCGATGCATTGCTATCATTGAGGTATTATTTATTATAGAGCCACAGACCCGAACAAAAGTGTCAAATAAAGTGGCACCGTTGTCATGTTCAAGTAGATGCCAATAACGCTTATTTATAATTTGCAGCAACATATAGACTTCGTACAAAAGAACTCTTTGTTTAAACGTTTAAGTGTCAAATTGACTTAATTACTTATCACCACAAATATTTTACGTGTAAATTAACTTTTTTAGCGTATTCTGACTGAAGTCTCTTGTCAAACTTGGAGCATGGCACGAATGGATCAGATTTTAATATTTTTACATACTAAAAATATTTTCACTATTATTTTATTTAGGTATTAAAATATATTTTATGTTTGAACTAAATAAACTCGTAAATTGTTAATAACTAATTTAGTTACGTTTTTATTGTAAATTGTTGATAACAAATTTAGTTACGTTTTTATTTAACAACTGCATAAAAAGTTTCCGATAGAAGGGATCAGTAATAATGAAATTATTTCTCCTTGTTCCAGTATGTGAAATGAGAGTAAGACAAGTGCAAAATATTGACATTATTAACCCTTTAAAGTTTGATCTTATTTGTCGGTGGCGTGGTATGCACGGCAGCACACGTCGCCGTCGCCTTTATGTGTTCTTGGCGTTCAAAGGTTTAAACTGACAGTGTCTAGACTCTGTGACAAAATAAAACAATAAGAACAGAGTTATTTTTTAGTAATTTATGAATTTTATCATTTTAGGCTTCTATTGATTAACATAAAAAAAAACATGATTATGCCGAACACACGAGAGACGAATTATTTGGCTTCAATTATTCTTCGCGTTTGTCTCTTGCTAAATGTGATCTCCATTTTTACGTTGTTGAGAATGGGAATCTTGAATAAAAAAAATAGGATAATTATTTATTGCACTCCTTAATTTATTAATAAAATATAAAACTATAGCGACTCCTTCGATTTTTGTTCTGTGATGAGGTGCATTTTGTAGGGACAAAGTTAATAATTCTAATACAAAAATTGCTATAATTTTACATAGGATTCGTTAATTAATCAATAGAACTCAAGTAAAAAAGAATATTCCGCCCTGTTCCTTTATTGTATAGTTGTTATTTCTGTAATTTTTCACTGAAAATTAAGTCACTTTTGAGACCCGTCACGTGTCATGGTCTAAACGAGACTGATCGCCCAACTAATGCGATTTGTGATTTTGCATTAGTTGGGAGGGTGCCATTTTTTCCGTCTGATTGTGTGTCCATGTAATTATTACGTCAATGATTGCTATTATGAAATCAATATCTCTATAGGTTGTGTCTACATGAACTTTCAAGTTTTAGTAAATTTTACTGAGTAATTGAAAATAAATTAACCTTTTACAAAATTAACGGGTTTGTGTTTTGGACGATACCAGGTAATTAGTATGTGGGATAATGGTACAATCACGACTACCGCAACTGGACCCGTCAGTTTTTGTTTACGTCCGATAAGCTTTGGTTTGGCCCTACGAAATTAAATATTAAGTCAGTTCTACATTAAAAATATTGTAAAGATTATTATATCAAAAGTATTCTCTTAAGTTTACGTTTTTTGAATATGGACATCCGGTGGTTTAAGGGTGCAGAAAGACGATCTTTCTGCGCCACCGCACCTTTCGTATCTGACTGTGTATGATCTAGCTTATTTGTAATTTTGACACCCATTGCCCAAATTATAATACCAAATCAAGGGCACGTTCATTAATGTCGTAGGTACACTTTAATGTGTCACGCATTATCGCATAGAATTACGTAAGTTGTTACAATAGATGAGTATAATTAAAGAGCTGTGACTGTAACGGATGAAAGAGGATGCGATGGATCTTTATTCATCTCATTACGTAGCGAAAGTGTGTGAACGGGCGTATGGTGTAATAAAATACCGATACACGTAGTTATTTAATAATAATGTTTCGATGCAGCTATGAATTTGATAGGTTATAGTATTAATAACGTTTAAATTTCGTATAAAACGCTTGGAAAGGAAACAGTTAGTTGGAATATTGTATTTAAAAACTTGTATGTAATTGCTACTCTATTGCATTTTGCCTTTCGTTGGGAAAAGTTACCTTACTTAATTTAAGTCAGGCCGTGGTGACTTAGAGCCTCAAGTGCACACATGTGTACTCCAACAAGGTAGGTAGGTACTCCAGTTTCGATAGGTAGAGCTACAGCATTATACCTGGCCAAAAAGGGCAATTCTAATACAAATATATTATATGGTATGTACGGCTCTTAACACTGCGATCGTACATATTTTACTTTACGTATACTATAAAATTCAGACGGTATTCGGCCCAATCGATAGGGAATCTAAAAAGGAGGGCGACGTTATCATTATTTACTCAAAATTGACAATACAAATAAATCGACTGTACGACATGTAACATCAGTGAAGACACGCACGATACTGCAGATAAAAGTTTAAAAAATATTTCAACACTTCGCTGTTTACTTAATCTGGATAAACAATCCCATTCCCAACCCATGTGCACTCAGCCTAACATAATTCTCATCCACAGAACTCACGGTTAATCAACCATCATTAAAGCTAACGATTAACTAACCGGCTAATAACTCGTTATGTTTTCGTTAAATTGGCGCAACAGTTTTCTCGGCGAAAGTGCGAATTTACGTTCTCGCCTGGTTATGGAAAAGTGCAGAATGGGTTAGGGTTACGCGGTTTTTGTATCACGACTTGGCTGTCTGTACAGTGAGCTTACAAAAGCGAGTGAGACAGGTAACTGAAGGCCATTTTAACAGGCCACGGAATAGCCAATGGCTTGTTATTGTTGATACCAGACAGTTTTAAGATTTAGGGAAATGAAACATAAATGTGGTCCTGCAAGCCGACAACTGTTGCGTTTATCACGTCTTAAACGATAAAGCATATACGTCTACGTAATATATATAATTTTCAAAAATATCCGAATGTTCATGAAGTGCTTTCCATGTTAAAGTATCATATTCGAAAGAGCTATTGCCGCTTTAAACCTGACGTATATATTTATTTGCGTTTTCTATTAGGTACTTGCTTCCTTAATATGTCCCAAAGTGATCTATACATACCCAAGACAACGACACTGACGTGTGGGCTTATGTTTTCAAGATAAGCTCTTTAAATGACCGTTCGGACGTTTAAGGACCTCTTTACTATATTTATCAGATGACAAAAGCTTTTTTTTTTCATTTATTTTATCGCGTTTTACCTTCATAGGGGACCGGTGGCCTTGTTATAAAAAAACGTAGTGCCTTTCTTACATCGAAATCAAGACTCAGTAAACAAAGACACGTTGTGTTTTTACACGTTGAAGGTAGATAATACGAAATACCTATCAATCATGCATGCATTAGAATCTAATTCATTGATGATTTGACGGTACGATACAAATCTGTTGAATATTCATTTGTAAACAACGAAGTGCAAAGTAAATACTGGGAATCGAGACCCCTTACTAGAGCTGTCAAGTCGCACTTGACTGTGACGGTATCGGTTAAACAGTAACACTTGCAAGTGGTGTCATTTTGCTGCGTGTGCGCACTTTCGTTTCATAGTAGGTATCATGCGTAAATTGTTATCGCTGAGATCATGCGGTATGTTATGTGTTGTATGCATTTTATATATTTGAAGTTATGTTTACTTAACACATTCACTGCCAGCGACGCCTATAGGCGTTCACCTTCATACAAGTTTGTTCCTAGGCCACACCCCCCGGCAGTGAATGCGTTAATACAATCAATAACAGCGTTCACGAATTGCAAATCGCCATGCTATGATACAAAGCCAGCAACTAACATTTCAGGCGCCTCCCGGGAAAGCAACTATCTTTTGTTTCACAATTTTTTTTTGACATTTAACGGCATAGTGTTCAGCCATTAAAAAAAAAACGTAAGTGTTATGACAATATGTCACTATGTTCATAATACTTACTAAGAAAATTAAAAATATGCGTACCTACTTTTAATACAAACATAATGAATTTTAAAGAATTCAAAATATATTCAAAGTAATTTAAACTTTACCACAGTAGTTGTTAATCTATCATAATGGGCATCTGATCAGATCAGATAAAATGTTTGAGCATCTGAAAGGCTTTTAAATATATTCGCATGTGCAAAACGAACTAAATATTAAGTACAAAATACCTACATTTGGTAGGCAAACTGAACATTATTGAACTCAACTTATTATTTCGTTTCTTCGTTTGTTAATGTGCGATTATGCAACTACTCGTATCTATAGAATAAGTAATCCCTAATTTTTTGTTTTTCTTACATGGAAATTTAAAGTTAAATGTAGAACATGGGATTAGTTATGACATGCTTTCTCGCTATTCGGAACGTGTTATAACGTATAACGGGTTAAAAAACTGCCTTTCCAGTTGACCAAAGCAGCACGGCATAAATAAACTCGTAAACTTTAACTGACGGCTGTTAACAAACAGAAACAAAGGTCAAATTGCATCTACACAGAAGTATTTTGATGTCTTGCATGCCGTATCTACATTTCGTATGAAGTATTTCTCTGACACAAAATATAATGTTAGATGGTTCAAGTTACAATAATAAAACCATTTTATTATAATTGACCGAGCTGGCGAAGCGTCTCCGTTTCACATTGGCCAAAAATTATTTCCACTGATTTAAGTATATTTTCTACTGTCAATGTCACTGTTACCTCCATACTCAGTGATAAGTAGCTCCATAAGTAATTTGATCAAGGAGTGACACTAACCCAGCCGGTGGACCGAATGAAACTGGCTTTCCACCAGAAACCCGACTCAATGTAGAGAAATCCGTGATCATACTATAATTATACACTGTGCATGTGTTTAACATTAGGTTAATCTTACCTTTGACCCAACATCACCTACTGGAATAAATAAGCATCTTAATTGGTAGTCCTTCCTCGTGAGTTCAGTCACATAGGAAAACATACTAAATGTACGCGGGGTAACTAAAGACGGCTGCTGTCATCAGGAATCAGGAATGAGTGTTCCAGCCACATAGTAAATGCTGCAGTGGACGGAATCTTGTCAGCAGCATTCGTAGAATAAAAAGCTAATTTTTTCTAAGAAGTTGTCGAAATAAAATTGATGTGGCCTAACTTATGCAATGCACTCAAAATTATCTCTTAGGATTTTTTGAATTGGACATGTCATTTATTACACTTATATCAGATATCAGAATCGATGATTTCGAATGCACTTTTGTAAGATTCGATTAGGTATGTACAATAATTGTACATCTATGACTGACGGTATTTTAAGTACTGTATTTGTTATTAAAACTATATATATACGTGTTTTAGTTCATTATGTATAAAAATATTCAAGACTCAGGAAATATTTTCGTCTTTATTACACAAGTACTATAGATAGAGCGATCTCGCGAACTCTTGTTTCAAAGTTAGAGTCACAACTAACTATGATAATCGATTTTAACTGATTCTAATCACATAAATCTACGTTCTGATGGCCTAAGAGAATTTAACATACTAGTGTAGTTATGGTAAAGAGAAATTCTTGGAAACCGGATTGTATGCTCTTATACAATTTGGAATTATCATATTTATTCATGCACTTGTATTAAATGTGGCAAGTATCAAATTTATAAAAAAAAACTTTTGATACTGAGCTATTTTAACGAAAATAAATGTAGGGAAAATAGATATTATAGTTTGTTCGTTTCCGGTTCAGGTAAGCTTTGTATTACATCTGTGAATGCAGTCATTTATCTCATCTCAAGAAAAATAAAAGAATGTTTTGCCCTCCATGAGACATATTTTTTTCCATCCTGTATATAAAACATGATAAAATGTCTATACGTACAATGATTGAGGAGTTCCGTCGAATATTTGGGGATCCTTGACAAGAATGAGAAAATTGAGCGCACAAGCTTTCAAACAAATAATGAAAAATAAAAAACATACGGGGCGACCATTCTCTCCTTGAAGTCGGTTGAAAATAAATATCAACAAGAAAATGTTAATTAATGTCATAACTAAAGTAGGTAATGTTTTGCAACACTTTTAAAGTCATAAATTATTAATAGCTTTACTCGTATTGTTGATTTAAGAGCTTTCTTGAATTCTACCTGTATCTTTAGGTATGTGATAATGTTACGTAAAAAAAATGTTTTAACAAAAAAAAGAACCGACTTCAGTAAAATTAAAAAGCCAACAATAACCCGTTCAAGTACAGATTACATTTGACTCACCCTTCGAAGTCGGTGCCAAACCTCGCGTAAACTATAATATATAAATATAAGAACTGAGTGGTTTGGGATTGACTTCGAAGGGTGAGTCAAATGTAATCTGTACTTGAACGGGTTATTGTTGGCTTTTTAGTTTTACTGAAGTCGGTTCTTTTTTTTGTTAAAAAATTTTTTTTTTGCTTTTTAGTCCACCAAATCCTATTTACTGAATGTAAATTCTTGACTTTATCAATAAATTACCGAAAGCGCCGTACATGTCCCTATAACATTTGAAGAGTTCCCTCGATTTCTCCAAGATTCCATCATCAGATCCCGACTTAGTGCCAACGGGACCAACTCGGAGTAATACCCTTTCGATAAAAAAAAAAAAATTGAGTCGGTTCACGATTCTCGGAGATATCGAGTAACATACATAGAAAAAAAAAAATTAGTTCGAATTGAGAACCTCCTCCTTTTTTGAAGTCGGTTAATTAGATTCAGTCTCAAATTAAGTTCCTCAAAATTTTGATGAACTACCTACGTCATTATCAATTTAGAAAACACCGTTCATATGTAATCGTATTTAATAGTAAAAGCGGTCTCGAAACGGGTTTAGTCCGTGACGGAATTTGTTTGTTTTATACCGTGGGGTCCGTGGGCGACCGAGTGACTGTGATGCCGTGCCTAGTTTACGCACTTTACGTGACGACGACGCGTTTGGCGCAGTTTGTAGAGTATCTGCCTACTGAACCGGCGATCCCGGGTTCGAATCCTGGCCAGGGCAAATATTTGTGTGATGAACTCGAATATTTGTGCTTGGGTCATGGCTGCTCTATGTATTAAAGTATATATTATTTATCTATACAAGTATGTGTATCGTCGTGTAGTACCCATAACACAAGCCTGCTTTAGCTAGTTTAGCTTAATTTGGGAGTTGATCGATTTGTGTGTTATATTAATTATTTATTTATTTACGCAAATACGCACCGGTCAAAGAGTTCACCGTACAAATACGGTATTTGATGGCAGGTCTAATCTGCAACTTTTTTTGATAAGTTTAAAATGATCCGTTAGTGTGAATTTTCTAGGCAAATACTTGCTAATGTCGACGCGACTAAAGAAAATGTCAAAACACAAATTTTGAATAGGACATATTAGAATTCCGTTTAATTATTATAGAATGATACCTAAGGTCAGTGTTCGAGTGTAACCCGATAGCTGACAGCTGAACTTATTATTATTATTATTATTATTATTAATACATTGCAGGAGAGTTGACAGCCAGTCTGTCAATTATTGAAATAATCTAGGATGCCTAACATTGGGACGTTTCCTAAATACTCGGGCATAAGTCATAGTGTAATATTGTGGTGATATTAAAGCAAAAACATAAAATGCATATTCGTATAAGTATCATTTGATTTAAGTAGGATGAAAAGACTGAACCAAGCTTTAAATTTGATAAAATATAATATTTCTTTTGTTCGCTGAGTAAAACTTTCAAACCTTTCTGTGTGCTTGTTGTGTTTTTTTTTTTTATTAAAATAAATAAAAATATCGGAGTATATTATAATTATTATTTTACGATTATTTATTTATTAATTATTATTTTACGATTAAGTATTGAGTGTTATTTTTAACATACATACATTATTCTGAAATAAGTATAACATGTTAATTAGTAAGTACCTATCATTAATCACATGTATTATAAATTGACTGCGTTAAAATTTTCATTATGGTCACTAAATAACGTTGTAGGTAAAATAACCGAATTTAAACATATTAGAAGAAAAATACTCAAAATAAAAAATAACTCACCGTCAAAAAAACAAAACATAGCGCGTCTGAGAACAACATCTTTCACACACATATATAAACTGCTATTAAAATGACTACCACTAATAAAATTATGCGAGAAGCCAAGTTAAGTGGTGTGGCCCGATCGAAAGCCAGGTAGGTTATGCGATTCGCGGGAGATGACTGCGGGTCGGTGGTGTGTAACCGGACAACTATAGAGTTGTTTAAACCGCTGTTTACTAATAAAAAAGTGTAAACAAGTGTAAACAAATGTCGAATTCCTTTAGTTATGATAGCAACGATTTATCAAACACCCGTCCGGTGGATGTTATTACATGATCAATGATTGTTAGTCATTGCTTAGTAATTCACAAAGTAATTATAATTTTAGGTATTGTCACTGTAAGAAAATTGAAAAACTCTTAGCGTTGAATGAATATTTAGAAAATAAGTACTTATATGAATAACAATACTAATATGAAAGTTTTAAATATCTACAAAATAACGGTGAGCATTAAAAGTAGGTGACAATTAAGTAAATATGCAATGTGACATTTTGCCACTAGTAAAATTGTAAGTTACTTGTGATGATACTGTAACTACTTATTCTTTTTACCTATTTTGTCTTCAATTTCAAACCTATAGTACGATAAAGAAACAAACCACTATAGGTACTTACTGAGACTTTTTCTACTGAGAGAAGAAAAATCTAATAATACTAACAATTGCAAATAACAAAAATAACTATTTGTTGCCTACAGGCTCGATTGCAAACAAAAATCACGATTGCTTCCTTTGTGTGACGAAAGTTAGTCATACCTACAAAATTTATGGGTAACTTTCGTCACACAAATGAATCAATTAAGTTTTCTTTTAATTAAATTCCTTAAATGTGTACATTTTTTTTGCATTCGACCCTACATCAAATGCCTCCTACCCGTCTGGCATAACTACGCTTCTCGACTTAGCGTCATCCGTCGCTCTCTCACAGTCCTACAAAGAAAGAGATAGGTAACATATCTCGCACGAGAAAAAGTCGCGTGCCACAGTTGTGCTAGAGGTGCTGCCATGAAAATAGATGACTATTATACATAAAATGATATTAATAAAACCGTGTTGCTTTAAAATGCGAAAGAATGTTATACTTGGTATTTTAACAACAATGAATATTACACGAAAAAGTAACCACTTTCAAGAATAAACTGAATAGCGGAAAACAATCTGATGCACGGATTAAATTTTAATCACCTTTTGAAGTCTGTGCCAAACCTCACGTAAACTTCTGTATACAAAATTAAGTCATGTATAAAGTATCGAAGGGGTATTATCATTCATTTATAAATATTATAACATACAACGACCGCGCTTGCGCTCTCTCATCGCCACTTATTGTTAGTTTATATTTAGATACTAACAACTCAACGATGACATGAAAATTAAAAATAATAATGTACTAATTATAATTATATTTAAAAGTAATTATACACGTCAGTACAATATACGTATTGTCCATACTTTCAACCTAGTAAATTATTATACAGGATCGAAACTTTTCTAAATTTTCAAAATAATACAATAATATGGTACCATGGGGCTGGTTTGATGATGAAGCCAGATGGTGGCCCTAGAAACTCTGTAATAGATAAAGCAATTCCTACTGTTTGAAGTCTTTAGAGTCGTCTCAGTGAGCTATTGATGGATGTTCAAAGAAAAGTACAGCCGGCTATAAAAGCTGGTTACAAAAAGTGATTTTTTGACAAAAACTAATTTAAGTTGTTACCACATAATTCAATCATGTATTTAAACCGATTTCTAATTATTTCACGACGGTCCATAGAATCTTTTTGAGGTCGGTTTGAAATATACTCTGAGATTAATATAAATGTGTTCTGGCTCCATCTTTCGTTGAACAGAAATACTATAGACACAGTTATGAACTAGTTGAAGGAACGGACTCGGAGTTCGCGCTTATTTCACTAGATGGCGTTATAATCAACTTTCACTGCCACCCCAGCCACCAGATTTTACACCACCTGAATCCTCATAACGCAGGAGGTAAAATATAAATAAGCTAATCACACTTCTGGGATACCTACAGAATGTTGATATTAATAAATAAAAATATAGAAATCGTATATTGGACAACCTCACAGAATTCGACCCAGTCCCATACATATTAAGCTCTAGGAGGCTCGTGTTATACAGACGATGTACCCATTCAAGCCTTCCGGCTGAGAAGACTAAGTGATCGACTAGTATTTGATGTTAATCAGCAGGTATTACTGGTAACAAATCCGCAGTTTTTTCATTGTTGCTTCGGCAGCATATTGGTTGTCTTGTCAAGTATGTCACATCAATGGTTATCATTAAATTAGGTAACCAGAATTAAGTCTCTTTCATTCTAAATACACTCGGGTGCAAAGAAATCGGACCACCCCAGCATTTTTAACAATTTTCCAATTTCTGTAAAAACTGTAAGGGTGGCCATAACATATTATATACCATATGAATGGTAAGCTTTTCCTCTATAAATTCATCTGATTTCCGAAGGTGTGCGGCCAATACGTTCAAATTTTCAGGGCTTAGAACGTTACCGCCCTAAAAATGCGTACTGGAGTAAAACTTTTGCCTAAGGGGAAAACTGTGGTTCTAAGGAAATCGAGTAAAAATTAAAACAATTTTCAGCAATTTAATATCGTGTATTGCCTCCTCTAGCCCTACGACAGGCCGTCATACGGTTTTTCATCGACCTTATTAATTTTCTTACGGTATCTTGAGGGATGCCCGCCCATTCTTCTTCGATCGCATACCTAAGCTCCAATAAAGTTTCAGGGGCGGGATTTCTGGCTCGGATTCTTCTTTTCAGCTCGTCCCAAATGTGCTCGATCGGGTTCAGGTCAGGACTTCGTGCTGGCCACTCCATAACGCTGATGCCCACCTCCTCCAGGTAGTCCGTAGTGGCCCGGGCTGTATGCGGCCGTGCGTTATCTTGCATGAGGATGAAGTCATCGCCGATAAAATGCTTAAATGGAACCACATGATCAGCCAGGATTTCCTCTACGTATCGAGGACCAGTCAAACCGCCCGCATTTCGCCTTGTACCTGGCCCTGTGATGAACACAATGTCCGTCTTCGCTTCCAGAGAAATGCCAGCCCAGATCATGATTGACCCGCCACCATAGGCAACACGTTCCTCGATGCAGCATTGAGAAAACCGCTCCCCAGGCCTCCGGTAAACTCGTGCTCGTCCATCATTACCGAACAAAGTTATCCTGCACTCGTCGGAGAAAAGTACGGACCTCCATTGCTGAAGGGTCCAATCTTCATGTTCGCGAGCGAAGACACGTCGTGCACCGCGGTGTCCTGGGGTAAGTTTTGGGCCATTGGCAGCCCTGTGAGCTGTCAATTCCTTCTCCTTCAGTCTTCTTCTGACAGTCCATCGGCTGATAGACACATTCCGGGTCTCTCGGAGCTTCTGCTGAAGCTGAACAGCATTCAATCGACGATTTCGTAGCGAGGAAACAGCGATAAAACGGTCATCTCTCTCTGAAGTACTGCGAGTTCTGCCTGTTCCGGGTCTTCTGGAGAACGTCTGATCTTCGCGGAACCTCTGGTACACACGTTGAACTGATGACTTCGATAGGTTCAGTTGTCGAGCCACTTCACGTTGACTAAGCCCACTCTGCAACAGGGCAACTGCTTGGGCGGCTTCATTTGGGGTAGTATCCATGTTTCTTCAGTTTTTCAGGGTCGAGTCGATGAGAGCAGTGTTCAGGAAGACGTATCAATTACGAATGATGCATAAACAATGATAATTACTGGTTTTATGCCTAATGGTAGGTGGCCAATTAGTGCATGCGTTAACGAGGCAGTTGGAGGGGGGTGATTTCCACGCCCACATTTTGCACAATATCCATTCCCGCCCTTGAATATTGGTGTCATTTGATAGGGCAGAAAATTATCTATCACGTGGTATTTAAATTGTTATGGTCGAGCTTACAGTTTTAATAGAAAATGGAAAACTGCTAAAAATGCTGGGGTGGTCCGATTTCTTTGCACCCGAGTGTAATTATAATAATTGAGAATTTAAGAGTCGGTGATTTTGCATGGGGTTACTATAATTCTAAAGGTGATAAACGTATAGGACTAATAAAAATAAACAAAGTCAGTGGCATGAAAAATTTATTTGATTTTCTTTTAATTACATTATAATGTATGTTATGCTAAAATAAATACAGAAACTGTTTGGATATTTTGATCTTATTTATAATGTTCATTTAAATAATTAAGAATAATTAATAATACATAGATAATTAAGCGTATAACTAATTATTTATTTACAATTTAATCAATAAATTAGAGCATATGTAATGGTCCTAAGAATTAGAGAAAGTGTTTCATCGTTTATTATTTTTGAACACAATTATTCGTATTTTGTTATAAAATGAAGAGTATGCGTTTTTGTTATGGTCAGGGTTAACGGTACACAACATATAGGTCTCGAGACAAGGGAATAGTAAGTAAGTATTACATGGTTAGAAATTGAGAGACAGAAACTTTCCACAGTAAAAAGGCTTTCATAACATCTTTCGATACGTTTCATAATGCTAGTACGCCAATTATTGGTAAGTATAGTAATATTTGAAACTAGTTTTTCGTATTCATAGGGCTTCATATATTTAGCTGCCATTCCGGTTATTCTGGTGGAACGCTCCTATTGCGCGATGGATAACGGCCTGGATTTGGAATTAGTTTCAAATTTGGCAGGTCACTAGACAAAATGACACACAATCTCAATACCAATGGGATAAGTGTTCCTATTGTCAACAACCCTCTAATTATTGGCCCGTACAAACCTATTCGAAGGCCGCTCTGGTGACTGCTGCATCAACACCAAGTGTAAATTTTTTGGTACCTTGGGTGTCAATTTAGGAATTGTTTGTTTACCTTTATGTTTTTATATTGCAAAATAATACAATAGACTGGTGTTGTTCAAATTTCAAAACCTATCAACAGGTTTATTTGATATGATTGAAACGTAGGTACATTGCGGTGGAATAAAAATGAAAATTTTCCAATTCTTAATTTTCAAGTTTGTTTGTATGTGGATACATTACGCGCCACACTTAAGCGCCAATGTGAATTTATCATATTATTTGGAACACGTTTTCTTAATTTCTCAAATAGCATAAAACTAATGAAATCTGACTTATTTATACAAGTTTCAAGGAATATACAATAAGAAGACAGGGTTCAATGTAAATTACGAAAAACACGAACGAAGTTATTGAACATGTTATTTATACAATAATAACAGAAATGTTCACATGACACATTATAATATTTTCTTTGCTCATGCTTGAGCAACTCGTTCATTATTAAGGTGAATCGTCCGGAAGCCAAAATTAGTATAAGTCAAATAAAAACTATCTAATATACCACATCATGATAAATGTCCGTTTATTACCGGAAATTAAATTAGAAATAATTACAAAATGTGAATTGACGGGTATTATTGGCTCTATAAATGTGAAACAATAATAGAAACTGAAAAAAGACCACGTTTCAAGTGTTTTTCGTAAAATACTTATTTTATATTAGACTAGCTTATGCCTACTCGTCGGTGGACTCGCTGCCTTGCCAACTCGATCACTGCAGCACAATAAAAGTTCAATTAATAAATGGAAGAGATGGGAAAAGGCACGCAAAGTGTATGTACAAAAGTGCTGGTTTCAGTTGATGTTGGCAAGGCAGTGCTTAGACATCGACACTACGCATGACACGCTCACACTCATTTCAACATATTACACAATGTCTCCCCGGGTATACACACTCGTCGAGACTTGCAGATCTCGTCAATACTCATTATAAGTAAGAGGAGGACGACATGCTAATTTCCTACAGTCTCGACGAGTGTGTATTATCTGTCCGCGATGAGAATGGAATTGAAGCTCATTTACGATAGCATTTATCTGAAGTGCCAGTTGTTTAATTCCCATTCTGATCGCATAATACTGGGTTTCGTAAGTTAACGTGACAGTTCTCTCTAGGGACAGCGTAAACGCTGTATGGAGAATCCCTAGCGCACAGCGCACCTAGCGGTTACTTTGTAGAAATACAATTCTCCATATAAATCGTTTACGCAGTCGCTAGCGAGTATGGTCACTGAAAACTCATGGCAAGGGCAGATATTGAAATCGCGACATGTTGATCGTGTCCTGTACCGGACCGGTGCCACGACATATAATTCGCATGTGTTGGCACTAAAGTGCTACCTATGATATGATCAAGTAAATTATTAAAACAGCAGTTTCTTTTTTTGGTAATATAGTAATGACACCTTCTTGACGGTAAAAGTGTGGCGCATTTATTACATCAGTAGATAAAATCGAACGTTAATTGTCACAAAAGTTATTACGAACATATTTTTAATAATATTATGTTGGTGCTTATTTTAAACTGATATGTATTTTTCTAGGTTATTATCTTTTTTTAATTTTCGATGTATAATTTAAGTGAAGCTCTTAGCTTCGAATTTTGTATTATTGGCATTTGACTATACTGCCATCTAGCGTATGCCATGCCAAAAAACGGCAGGCATTTCGAACGCAACTAAACCTCGCAATGTGATACTCTAATTTTGAAAATGCTCCATTCTTTCATGTGTTGCGAGCTAAAGCTATATTTCAATACAAAGCCCAAGCATTTAGAAACTTATAATTAAGTATGTACAATTTATTACTAAAACTCTCATTGCGTGATATATAAAATTAAAAATTACCTACAAAAATGGACTAATTCAATTTCATAATTCCCGCATAGAACATTCAATTTTTTACAATAAGGATTTTATCTACATTGAAGAAAATGGAAGGACCCTGTTTTGGTCTGACATGACCTAGGTACGTCGTACGTTATACGATTAGCGTACATGTCTTCGACTTCGGACAATCCTAGACAAGATTATGAGTATAGTATAGTATAGTAGATAATATAATAGGTAATAGTTTAAAAGGTCATTTGGAATATTCATTCGGGTGTGAGCAAAATCATTGCCTTTGCAAATTGCAAAATGCACAACAAATCTTTTTACATCGGATTGGCTTAACGCAATAAAAAAGATCCAAAAACTGATCAAGTCAAATCAGTGTTTGCAAGCTCAACTGTTATATATAACAATTTAAATTATTTTTGTCATCATTACTCCTTGTCTAGGGTATCCCTTGGTACAATACAGCAAGTCGAAAAATCGTAAGATTCATTAAGATCTTACGGTCTTTAGACTAAGACTTAGCAAAGAAACTAAGACTGGACTGAGCGAGGTATAAGATTTAAGGAAATCAACTCCTGGTAACAAGTTGTTTTGACGCGTGATAAGTAAATTTAGTAATGGAATATGGTGTACATTGTTATTAAAAGGGAAATATAAATAAACGACCAAGTAAATTATTTCAGTAATGATGTCACGCGACAAAACTTCGAAGACACGATTTGATGGAACTGTCAGTAAAATTTCTTTCATCCTGGACTGAATGACAATGATTGCTTAACTTTGATTACTGTACAAATTATTACTTTCAGAGTCTAATAGCAAATTGAGCTATTATTAAATTTTTGTACTGACGTAGAAAATTGGCTGTGTCATAAGTACCACACATGGCTGGTAGTCTGCTGCCAGTGGTCTTGTGATTATGAAATGTATAATTTACAAAATTGAATAGGTTCATAAAACGTATTGGAATTTAAAATGTGAAAATGTTTGTATGAGAGTGTGTGTTTACTATTTAATTTTATTACCTATTCAAATTTGTAAAAGTAATTTAATTATGTCAATCTTTGGTGATACTTACCTGTTTGGTAGCTATTCTAATTCAGCAAATGTTGATGCAAACAAAAATATACGACAGTTCCATACAAACCGCGTAACCTACTTAAAACAAAACAATTGCACACAAAAGAGGCTACTAAAAATATCATTGTGTCGCTTCAGCGGTGTGGTAATGTGAGGGGTGGTAGCGCCAAACCTGGGGAGGAGAGTACTCCACGGGCACTTCCTGAGCCGTGCCGCCAGCGCCCCACATGAGCACAGTCTGCCGAGGCACTTCCGCTGCCTGCGTCTGCTGCATCCGTTCATGTTCCGCCGATCCACTGGATCCAGCAGGACTGGGCCCCGGCACGATACTAGGTGATCTCCTTTCTTGCCCCGTCACAGGACTCATGTACCGACCACTAGTGTCGACGTATGTGTACTCTCTTGAGGGGGGCCTGTGATACGTTGGCGCCACTTCATAACCGGGGGGCGGCGCAGGTTCTAGGAAGCCGTTTGGCGTGTAAGGAGTATAATGGTACGATAGTGGTTTATATTGATGGAAGATATTGTCCGCCGTGAGGAACCTATCGTCCAAAGGCGGAGGGGCATAGTGTAAGGCAGGAGCTGGAGGGTACTCCCCGTAAGGGGCGGTGTAGGCGCCATTTAGGTTTGTATACGCTGCTGCGACTGCATCAGCGGCTAGATAGTCTACTGGAGGCGGAGCGGGGGTGGAAGGCACCCGTCTTTTGTTCCGACAGGTGGATAGGAAGTCCCGTAACTGTGTTTTGTAGCGGCGCGCGTTGCGGGGCGGGGTGGTGACGGTGGACTCGCAACCGGACAGCTGTTCCGTCTCCGAGAAATAGAGACTCGTGAGGCCGGTGTCTAGGTAGCTCACTTTGAAGTCCATAGTCCGCTTGCCAAGGAGATCTCGGCCTTCTTCCTCCCTGAAAATTGCAACAAATATGGTTACTTATACATGAAATCTAATAACACCAGTACATCCTCTCTACAATGTGCATATGTATATTTATTTGAATTTGAACAAAGAGTTTCACAAAAACTCGAATTGGTACGTTCTTGAGTTCTTTGAGTTTAAATTGGAGTTTTAAATTTAAAGTTTCGTCAATATAGGTTCTAAGAATGCAACTAACATTAGCGGTCTATGCGTGCTGATGACAAAATCGGGCTTGGAGTTCTTGTAGACGAGCCGCGACGAAGTCTGCAGCCACTGCCACTGCCCCTCTTTGGTCTGGAAGCGGTACGCGATCATGCCGGAAGCACCAGTTTTCAATACTGTAAAGAAACAGATTATATTTTAATATCTGCCGTAAAATATTTACAACACATTCATTAGCTTTTTACTTAATTTACTTCAAGTTTAGCATATGTTTTTTCTTACATTCCCAAGATTTTGTCCGTTTTGTTTTTCTCAAAATTATATAATATTGAAATCTACATATATATATATATATTATCTATATTTATCCTTTAAACAAAAAATACTCACATTCTTGATGAGCGCTGGCCACGTAAGCCAGGTCATCATAATGCACTAAGTCGTAGCCCCCCATGTTACCCAGTTCTGCGTCTGTGTACCCTAGCAGCATCTTGCCCCTGGAAATGGATAGACATCATATTATAAATAAGTGCTTAAATATCTCGTAATACACCGAAACTCTGGGGTATACTCACAAACCTTTTTATGTCAGATACTTCCTATTCAACTATTTATAAAGCTGTATTAAGGTCTTTGTATTGGTATTAAATGTTACATAAGTAATAACATTTTAGTATTCTTACATATGGGTAGACAAAAACAAGACATTCTATCTCTCTCAGTTTCGAAATTAGTAGGTAATGAACAGTATAGGTTCTATCTTGAGTGAGATACTTGTTATGTGATGTGATAAGTTTTGGATTCCTTAGCGATCTTATTAAATTGGGTCCATCTAAGATATAATTTCTTACCTCTGATCCATAGACACGAGCGATAGATCTAATTTGTGCTTGCTTTTGAACATGACTTCCTTTTGAGGTATTTCTAAAAGACTGGGCGGCCCGAAAGGGGCACATATTGCAAACAACGCTAGCGGGGGTTCTTCCGTCTTCTTGTTCTGACCGTGTAGGATCTTGACTCGGCCTCGGATGTCTAGCCTCTATAAAATAACGATACTATGATTAATTTCACATATATGTAAAGTTATTAATTGATGCATGTCAAACAAAACATAAATTCGACAATTTACGTTTTCAACATTATTCTGTTCTATAGTACAAATTATCGAAGCTAAGCTAATACCATTGAACAAACCACAACTGGTAAACCACAAATTAAGATAACGAGCTCGTAGTAAAAGCAGATTGTAACCACCTTGGAAGGTTAATATAGATTATCGACTCTATTTCGTTTTATTAAACCTTATATTTGGAGCATTGCACTTTATGGCTGCGGGACATGGACCATGACACAACGGGACAGAGAAAAGCTTGAGGCGTTCGAGATGTGGTGCTGGCGAAGGATGGAGGGAATAAGCTGGACAGAAAGAGTCACCAATGAGGAAGTATTGGAAAGGGTAAAGGAGAAGAGACATATACTTCATACAATAGAAACTCGAAGAGGGAAAATGATAGGTCATTTGATACGACACGACGATCTAATACAAAAGATAATGGAGGGGAAAATTGAAGGAAGGAGGGGAAGAGGAAGGCCGAGGATTAGCTATTTGGACCAGATCAAGAAAAAGGCAGACGTCGGGTCGTATCGGGAAGTCAAAGAACTGGCGTTAAGTAGAACGGACTGGAGAGAACTGCACCGACAAGAGTGAAACTCTTAAATAATAATAATAATTCCTTGGACATTAGACTACAAAATGCACTAACAGAATAATGGTGATCATAACTTTTTGGAATTTTACAACCGTCCGACTCTCCACAAGAACGTATTCTCTTGAAAAAGGACTATGAACTCTCGTTAACAAACATTTTAAACCTATTCAACAAGGAATAAGGTTGAAAATTCAATATCCACGCAATGTAGTTCTAGCCTTTTTTTGTACGTAACTGGTTGGCGCTTACGAGAACAAAATCAGATAGGATTGTATTAGACACAATGCCATTGTGAATGCAGGTAAGTGGATTAGCTTAGCTTAGATAATTTGTACTATACTTATGCATGTTATTGATGCCGTCTACAGTACCAGGTAGAAATAGTGATCGTATTGATTTTAAGTGTCAAATAAATCATCTTACCAAGAACCCCGAAGTATTGTCTAGCAAACACCTAAACCGTACAGTGAAGCTTCTCTCTAGTAGGTGCGCTCTCTCCGGCCTTAGAACATCTTGGAGTGTGAGATTGCTAACTTCAGGAGGTAGAAAAGAGTTCCACAGCAGCTGCCGTTGTAGTTCCTCTCGGTCTTCAGAGTGGACCAATTCGTAGACCGACTGATGGACTATGTCTGACTGGAATAGAAAAAGAAGGTAATTAAATACGCAAATATAAACTCTGTTAGGCTAGTTAACTCTTTTTTTCGTAAATAGTCCCTAACTTTAAAAATTGTTTTAAGATATGGTTAGTAACAATAAACAAAGACCACACAATTATATAACAATTAGCGCAGAATACACTAAAGTTTTACCACAAAACGATCGAGTCATAATCAAACCATAAATCAATAAACTACGGAATAGCCCTAAATAATCGATTTCGACTCGATCATCAAATCATCTGTAACGAAGATGGACATGTTAATTCGGTATTCTATAATGCAAATGTCAATCTTGATGTTACTGAATTAGGGTACAATATTAGGTGGGAATAAGCCATTTATGAAAAAAAAAGTATCGCTTTTAACACGTCATGTAACAAAGACCGTGTAAATATGGATAATACAGCGTGTTGCAAGGAACTAATTGAAAATCAATGGGGTTGCTCAGGGCACGGTACTGGGGCCCGGTGACATGTAAATGATTCATACACAAACCCCCAAAAGGTTAGTGAGAGTGAGGGAACATATTGCAGGCATTAAACGTCAGAGGATGATTTGTTGGGTAATTGCTTTTGGGGTAGCCGTTGCTATGGAGTAAGGCGATGTTTTGTTGATAGCCCTTTGTTTTGGCAATATGGTTCGGGACGGTAAAACGGCAAAGGTGAATAGTTTTGTATGGGTAGTAAAACATAATAAGGAATAAAAATCGTTGATATAAAGAGCGGTAATATTTAAAACGAAGCTATTTTACCCTGTACGAAATTTACCGAGCTCTTTGGTATTATTTCCAGTTTTAAGAATATGGAATATTTATTTGTTAGTAAATCTAGTAGTTGTTACATAGACAGCTCGTTTTATCACCACCATACTTAATAATTTATCATATTATCTATCTCAGTATTTTTTATTTCACTTTTATTACATATGATCTTGGCATTTAATGTTGTTTATTATCAGTTTTACAACAATCTTATAATTTAATATACATAATTAATTAATGTATAAGGAACAATCCCTGATTTATCAGCTTAATTATTTATTATCCGCATCAGTGTACTGAATATAAAACACGCCATAGAAACAAAGCAACACAAAAGGAACTATCTGACCCCATTTATAAGAGTAGAGTGAAACATCAAGTTAGG
This sequence comes from Apotomis turbidana, assembly GCA_905147355.2. Classification (NCBI taxonomy): domain Eukaryota; kingdom Metazoa; phylum Arthropoda; class Insecta; order Lepidoptera; family Tortricidae; genus Apotomis; species Apotomis turbidana. Next base: position 26,096,267 of record LR990281.1, on the reverse strand, counting down.
AGGTATTATGGTGGATCGATACACCACCTGGTGCGCGCTCCTGACGCGGGGCAAAGAAAACCACGAGAAGGAATTGTTTGAATCAAGCCAATACAGGCTTTTGATCAATTGTGTACGAACTATTGCGTAAGATATCGCTATAGTTCTAAATCTAAAGGATAACAACGCAACTGAGGACATGATGAATGTTTTATGTACTGAATGAAGAATTTTGTGTTAGGAATATAATCTGGAGCATAGAATGATGACGATTGGATTAGCACTAAAGATGTGTAACATTATGGTCATGATTTTTAGGGTTCCGTACCCAAAGGGTAAAAACGGGACCCTATTACTGAGACTTCGCTGTCCGTCCGTCCGTCCGTCTGTCACCAGGCTGTATCTCAAGAACGGTGCTAGCTATCACCGTTATCACACTTGAAATTTTCACAGATGATGTATTTCTATTGCCGCTATAACAACAAATACTAAAAACGAAATAAAATAAATATTTAAGGGGGGCTCCCATACAACAAACTTGTTATACCTATATATACATACATATATATATAGGTACGGAACCCTTCATGCGCGAGTCGGACTCGCACTTGCCCAATTTTTTATTAAAATGGTCATGATAGGCAGATACAATATAATACACATACTTTTTATTGCAAACCTCAAATACATAGGAGAAATACAAGATAAGATTAATTAAAACAGCTGGCGGTCTTATCGCTAATGATTCGATGAAATTAATTGTTAACTATTTTAAAACATAATATTTTTTTGTAAGATTCGATACTTACAATACAAACGTTTAATAAGTTCACGGACACAGGGCCATTTAGAAAATTGTATGCTGCGGTACAGACAAAACTCATACAAAAAAGTTCTAGCCAAAAACGGTACAAGCCATTTGCATAAAAACCTTTTCATAAAAATTATGAGAAATGTTTGGCTGTAGACGGGTCATAGGCGGTTACGAGAAGATAAAGTCGCCGTCTACAGACGTGGTGCCGTATCACGAGGGTCCTAATTTACGGCTATTGACGTATACTGTCCGTGAAAGTAGAGTAGACATCAACTAACACTTTGTTGTTATGACACTTCCCAAAACAGATCACAAATAAATGTAAATGTAAAACAAGTAATATCGCAGCGCTCACCAATGATCTCTAGATTACCCTTGATAAACGAGAGAAAAAAACTGATTTTAAAATGGATCATTAAAGATAGTTAGACATAGATCGGAGGGTACGGAGGGGTCTATGGTTTATCCACGTACCCCTGGCACGTGCCCTTACCAGGAAGTAGCAAGTACCGACCGATTTAATGATTCCAAAATCGATTTGTTTAATCACCAGTTACCCTTACTGGCAAAGAATAATGCGACAGAAGAGTAAGTGCAATATATTCAAACAAAATCGTGTTAATTCTAAAGGATATACCTAGGTTTTTATGAGCCTTATTTTATAAAAATTATTATTGCAGTAGGACTTTTACTAAATATTAAACCAAACCTAATTATGATAATAGATTACAAACACCGTTATACAGGGTGTAACCGACGGTGTACCGAAAACTGAAACCATGGCTTCAGACCATTATTCTGGGCTGGAAATAAAATTTTAAAAACAAAATTCAGGGATGTGGTACTATATTATATGTACCTACATCTAGACTATATAATATAACGCTGATAAAAAAAAACAAAACAATCTGTATATCTAACGTCCATCATCAAGTGTAAACTGTAAAAACGAGGTTGTGTCAATCTACTAGTTCTGATTTATATTAGTGTCATTGACGTTCTATAAACGTTTAATCTATGCTAAATAGTCAGTCAGGTAACGAAATTACTCGGTTGCCTCGAGCATAAACAAAAGCTAGCGGGGAAATAAAATTTATACCATGCTCCTTTAGTGAAAGTTTTATTATAAGGGGTCGGATTTCGAGCAAAATTGGGGTTTTTACTTCTGATAGCAATATTTCACCGGGGGCTTTATTAGCCGTAATGCGGAGGGCATTTATTAATGAGCAAGTTTTAAAAAATGCGGCCATTCTGTCACGTTTTTTTCGTGTTCTATTTAGGGTTGCGTAGGATGATTAGAAACCGGGTATTGTAGAACTTAAATACCGTAAGGTCGGGGTACTTTGACCCTACAAGGTTACTTTGTCCACCCATAGAAAACCATGACTTGATTTGACTAATCTACCACTGTACGAAACCCTCGGTGCGCGAGTCAACTAGCTCCTGGTCGGTTTTTTTTTAAATTTATGGATTCGATTAAATACATGCATGTTTATGGATAGACAAAGTAACCTTGTAAGGTCAAAGTACCCCGACCTTACTATCAATTTCCCTACACGAATAACTCAATAGAAATATGATTCGATCCTTAACGTTACTACATAAAACATTTTAGCAATTTTACTGAACAGTATGATTGCTATTTAAATTGTTTGCACAAAATGAACTCGTTTCATAGTGTCTCAACTACTTTGATGTGTTCTTATGGGTTCACATAATTATAATCGGTGTCAGTCAGCCTGACAATGAGTAAAGAAATCTGCATACGAAAGCTAGGTAACTGAACGGTACTCATACGGATATATTGAGAGGAATCGCCACATAAGGACCGAGAATGGTTAAAAAATGACAATGCATTGTTCCGTTTACAGCAGATACATCCTCCCCCTCGATGGATGCAATTTCTCGGAGCACATGTGTATGTTGTTAAATAGCCAATGTCATTTATGTCATGCTGTCAAAAACTTCAAAATACCTATTTGATATGAGTACTCGGGCGAACGTAATTATGAACCCATTTTGTAAAAATATGTTTTTTAATACAAGTAAGTAGGTATATAATAATGACTATTAAATGAAATATATTATTTGGTTCAAATTAACAAATAAAATATGATTTCTACTGAGTAGGTAGGTAATAAGTTTGACGCAGCTCTTTTTATGTGCGATTTGGTACTGAAACGAATATAACTACATAAATACTCATACAAAAGGAGCCCTACCTCCTTGAGCCTAGACGCTGTAAATGTGATGCATAAATTATGATGTGACCAAGAAAAAGTCCGGATTTTTCGCAATTCTCACGGGACTGAAGCGTCGGACAACAGCTAACAGTAAAATACGAGTGAGTCTTTGATTTGTTCTTATGGGTACACCCATTGATCCAGTGTAATTAAATTATAGACACATAAATTCATTCTAATTTTTGTTTTATCTTTTTATGAAAGTGCTTCTTAGATCAGCTGGCCTAATCGAATTTGGAATAAAGGACGCATATCGGAGTTAGGATATCCGAGGAGTGGTCTCAGATTACTTAATAAGTAGGTATTGTTTTTCTTCTTTTTCCTAACTTGTGGTATTGTCTACCTTGTGAGGGGGTGTAACAGGGATCGAAGTGAGATTGACCCTCTAATACGAATTCAATATACGTGGCGTGAGCGTAGCCGCGAGCATAAGTAGCTTTATCTCTTCTTTGCCTCTCTGTTAGTAAACACATGTATTGTAGACAATACCTCATACATTGTTTAAATTTTAATTTGAATTGTGTTTGTTCTTGTTGATGAATGTATAATAAAGAATTATCAGATAGATGCACAATCATGTGACTCAAATGAAGGAGAACGATTCATGTCTTTAGCTTTCACGATATATATCACTCATCACGTTCATTTCCTTCATTCCGTTCAGTGGATCTATAGACTGACACTGCTCCATCATGTCATCATACCTACTTTCATGTCTTTCATTTCGTTCAGTGGTTCATTTGAATGAATGCGTCGTAAGAAGTATTAAGAAAGTATACAAAACTAATACTAAATGACTATTGAAAAAATGTGACTCATTTCAAAATAAGTAATCGATAAATTAAATTATTTGACGTCGTTCGTTAATTTATTTTATAAGTATATCTTCATAATTGTCAAATAGCATCATTTCTGTTCAGTTCATATAGAGTGGTTCCGAGCGAAAGATATACTGATACAGTGAGTTAGTTTATCTATCAGTGAGTGATTTACTGGTGTGAATGAAAATACTATACTTGATTTCACTTACTCACGAACGACACACTTGTTAATTAATAAATTATTGCATAGTATTGTACCAAAATAAACGTATATACAAACCCAATGTAATATAACAGAACCCTAAAAGTGAAGGTTTTTCTTTTAATACGAGTCCGATAAAAAGCTTAACCGATAAAATGGGGTGGTTACTGCAAAGGCTTTATCGTCGAATGTTATATTTTCATTGCAATAAAAAGTTTCGTGAATAAGTAATTAGAAATGTTATAGTTTCGTATCTTATTATTTTTAACGGTTCATATTTTGTACATTTTATTACAGTTTTTAAAGCTTTTGTTGTTAGTGAAATTGTTTTTGTAGATTACAGCAGCTTATTAGAACTGAAAAACTGTTACGAAGAATACCTTATATTTGTTTATTAATTCAGTTAGGTATGTAAAAACTATTTTATAAGTTACACGTTTCCATACTACAGGGATATTTAAAAATAAATATAATTGAAATGTATAAAGACATAATTCCTTTCTCGTTCACGATCAGGTTCAATCAGAATTTCGAGCAGGATGTTTGTATGTACATCTTTATGGCGTGTTCAAAATTGTGTAGTTAAACCCAGCAGGTTAAAAATGCGATTATATTCTACTAAATCAACTAAGGGGCGTAAAATCAAATATTATAAAGTAGTTGTGCGCAAAGTAAAATTATATTTACTTAAATAAGTTCACTATTTAGAGATTAATCATTCCGGGTTCGTGATTAACCGCAATCAGGGCTAATTACTACTAAATCAAATTAACTAGTGAAAAATTAAACTATGAAGGTCGTTTTCACTACCAAGAGCTGAAAATTATATTAATCACTAGAAGGTGCCAAACTTTGTACTCACTGTAGTTGGCCCTATATAATATATATCATAGGGTAGTATTTACCCGACTGGACTGGAGGGATGGCTGAACAATTGAACATCCCTATACCAGAATTAGTCTAAATCAGGTTGGTTTCAGTGTGATTACAGGACAAATAATTTTGTTGTTGATACTATAAACCTTAACGCATACTCCCCTCATCCCCTAATAATTGGGTCATTGTCAGTTCAAAAAACAAAATTCGTCCCTCCGGTGGTCAAAAGTTAAGAGCTTGTATGAATCTAGGTTATATTGCTATTACATCGGATTATAGAAGAGGAACATTCTTTATTCTCACAGGCATTTAATTAGAAAATTAGGCTTTAGAATCCTTAATTTCGCAAATGTCCGGAAAGACTATAACCTAAATCTGACAATGACCCAATTGTCTGTCTTTTTTTAGTCACCTAAATAACACGCAGAAGAACACACGTATTTCTAATTTATTTAAACCAAAAAGTTAAACTAAAAGGTGAACCTCATTACATATACTTAACATTTTTTACCAACTGATGGCTGACGTCGCACGCCCCTACAATTCCTGCATCGAAAAAAAATTAAAAATACGCGGACGAAGTCGCGGGCACCTCGACCAGTTCTATACTTCTGTAATTGTTCTTCTATTTGGATTTTGCCGTTATTTGTATATTTTAGGAGGCAAACGTAAGGTTATCCTACGGCTTGATATTGGGTACTAACCTGGTGGAAGCCAAGGTAGCTCTCGATGCTGTGTGTCGCGAAGAACACCTCGCCTTCACACGTAAGGATCATCAAGAAACCATTCAGCGCCTGGAAATTATACATAACATTCACTTTAAATAAATTCAAAATGAACATTTAATACTTACTACACTAGACTAAACTTCTGCATAGTAATCACATCGCATATTTCACTATGCCTGTACTCAACGATATAAAAAACAGACTATAGGTTAATTATAATTAGTATTTGTAACAAACGTCAGTCAACTACGGTAGGTACTACTTACAGCTACACAAAAGAACGTCATATCGATCAGACATTTCGGTCTTGCGTCAAAATATTTAGAGGACATACATCAAGCCGTTCCTTATGTAAAGTAGTTATAAAAAGTTTTCCGAGTAAGTAGTTCGAATGTTTCCGATGCTAGCCGAGAGGCGGCGAGTTTTTCCGAAAGGCAGCGAGTTGGCAATTTCCCGTTGACGCGTGAGTTATGAGCTGCTGCCGGTTGAAGCCCTGGATACGTATCCATTGACTGACGAACGTGTTTTTTGGACACCTGATCATCGTCGTGGCAAAATATTGAAATAAATACTCAACAAAAAAATGCTAAGTAAATGTACTAAAATTAATCAAATCTAATAAAACTTTAAATATGTCACTGTAAAATTGTGAATACCGTCAGTTTTATAATTTATCTAGTGAAATTATAATCTAACATAACCTAACCTCCATCCATCAGTTTATAAATTAACGGTATACACAATATCAAAATAAAATAAAGGAATTCGTTTATTAGGTATGTCCCAAGCGTTTTATCTCAAAAAAAGATGCTTGCTGATTTGATATAAGTATCAGGAACATACCTAATTTATACCTAACATTCGTTGACACTGCGCTAACTGATCAAATTCGATTATTAAGTTTACAGTTTTCGTATCAATGAATAAAATTATTAAGGCGCGTTCGTGGTGTTTTTTTTCGGTTAAACAAAACTTAGACTTGGGCCTCCGGATAACCGGAAGCCTACGGAACCGCGTTCGGAGCCCAAAGATAAAGTAAACCACCGCGATGGAACGTGTATTTATTGCTCGAGTTCGCATTGATTTATTAGCGAATAATCCATAGTTTATATATTTGTTAAAATGCCATAACTGTACAAAGTTTTTCCCAATTTGTGTGATACTTTTCCAAGTTATTCCAAACTAGGATTGGTAAAGTTACGAAGAGGAATGTGAAAAGAAAATATCGGTTCTACTCGTGTATGCACGCCCCTGTATACTCAGGTTTGATAGATATTTAAGCCCATAAAGCTTGACTCGCTAAAGTTGCGTTTACGCAATATTACATTCAAATTCAAATACTTACAAATTCGTTTATTGCAAGAACATAGTAATAAATTAGGTTATACAGGTATATACAGTGTTGCTTATATTCTACCAACAATTAATTAAGTATATTACCTATTATAAAAATAGCTAGGTGTATGAAACATTCTCATGGTAATATACTAAACATCTTTGTGAAATTCCTTTTAGTTACATTAAATTTAACGTCTGGACTGACATTTGGACGTTTTTGAAATTGTGATGATAAAATAAATTAAAAGTTATCGACCACGGGAAAGGTTACCACTATGGATGTACTATGTATTTAGGTATATATTTATTTAATACATAGCTAACTAGTGTCCATAACACAAGCCTATTAGAGCTTATTACCTACTGCGGAATTAGATCGTTTTGGGTGAGGTATTCCGATATTTATTATTATTTCATTACAATTAACAAAAATAGACAGAACCGTGTATCCCTAAGCGTCGATAGTTACATATTTTGTGAACACGATAGCTGGATGTGTCAACAACCGAACGTGACGTCAGGAATTTTATCATAAAGCTGTTTTTCCACTAATGCTAAGCTACTTCTAAAAACTAAACAAGTAGTGCGCGAGGAAAAAACCTCCAATAGTTAGTCACCGAGTGACGCGAAAAATAATACGTGAATGGACTATTGTTGTCACACAGCTTAGGTAGGTCAACGATACCGTATTAATTGATAATGATAATAGCTCACATCAGCTACTCTTTATGATATGTCAAAAACGATCTGTTAATATGAAGTTTTTGTTCTTGTGACGTCATAAAATTCAGTAGTCAAAACACGTCTCCTTATTAGGTTTTGTCCAATAAAAAATTAGTATTACTAGTTTATTTCGTTCCGCGTTTTATTGAATGTGTGTTTAGTGGTTCCAATGATACAATATAATATTTTCACTACGTTCAAATACCGTTTTCTCTTGGAAATTATGGGATGGTTTATGTCATGAGCTCACGACGTTACAAGTTATACTCACCTGTAGAAACATCTCCCCGTCAGGCATAGCGTGGTCGTAGGCGGAGTGTTCGCGTCGGTGCCCGTGCAGCTCTTCCTTCTCTTTGTGCATCACCACTGCAACAATACACACACATTGTTCATTCATATTGTTTGGTGGATACATTGACATCACTGGCGATACTAAAACGAATAATATCATTTGAAAGTGACAATCTTACACAAATATATATACCTACCTTGGCCCCTTACTCTCTCCTATCAAGAACCTCACAAAGTTTTAAGGGTACTGTGTCGCGTACGCAGACATGAAGTATTAAGTAGTAGTAGTAGCAGTAGTTGTAAGCCCCCAAAATGCTTGTTGAGGGTGTTCATGTGTATTTGCGTTTATCATAAAATTCATATACCTATTTGACCAAACATTTTCTCGACAGAACAGTGTCGAGACTTTCTACAAGAACATATCTATCAAAATTAGTAACTAAATTACAATACAATACATTGCAACTGAAAGGCTTAAGCTCATGTGGATCCCTCAATATACTGACAATTTAGTGAAGTTCGAGAGTTTTATATTTATAAAATAGCACGAAATGCTAAAACCAGCAAAAACCGTAACGGTAACGATTATAGCGTTACATAATATTTTACAACGTCATTATTCCCTTTAAATATCCGCTCTTCTTTAATTAGGAGTTATGGGCACATGCACACTTTAGAACATACATACACCGAAAGCACTAAGGTTCTAACACCTGCTCATTTTCGCGGCACGATTACACTAAAAAAACACAGTATCTCATAACGACATATCTTTACAATTTAAACGATACTTCCTTTCGCTAAGGTTCTATTTTTAATGGACCCAATCGAAAGATAAGACCTTATGTATAAATGACACTTCACATGCTATGGTGTTTTTAATTTGCGATTTTTAACGGTTTTCATTGATAACAATCTGGTACTGATGGAATTTTAAACAGTTTAAACTGCTATCAGTAATTACCTTCAAGCTTTCAACTACGTATATATCATATTTATGCGAACATTGAATATAAATAATTTGTATAAACTTGCATATTATGGATATCAGCATTATTATTTATTTATTATCATATTAATTAAAAGTCATTCATAAATAGCGTGTCTAGTTTCGTATTAGGTGCAATTTATATTTTGCATCAAATCATACGTCATATATATTTAGAATCAAAACTACTGTGTTGGATGTAGAAACACAAGATGAAACAATCCTATAAATAGGCTGTATGTAAGTAAGGAACCGCTTGGTAAAACTGTTAATAGTAAGGTTAGCAAGCGATAACCTGCAACCAAAATACCAATCACGAAACCAACCTTCTAAAGTCCTAAGAATACAATTATACCTAGTGTTGATCAGGAATAAATAACCTTTTTGTTCATGTTTAGTTAAGTAACAAATGCAAATATTTGTTGCCCCTAATTCACAACACCATAAGAACGGGTACGAAGATGAAGAGCACATGAATGGTCCGTAGTAGCATTTAATTAAAATAAATAAAAAAAAAAATACTGGAGAAAAACATATATTCAAATCAAAAATTGCCAAATTGTTACGAAACGTTTAATTAAAACTTATATTTTGGAGTATTGCACTGTGTGCCTGCAAGATTATGGAACATGACACAACGAGCCCAAGAAAGGCTTGAGCCATTCGAGATGTGGTGCTGAAGAAAAATAGAGGGACTAAGCTGGACAGAAAAAGTTACCAAAAGTATTGGAAAGGGTAGAGGTGTAGAGACTTATTTACCATACTACAGATACAAATACAGATACAGATACTTTATTGGTAAAATGGTATTTTACAAGTCAGTCATGTTACATTACATTATTATTATTATCAATTACAATTATCTACATATTATGTTTACAATTCCCAATTATTATTACGATACATTTTCAATTGTTATGAAAAATATAAACTATAATTTAATTATTAGTACTATCAATTGGTTAATATAGGTACAAGGTCAATGATCGCCTTCAAAAAACTCATCTAAACTATAGTATGCATGGTCTAAGAGCAAGGATTTGAGTTTGCCTGTGAATGTTATGTCACTAGTGGCTTCCTTTATGCTATTTGGTACTTTGTTATAAATTTTGGGCCCAACGACGCTGAGTGACTTTCTAACCTTGGCAAGTCGGTGTTTAGGAACTTGAAGCAAAGGTTCCCTACGGCTCAATAGCTTCTCTGTATTGCGATGGTTTGGTAATTTGGGAGATTCGCCCTTACACAATTGCAAACTGTCAGTATGTAGACCGATGGTAGGGTTAAAATTTTGTAGTTCTTAAACAGGTCCCTTGCTGGGTGGTCGAGTGGTTTTCTTGCAATTATTCTCAGCGCTCGCTTTTGCAGCTTGAATACACTGTCGCGTTGTGCAGACAAACCCCACAAGTCCACACCCTGTATAAGGATAGAGTGGAAGTATCCGTAATAGGCCCTCTTCATGTTGTCAGTGGAGAGAAAGTGGTGCGAGTCGTGTTAGTGCAAAGCACGCAGAAGAGAGAGAATTGCATAAAGACTCAACATGTGAGGACCAGGTCAGCCCAGAGTCGATTATGAAACCCAGGTATTTACTCTCTTCTACTTGCGGGACAGGTTTATTGTTTATTCTAATGTCAAGTGAATCCTTATTTGAATGTCTCAATTGAAAATGCATTATATTTGTTTTTTCCACATTTAAAAGCATACCGTTTGCCGTAAACTACTTGTCGATGTGTAACATTGCGCGGTTTAATTTCGATTTCAGAACTGTGAAATTTTCGGCATGTACTATGATACAGGTATCGTCGGCGTATATGACATATTCTGGTTCAAGGCAAGCGGCTGTAATATCATTAACAAACACAAGAAATAGGTTGTTTCCCATACAGGATCCCTGTGGCACAGAGCAACCCTCCATCGGTTCCAGGTCTGACCTTACATTGAGAACACAAGTACTTTGTTTGCGGCCTCTTAAAAAGGAAGCAACCGTGTTATGAAGTTCACCCGTCACACCGTAACGTGCCAGTTTTTCGAGAAGAAGGGAGTGATCGATCGTTTCGAAAGCGCGCGACAAATCGCAAAAGACGGCAGCGACCTGTCGCCCGCCTTCGAGGTGCACCAGCACCCGCGCCACCACATCCCGCGCCGCGTCCGTCGTACTGCGACCGGGTTGGTACGCATACTGACATCGGTTTAGCAGATTATTCGAGGTGAGGTGTTCTATCAATTTGGTACTCAACAAACATTCAAAAATTGAAATTATTGGAATTAATGAAATGGGCCGGCAGTGTCTGGGCTCGTTCAGCTTAACTTACTCACCATAGAAACTCGAAGAGGGAAATGAAAGGCCATTTAATACGACGCGACGATCTAATACAGAAGATAATCGAGGGAAAAATTGAGGGAAACAGCGGCAGAGGAACGTCGAGGATTAGTTATTAGGACCAGATAAAAAAAAGGTAGACGTGAAGTGAAAGAACTTGCGTTTGAGGAATTTAAATTAACTGGAATATCAGAGTCATGGAAATATTTGTAAACAACAAATACTGTAGGTAGATGCATTTTACGTGACTGATAAATACTATATGAATCATCCTTTATACACAATAGTAACAATACCAGTGTCACACTATTAATATTCATAATTTACTCTGCAATTGCAAAAATCTCTGCCCCACATGCAATAAAATCTCAGCCATAAAACCATGGGATAAGATTTAATTTCTCCCAACTGGTTCCCAGCATCCCAGCTAGACGTGCGATTAGTCGCCGTGGCCACGCCCCCTCCAGTACCTATCATAATGAAGCAATATCGAGGGGACAGCGAAGGGGTAGGGTGCAATATGACAAATCACAACTATTTGTTATATTCAGGATATAAGTCTGTAACTTGGTATGACAGAGTAAGTATGTAGAACACAATAGCGATTCAGAAAGTAACTGCTAAAAAGGTAAAAAATTATCATATTTTCACTCTGAATGTATGATTTTAGGGGTTGGTTCAGCTCATATTTCAGTAAACTACATGTTTCTATTATTTCTACATGTTAATACGCAAAGTGCGTTTTTACCAACCAATTCCCACTTAAGCTGCCTGTTTACTGAAGCGGAGCGGAAAAATGAACCAATAAGGCTGCGTCTTTGTGAATCCCGAAAGAGGAGCATTTAATTATTTTTATTAAAGCACCCAGATAGCCCGCCCAGGTGTTATAACACCGCTAAAAAAATTTTAAATAATTTACTCTAATGCTTGTTGCGATTTCAGATATCGCAAAATTTACCCAGGTTACAAAAAGTTCGTTTAGGTGAAAGTGGGTTAACGTCTGCTAGCGAAAACCAAACGTTTACAATGAAGCAAAAATTGTTTTTTTTTCCCCTAAAGCATGCAAGAAGCACCTGTTTCAAAACTTTAATGGCTCTAGCATCAGGTTCAGTGGTCCAATAGGAAGGACGCTCGTGTTGGCTCGGAAAGCCTTTGGAGACGCAGGTACGAACCCTTCCTGAACCATTACATTTTTAAATTTTTCGCTTCAGGAGCCTTTAAATCTGAGGAATGTAAAAGGTCCACTTTACACATTTCCTTCTGTGGACAGGCAACCATAGAAAGGTATTTGAGACTGAAAAGTGCATATATTTAATCAATATGCTTTTATTTCTTCGTTAAAAGCAAAAAAAAACATCAACGTGTTGAGTTTACGTTTGCCACTGCCAATATAAATTTTAATGGCTTCGTTAAATGCGGTTATAAAACAGCCCTAAACAATCGTAACTGATCTAGACACAGTCATACAAAACCCCTTTTTAAGTGCGGAGTAGGTTATAATTAACTGAACGAAATAACCATCTTCACACAGCGCTTGCTGTCAATCGTAGTGGTGGTAATTATAATTGTATGTGGAATGTAATGCTTGATAAATTGAATAACTTATTCATTTTGAGTGGCCTTAATTAATCAACGAGGAATGTAGAGCTTGGGTAGTCTACGAATTGATATAAATATACTTATTTTGTGTTGGTTTATCAGTTTATTTATTTTAAAGCTGTCTTCTTTTATAAAGTGGATACTTAATTTATTATATTATATTAATTATTATTTGCCTAAGTTATGTTTTTCATTGGGTTTTTTATAAATTGAATATCAAAGGTTAAACACAGACTATAAACAAATTATACCCAGACAAAACTTACTTGTCAAAACTTACGTGTCTTAGAGTATTTGTCAGGCTTTATAAATTATCCAACATGAAGTGTCGTGCCGTTATGGGTGTTTAGAGCCGCAGAGAGAAGGACCCCTTAGAAGAACGCCGAGTCCGCCCTTGGCCGAGCTGACTAGCGAGTCTTTAGGAGGAAATACCACTACTCATTTTTAGCATAACCCTGTTACGTGAAGTTTGGACCTCATTTGTATCCGACGCTATATCATAGTTACCAGGTGAAACCTTAACGTAAACTGATATTATTGGGAAAGGAGCAGTGATATATCCTCTTAATATGCTTTATTATTATATGCTAAGAATTGTGCTCTTATTTGTAGTTAAGTTAAGTATTCCATGGTAGTCCGTTCCTCGTATATCAATTCTGATTAAAGCAGATCCTAAAACCTGACATCTATACTATCTTGACTCGTGTTTAATAAAAAAAGTCGCCTATTTACACAAGATAATCACGAAAATCAGTATTTTTGAATTTCTAGATTATCAATTACAATTTTCAACCTATTTCCAAGGACCCATAATTCATATATATAAGGCTTTGGCAACAAACAAATACACAAACAGTTATTTATGTGCCGGTCGTTATGGCCCGGGCAATTACCTCACGTGGGATACGCCATGTGGCCTCATTAGGGATGGGAGTTTGTCGATAGTTTGAGTATCGATACGGACTGTTGATGAATCTATACTGTTCCCATAGGACATTGTTCTTCATTGTTATGTTTATTAATAGAATAGAGATTCACGTAACATCATACATTTATGGGGAAAAAAAAACCTAATCACAATTTCTGAGAGGAACATTTGGATGCAATGCATTTCATTTAATTGTTTATGCAATATACATATTAAACATGATTTGCAATATACTTTATGTGTCAAACAAGTTTCTTATACCTAATATTTATGAGCTGAGCAAAACAAAAATAAAAAAAAAACATAAGTTCTGTATGTAATCCTGCGATTGAGTCATTTGTCGGGTTTGAAGTAGACTTATTAGTGTTTGAAATTTTGATTTCGAAACAATGTGGAAATTTCTTATTGACGTAAAATGTACTCGTCTAATTAAGTATTGTTAGGTACATCGATAAAGCTTCAGGTACATACTTATAGTATAAGAAGTGAAATATTTCAAAATTCCTTTAACAATCCAAGCCCAATCGAAAAATAATTCCAACTCTAAAAATCCGTGAGTTATTGTTTTCGCGCCATCTCGATAAGCCAATCGATCGTTGTATCGATAAGCGGGCATCGACAATCGATCGTATCGATAATGTCCGCAGATACGTCACTAATCGAACGCGATGGTTTTATCACCCTTTATAATCGTCATTGCTCCCTTCAAGCTTAGTTTTGCTGTTAATTGAATATTTAACTATTATTCTTTCAAGTAGGCAATAATCTTTTTTATGGTCGCAGTAAAGAAACAGAATATATTTAAGATAGTATATTCATAAAGGCTATTCACATAGCATATATTGTATATACATGTACCTATCTTTTTTAGTAATAGATTGATCAACGGAATAAAATAACATGGTAGTGTCTGTTAGTAAGAACTGTATGAAAATAATTTCATATCTATGTCACAAGATTTGTGGTGAAAATGTCACATTCTTACCTGATTAAAAATATGTAAATGAAGAGCACACGTAGGCACAATTATACTTGTATCTACCACTAATCTTGTCTTTCCTGTATTACAGAATCCAATCCACTTTACTTGCATAAGATGATGTTATGTAAAAATACAAAGAAATTAATCATCATCATTAGCATACGTTTAATATCTATATAATGCAACCTAAGTTTCTCATCTCCAACATCAATTATAATAATAGATACATTATTGTATTTTACATATCAATCGGAGTCACAGCCGCCATCCATCAAGCATGTCGGTGCATAGCATCACGACATAAATAAAATTAGCAAATATTAATAATTAATAGGCAACGACGATTAATTACCCCGTTTCTGGGAATCAGCTGTTGCATGTCTAAGTGCGGTTAGCAATTAAAATCAAATGACGGTTCAGTGTCAGGCGATTTTTTTAGGGCCGATTTGGTTGATGCTTGAAATGACTTGAAGAGCTGGTTTAACCTTTTGACTGCCGAAGATGGGGATGAGAACAGGCAAATTGTGCCCTTGACACCACATTATCATGTATCACTATGTAAATGAATCCTAAACTACGCTCCTTCGTAAGCCACGAATCCACGATAGAAGGATACACACAATTATACAAAATAAATTTACATATTGTTGAGTTTTTTTCGGTTTTCTTCTCAACATAAGAGGCCGCTTATTGTGAAATGCCGATAAATTCAGATTCCTACCAGCAAAAGTACCCTTGTGGCCTACTTATCGTATAAACTATTTGATAATTTTTGGTGCTTGATGGGATTCGCCTTAACTGCATTTGAACGTTCAAAAAGTCGACGTACCTACATTCATAACCGGTTGCGCACACGCATGGTTCTCGTCAAGTCGCCAGGCTTAACACAACACAACATAACAAATTAACAATTACTCATTTAAAAAATAAGTCTTTTTAAATATACAATATATGAATTCACCAATAATTAAATTAAATCTAAAACTAAACTATGTCTAAAAATGGGCCCCGCATTAACGATATCTGGGGTATGTTTCAGGTATATCGCCTTTAACTGTCATTAAAACGTGGTGTTTGTATTTCGGTCTGCATAATGTGACATTTCACATTAGTACGTTATCAAGTTAAGTTTGCGCCAGATATGTATAGCGTCGCATATAAATGAGGTGTAAACTTAACACGATAGGTACATCGGCACTTCGGAGATTTCTCCGAAATATCAGTGAGATATAATATCGAATTAGGGCCCTGTTAGGCGAAGTTGAAAGCTCAAGGGGTTAAGTGTGCGTATCCACTGACGCGGCTGGACGGAACGTAACGGAGGGGATCGTTGTAGAGCAATTAAATACGGTGCTCGATACTTTTTTATTCAAAGGCACATGAATCAAAGGTATGGCAGGCCTCGTCACAAAATAGAGCTCGGGATCTTTTTAAGGGGATGCCTTTGCCTTGTAGTCGGATATATTTATTTTGAATGCTACAAAATACAATATTTGATAGTAACCACATTACATTCCTCAATATGTAGGTAAGTAGCAAATTATAGGTCCAACGTATGTATAAACAAAAATATAGACACTCAATCGATCTACAATAGTCACAAAACCAGCCAACAGCTCCCGAAAAACTAAACACCTAATAATTCGCTCTAGTTTGTATAATTAACCGACCTATCTAAATCTGCCCCCCGTCACGGTGGCTTACCGCGCGTGCCATATGCGGGACGGTTGAAACATCTGCGTACAGCATATTCGTTTTTAATTGCGCTGACCGTGCGATTGGGGGCCATATTGTTTTAGATAGGCAACTGTCATTGTGACAGGAACAGGAGCATTCGAGAATAAGAGTGCTTATTCCACCGTTCTTTAGAATATTGCCAAACAAGAAACATTCTTGATATTACACTTTCTTGTCATATCGCAATGTTTGCCATTAGTACTAACTACAATAAGTGACATTTGAAATAAGAAATATAAAGGTAAGGGAAAACAACCGGCTCTATTTTTTATTTATTTTTCGTTTTGGCTACAAAATCGCCGAGTTCTGATTATTTATTCCATATAGGGATTTGATAACTCCAATACTTTAACATTTTGCAAAAGTAACTTACCCAGTCCTTCCCCCAAATGTGACTTAGCCCTTCAAATGGTAAATTAGTAATATATTGCTTGCTCTAATCATTTGTACGGTCAGCACTAAAATAGCTATAAATTTTTCTACTGGCTATTAATTTTACTACTGGCTATTTATAAATAGCTGTCAATTTTGCTATATGTCAAATTGAATACTAAAAATGTGAACATGTTTTGCAAATGTTATCATATTATCCCAAAATTATACGTTACTTTCATTCAGAATCTACGATAAGTTTATTTTTAAATCGATGATGTGACATTGGGTCACATACTACTGTAAGGAATTAGTAAGTAAAATTGAAAAAGTGGTTGGGATATTGACCGTTACATTTTTTAAACTCAAGAACTTAATGTTCCCGAGTGTCAGTTAATTTTGTTTCTGACCGTACTTTTGGCGATATGACTTGCTATTTTTAATTTACGAATTACGCATATCAATATTGTGAATCCAACTATTGCATTACCTCCAGCAAATACATAAATTTATAGGAAAAATGTGGCCTATCAGGCAATCATAATTTACAACAAATTGCCCAAGTTCTGTAGGGAATTGGATAATAATAAATTTAAGAAATGGATAAATGAATGGCTAATAGAGAAAAAAATTTACTCAGTCACGGAATACTTATTATGAATTTGACTATTTTAATTAAAATATGTTGCTAAAACTTTTATTATATGTTATAAATAAGTATTAAGAATAATATAATAAATAAAACTATTATATTTATAATTAATGTAATTGTTTTGATATCAGTATCACGTTGTCTCTTATTATTAAGTGTCAAAATGTAAGTGCAAACTGTAAATACAGTAGACTATGTTATGTACTGGAACCAAAGTTGTAATATTATTAAGACCACATATGTATTTATGTAAAAACTCATGTTCAGCACCAAATAAATTTCATTTCATTTCAATCTATTCATCTCGATGAGAAAAAAAGCATCATTACGGTTGAGGTCAACGACGAATAGCAGTTATCGCCAAACTTGAAATATAGTCGACAGACTTTATATAGATGTCAGCGCTAACTGATGTTACACACTGACATCTATCGGAGATTACCTGTTCTAGGTTCGAAACCCGGCAAGGGAAATACATATTTACCGTCATGATCATGATGACTAGTGATGAACTTGAATATTTTGTTCCTGGGTCATGGATAATTTATATGTAATGTGTTTGTATGTGGGAATATATTTATCTATCTACGTAAGTATACTTATATACCACGTATACTACGTATGTATAACACAAGCCCAAGCTAAGAGCTTAATTTGGGACTAGGTCGATTCGTGTGGGATTGTCTGATATTTGTTTACTTTCGTCCGATACCCGATACACCTTAGTGCATACCTTCTTCTAACATAAAGTACCCTTACCACGTGGCTCAATTTCTCCTTCGTGACTCAACGCCTTTAGGATCAGGTTAAGCTAAACTATAACACAATTATGACACGACGCGAGCACGACACTTTAAAATTAAAAACGGCTCGGCTTTGTTTAACACTTTACCGTGACTTATTATTGCTTAACACGAAGTTAAATCAGGTCAGTTTATAGTTTTATATTGGGTGTGTTTATCCTTTTTATTTAATATAATTATTAACTGGTCATGATACGTGTACATGAGACCAGCTTGTATATATACTTAGTACATAGGTGTATAAGTAGTGATTACTAGTAGAATTTGTCAATCTGGGTGCATAATACATAGTTTTTGACAGTTAAATGAGGAAAACAAGCGTTCAAACTTAATAAGATTATTTAATCTAAATAACTAAGAAACTAGACTACATATGCCAGAATCTGAAAGGCCGGCGGTAGCGTTTTACACGTGATAAATAAACGATAAAACATCTGTCACTCTCTCACTCACATATTTGTCAAAACGTGACAGACGACCATCATAGGCCCACTGGAGTTGAAAAATGTCTACTGCTGTGCAAAGGCCTCCCCCAAAGATTTTCGGTCGCGAGCTGGCCCCATCCGAAGGTTCCTCGCGATCATGACTTTATAGTTACAGTGTAGTCTTCTTAATATCAGACGGTGAAAAATAAACATGTGACGGGGCTAGTGTTTCGTTTACCCCCATTTACCTGTCAATTGCTTTACATTTAAAAGTTTAAACATATAGACGAGTAATTAAAACGCTTACGGTCAGACATCACCCGGTGGTCTTCATTAGGGAACATTTCCATGCTACTGTTAAAATTTTGCGTTTAAAATAAGTCGTATAAAAAACTTAATGTAGTTAATGGTTTTGCGGTCGCTTGGGCTTGCTACACCTTTGAAATATTAATATTAATAGGATTATGAAAATGTTATTACATGTTTATACATTTGAATCTGTTGTACGATTCTAGTCAGGTCAGTAAGTATTAATAGTTTATTACTCCTTGTAAAAAAGAAATAGGTACGAGTACATAATGTTTACTGAAAAACTGAATTTAGGGTAATTGTCAGTTCAAAAAACAAAAGCTGTCTCTTCGGTGGCCAATAGTTAACAGCGTATGTGCATAGAAGTTATGTTTTTAACACGCAAGACCATAGAAACGGACGTCGTTTATGCTAATATCCTTAACTTTGTACGAGTCCACAGAAAACACGCGAACCTAAACCTGACAATGACCTATTAAGGTTATAATTGTTGGTGAATAATTCTTCCTCGTCTAATGTGATTAGTTTTAGTTATGTGATATTAAATAAAACATAGCACACAATAGGGCTAGCTCGTTCCTCGCCCAAAGAATAGGCATATCTATCTGGAGTGGGAACGCAGCCAGACTTATGGGGACCCTAACGACTTAGGGATCTAGCTTAAGGTTTAGATTTAATATAGTGTAATTTAGTTAAGGTTTTATTCAATGTAATTTCATAAGTTTTCTTAAATATACACAATAACAAATCAATTATAAATGAAATTTATCAATATTTTTTACTCTTAAAATGATTATTACAAATTGGGCAAGTGCGAGTCCGACTCGAGCATGAAGGGTTCCGTACCATAATCTATAACAAGTTTGTTGTATGGGACCCCCCCTTCAATATTTTTTTTATTTTATTTTTAGTATTTGTTGTTATAGCGGCAATAGAAATACATCATCGGTGAAAATTTCAACTGTCTAGCTATCACCGTTCTTGATATACAGCCTGGTGGCAGACGAACGGACGGACAGCGAAGTCTTAGTAAAGGGTCCCGTTTTTACCCTTTGGGTACGGAACCCTAACAGTATTAAAAATTACCATCACTGTTGTAGCCGAATATGTGTTATAATTAAAACAAAAGCGACCTACACAATACTTAAAGAGAAAGACACACTCATAACGTACGCTGTCTGATATACTCACGTCCTTTATTACCATAATAAAATGATAAAACCTCAGTCAACAAACGGGGATGCCGACAATCAAATCGAACACCGTGTTCAAAGTTACATTATTATATCGCGGTATGTAGACATGATTCGATGACTATACTTACCACTAATTTTTAAAGTAAACAAATCGATAAAATTTCTCGCCGTCTTGAATAAATCACGAGTGAACTAAGATGTCTCAATATTCAAAGTAATTTTAAGATTCGTGCGACAAGTACGGATATATCCCGGCACTTAACACAATAGATAAGTTAGAGCGGGATGACCATATTACCAAGACTCGTATTA
Organism: Apotomis turbidana; assembly: GCA_905147355.2. Taxonomy (NCBI): domain Eukaryota; kingdom Metazoa; phylum Arthropoda; class Insecta; order Lepidoptera; family Tortricidae; genus Apotomis; species Apotomis turbidana. Next base: position 26,075,632 of record LR990281.1, on the reverse strand, counting down.
ACATCTAAGGAGCAAAGAGGTTTTAAATCATTGGCTGTCAACGCTCCCTGTGGGAATCCAGAAGAGTTATAGGAGCCTTTATTCTAAATTTAAAATTACAATTTCGTAAACGTTTCGAATTATTCAAATGAGCGAGATCGGTCTCCCGAGTGAAGAAGAATTTGAGAAATAAACAGTTCGATTTCGGAAAATTAAGATTACTTTCGCAAGTTCCTTGCTGTCGAAGCGGTTCATGAAGTTATGTCAGTAGTAGGTATGTCGTATTGTTCTCTATTAAAGTCACCAAATCCTCAAGTGTATCCATGGAAAAATATAATAACTATACTGAAGTCTCCGTTCGAACTTGGCAAAATATAACCACAGTGTTCCGGGTTCATTCATTCCTATTCCAGCCCAACTCGTTTAGTTGCTACTCTCACAATTCTCACATGAATCAAAGTTAATATTTGGGTTTTTTAGTGACATTATATTTTTATCAGTAGGTATTTTGTAACATTTTTTATACTGACAACCAACCTATAAACATTTACGGCGTTCCTTTATACGTGCCCTTCGGCCTGATTACTTATGCCGCCAACTGTCACGAGCGTCAGTTGCATGGAACGGAGTGCACGGTGTTATGTTATGGTACTGTACGTATGTACATACTAATCGGGAGATTGGCCCGGAGATAGGTCGCGTCTGTCACGGAGTGCAAACACGGGGTATGTTTTAGCAAAATAATGTGTACAAATAAAATTTTGTCAATTAGCCCTGATCTTGGAAGAAATTCTTACCTAATGAGTAATACAAAATTTTATACTTCGTTGAAACAGCTCCCCACGGGTATTATATCTCTGAAATTTCATAGTCGTATGTGAGGGAGGGAGACATTTTCCAGATCTACTATAGGACACTATATAGATACATAACTGTGTTTACATATATAGATTATGTATGTTACTGTAATTATAATTACTTAAAACACAACAAAGCACACTATAAAATAGAAAAACTAGTAAATGTAATGAAAAAGACAGAAATACTTAAAAGATATCTAACAGTAAGCTTTTGTTTCAAAAAGGAAATTCAAGCGTAGGTACCTAAGTATTCTGTTCAGAACCAGAAAATGGACCACCGCCATCTGAATATAGATCAACAAAAAAATTAATTGCACTTTAAACACTATGGTTAAACCTAAATAAGTTCAAGATGACTGACACTACCCCGACCATAAAGCCTTAAATTCCACATAAAACCGCAGTTACAGCATTCATACTCGATTAAAAAATAAATACATTAAGTTAAACAATACGATAAACATTTCGAGCGGCCATTAAAAAGTTACTCGTGGTAAAATCAAACATTTCGACCAGGTTTCAATTTAAAACTCCAAGTTTTGGTACAAGTAAGGAGCGAGAGACGAACATCAAGAAGAATTTTCCTCTAAACGTGCGTAAACGTGTGTAAATGCGTAAATCCTAGTTTTTGAGCTTAAGTATATAGAAACACATGACGAAGACGGTGCTATACAATAATAATACTTTATTGCACACTAACAAAAGTTTACAAAAGGAAACAAATCAAATGCACTACTTTAATAGCGTAATACTCTAGTAGCGTATATTACCTATGTAATCAAAGATTTGACGTTGTTGACATAACGACAGCTGATATAATACACATGATAGCTCCGTTGGTAGAACACTACGCCGAGAACGTAGGAGATCGCATGTTCGAGTCTTAATAATTACTTGCGTTGCAGTGGATCAAGTTACATATTTTCTTTGAAATTAAACCGTTGTGTCAATACTTCTGTTGTATTGTATATGTATACATGGTGACCTTGAGATATTTAAACCTGCGTTTTATCGAGAGGGTTATGGGACCTATATGATGGTTGCGCTTATCTCGCATTTTGTCAAAACGTGACAGATGCTGTGTCACTTATAATTCAGGACATTGAAAACCTATAAAAAAATCTCGTGCCGCATCCGCTGTCGCCGTTCCCTTCACCCATCCTCCCAGAGATTGCGTCGGCCATTTAATTGATACCCGCTGCGCCGGAGTGGGCAAAGAGACGGTCGTTAGCTTATCATCGCGCTGATTTCACACCCGGAGCAAGCGGCTCGTATGACCTTGGATACTTCGGGGTACCACTGCTTATGTGGTACCTCATGACCTGTTGCTAATAGTAAAACAGGCTTTTCTATTTACATTAACTAGACACGGGAAAAGAGATGGTTGTTAGCACAAATCATCGCGCTGAATTCTCATCCAGCATGCGGCTCGTATAACCTTGGATATTTCGGGGTATCAAGGTTTGTGTGGTGTCTCATGACCGACCTGCTGCTAGTAGTAAAGCATATTTTTCTAGAGCTGGCTAGACGTCTTCAGCAGTGGACCGGACTTTATGAGGAAGTACAAACCGAATGAACGGGCTTTATAAGACATTGACAAGCACGTCTCTTTGAACTTGTGTAGGTTATTATATTTCCAGACATCATCTAAATATCTAACGTGGGGTAGGTACATCGACCTCTTATTGAAAATACTCGAGTGCGCAGACAGACAATAAGAAACTTAATAAGGGTGTGTTGGTTTTTTCTTTTAGTATTAAAATCAGTTGTCATGAACTGGATATATGACATCCACTGAAAAAATATTCATAACATATTAATATTTTGGTAAAAATTTGTGGAAATAAAAGTAAAACCTTCTTTATATACCTACAATATGCGAACTCTAGAGTTTACTAAAATGTAAATACTTAAAATAATAAATACACAAAAAAACTATAAGGATTGTTATCCTTACCGCTCTACCGCTAAAAACTACTTAGCGCTTTAAAAACATAAATGAAACTGTCTTAAAAATGAGTTCACAAAGAATCAAAATATCAGTCCATCGAACGGTCTTGGTTGGCAGTTAGGAACGGTTAACAAAAATCTACTGCTTTTCCTGAATGGTTAAAATTATAAATCCTATAGGAGATGGGCTTGGAGATTATGTGATCAAATTCTACAATTGTTCCAACTCGTAACTCATATTCTTTTAATAACATTGAGGTATTATTTATAAATAAATAAACATTTATTTAGTTTCGTGCCAGGGATTCAGTCAATATTTTATTTATTTATTTAAACTTTATAATGGGCATTGAAGATATGTTTAGATAAACCGGAGAATATTTGTTAAACTTTTACATTTACTCGTGATTGGTAGGATTATTAGGCGCTTAAATTTAAAAAGACAAATAAGTCGGTGGGAATCAGTTTCTGTGGAAAGGTCACCAAGAACCAACTACTAACCAACTACCAACTAACTACTTCACCAAAGAATGAAACGAAATGTGTGTTGAAAACGCCATCGCTAGTCACTGTATTAAATAGGTATCTCATAAAGAGTTCTACAACGGTTTCATGCTTTATGTATCCACCTTTTACCGGAAACCATAACCAGATCGTCAACCTTTAACTTACGAAAGTCTGGTTACACTTCGATCCGCTAGCTATGAAAAAAAAGCATAATGTGCTCCTCATAATATATATACATATACTCATGTGATAGAACTACAAAAACGCATCTGCGTTTCTGCATAAAAACAGCTTCATTAAATGGTATATTACATTATTTATTATTATTTGGCACAATATAACTCATAAGAGATTTATGGCCACATTTTAAGCGCTTTTTGCTGACATTTCGTTTTATTCATTTAAAAATTGAATTTTATGATGTTAATTACGAGGTGCCTTTAAGTAATAAATAACAATGCGTTTAAGATACTATTTTTGGTAATGTTCTGTACTTGAATCTTGATACTCAAACTCAAAGTGACTAAGATCTGATACTCGATACTTAGTCGTGTCGAAAAATTAAAGATGCTTTAACATTTATTTATCGCGCGTCATACGCTGACGACTGCTAGTTAAAGGCCTTCCCCAAAGCTGTCCACAACCATCGGTGGTAAGCAACCAGGTCGTCAGTTCACCTGGTTGGGGGCCTCCTACGTTGCGTCGTCCGGTACGCGGTCGCCACTCAAGAACCTTTTTCCCCAACGGCCATCGGTTCTATGAGCAATTATAGTTTCAATTAATGTTTATAACAGTTTATTGAATTGTGTCGTATTCTTATAGTAACGACATGTAAATTATAGTTACACAAATAAAGTTAAAGGTTCACGTGAACAAGAAAAAAAACTGTAAGTAAATAATATTGGCACTTAATTTATTTTATGTATCGCGGAATTAATTAACCAATCTAAAAGTCAATTAATGCAAACCGGCTGATGAATAACTATCATGCCTAAGCCTTAGGTGATGAAACTGATGAAATTCAATCGCGACGGCCATATTTTAGCCACGCATTAAAATGAAACGTAAAACAAACTGTAAGAGGCTGGGCTGGTTGTATCAATTGTGGGGATCTTAAGTTAGGGACACACGGATATGAGGGATGAAAAGCTGAACGTAGAACCTTTATATGATCACATTATAGATTTATAAAATGTATGATGTAACCCTATATTTGTGAAATAAATGTAATCTAATCATTAAACTTCACGTTCTTTGATCGTAATAGTTTCTTCGGATTATACTGGGTACATATTAACCCATTTTATGGTTCCCAGCGTTTCAGATGTTTTACGGTTTCCATATCAATAAAATAAATAAAAAAATATTCATCATCATCATCATCATCAGCCTGCTTCAGTTCACTGCTGGACATAGGCCTCTCCCATGGCACGCCACTGAGCTCGATTTTCAGCTCTCGTCCTCCAGTTACTACCCGCTGTCCTACGAATGTCGTCGCTCCACCTTATTACAGGGCGCCCTACACTACGTTTACCGATTCGTGGCCTCCACTCCAGAACTCGTTTGCCCCAGTGGTCATCGGCTCTACGGCAGATATGACCAGCCCACTGCCACTTCAGCTTGCTTATCCGCTGTGCTATGTCGGTAACTTTGGTCCTCTGTCGAATTACTTCGATTCGGATCTGATCCCTAAGAGACACACCAAGCATAGCTCTTTCCATGGCTCGCTGAGCGACTTTAAATTGGTGGACTAGTCGTATGGTGAGTGGCCACGTCTCGGCTCCGTAGGTCATAACAGGTAAGACGCACTGATTAAAAACTTTAGTTTTTAGACTTTGAGGTATGGGCGACGTGAAGACTCGACGCAGTTTTCCGAACGCTGCCCAGCCCAGTTGTATTCGCCTCTAAGCCTCCTTGTCGAAGTTGCCTCTACCTAGTTGGAGCATTTGCCCTAGGTATACGTATTCGGAAACAACTTCGATGGAGACTCCATTTACGGCGACCGGTCCCGGATCGATATGTTCATTGAACATAACTTTGGTTTTATCCAAATTCATCCGAAGACCGATACGCTGAGACGAATTTGCCAGGCTGTCTAGCATGTGATTCAGGTCCTGCAACGTCTCGGCCATGATCACGATGTCGTCTGCGAATCGTAGATGAGAGATGTGTTGACCATTTATATTAATGCCACGATTTTTCAGACCAAGTTTCGATTGAGTCAAAGGCCTTTTCATAGTCCACAAAGGCCAGACACAGGGGCCGATTATACTCTTCGGTCTTCTGTATAATCTGCCGCACTGTGTGAATGTGGTCTATGGTGCCGTACCCACTTCGAAAACCGGCCTGTTCCGGGGGTTGGAACTCGTCGAGTCTTCGGGCAAGGCGGTTCGTAATAACCCTTGAAAACAGCTTACGCTGGCTATACGTGGCTCAGAAGCGATATGGGCCGATAGTTTTTCAACAGGGTGGTGTCGCCTTTCTTGAAAAACAGAACAACCACGCTTCTGTTCCACGCTTGCGGAGTTCTCCCATTGAAGAGGACAGTATTAAACAACTCCTGGAGCTCCCTTAGTATGGGGGTACCCCCTGCTTTCAGGAGCTCTGTCGTGATACCATCCTCTCCAGGGGCTTTTCCATTTTTAAGCTGTTTTAGGGCCAATACGGCCTCGTCTAGGCTGATCTCAGGCAGGTCTTCTGTAAAGTGGCGTATGAGGGTGGCTCTGGGATCATCATCCTGTGGGTCAGATCGGGGTGCGTGCGAGGCGTAGAGCTGGCTGTAGAAATCCTTAACTTGCGAGAGAATCTCCGGCCTTGAGGTGACCGCTGTCCCCGTGCGTGTGGTCAACTTCGTCAGGTGGCTTCTTCCGAGTGACTGGACGAATACTTTCGACCCCCGGTTCTGCTCAATTGTTTCTTCAATCAAGAGCGTGTTGGAAGCTCGGAGGTCGCGTCGTACCAATTTCGTTATCTTTTTGTTTAGTGCCCGGTGTTCAGCTGAAGTTGACGGGGGGTTTTCGCAAATTAAAAAAATATTATGGGACAATAATACTCAAATCGACCTAGTCCCAAACTAAGCAAAGCTTGTACTATGGGTACTAGACGACGATAAACATATTATATAAATACGTATATAGATAACATCCATGACCCAAGAACAAATACTCGAGTTCATCACACAAATATTTGGTTTGGCCGGGATTCGAACCCAGGACCGCCGGCTCAGTAGGCAGGTGTCTGCAAACTGCGCCAACCGCGTCGTCAACAATCAATGAATGAATGTCTTACTGGCATATTTTTAACTGTTTATCTATACCCATTAAAGACATTTGAGATGTACATGTATATGGTAGTTTGCATCACATGTAACTTTGACAGAAAAATATATATTTTACAGTCTAAGGAGCGGTCTACTAGGTAGTTAGCACGCGTTTGTCCCGATTGAAGACATGCATTTGGGTCGTGATCTTCCTAGCGTAGCGCATCTTCATAGCACATCTTACCCGCTCCACTACACCTCCAAGCGTTGATGGAAACGGTTCCGTAATTTCATAGCTTAAGAATTCCATGAAACGAGGGGATACAAATTACACATAATCGGGAAGTTGAGTCGGGAAAAAGAACTACTTATATTAAATAGGAAGTAAAACCGTCATTTTTAATTCTGTAAGCAGACGGGGTTTTAATCAGATGTAGCAGCATTTTCATTCAGAAAGTTCATGTCCCAGCTTCACAATCAAGGGCTTTGATGATTGGTGGATAAAGGAAGCTCTTAAGTCTTCCGCTGTCTTAAGTGTTTCACGGTCGTATTTTGCGTTTTTTTTTTCGGCTATATCTCTGTCCGGTTTGTTGCCAGGTGAGGGTGCTGTATGAGGAAGCGTTCAGTATTTACAATGTGAACGTCGAAGATAGCTTTCCTTGCAGGTTAAAGCTACTTAACCTAACTCATCTAGCTAACATCTCTAGTGAAAAAGCAGCTTGATTGGACATATCGCATGGCCTTATCGAAATAGAAATCTGCAAGACTAGCATATCTTGGGACAACTTTGCTTGTTGCGCGACTCGGCGCCATCTGTCATGCTTGCACGGTATTGAATGGAAGTGACAGGTATTACCTATTTGTTGCGCGACAAAGAGTCGCGTGTCAGAGTTATGCAGGTGCTGCTGTTAGACAAACGCTGAAGACCTGTGTCCCAACCGTCAGGCGCGAAATGAGAATAAGTTTTGGCGGGGCCATCACATAAATCAGAACACTGGTTCCACACCGGTGTAGCTCAATTAAAATACACCTATCAGATGTACACCTTACAGTAGGCGTTGCTTTTTTACTCTCGAAAGATAAACGGGCCTTTTTAAATGCCTTTGTCAACCGTTTGTTTTCTTTTTAAATTGTCTCATTACGGAATGGGCTCTATTGAGGTTGTTTATGAGGCACGTGTAACCGAAAATGAAGTTTAAAGGTGAGTGGGAAAATAAATTCAGTACTTAATAAACAATAATGCAATGCAAGATAAAAACGGTAGGATTGCAAGCACGAATTTTTTCAAACGATTTTCTACTTAAAAAAGCATCACTAAGAGGAGAACTTTGGAAAATCGGTGCCTAAAGGGATCAAACTAACAATTGAAGTTGATATAGTATTTTCAACGGACAACGTAGGCGTATCCTATCTATCGACGACGACTTAAATATACCTTATGAGGAAACACCACTGCTCATGTTTCCATACAAATCGAGGTTTCGTTCTTCAAAACTTAACCAATATTTACGAAATTTTAAGAATTTAATGAAGGAAATGTTCTGTATCGAACCGTTTCGATTTTTGCGCTTATTATTTTATAATGTGTGTGTGCTAGGTGTCTGACTTTGGCCAAAATTTCGCCGCAAACGGACGTTTGGCACACAGATTCGATACAGAATATGATACGTTAAGTTTGGACCTCATTTATATCCAACGCCATAGTTACCAGGTGCACTGTAACTGCATAAATGTCCTCTTAATAGAGTAAGTTATTTATTTAAGTCTTAAATACGTGCAGTTTATCATATTTTTTTTGAGAGATAGTGTATATTTATTCAAGTAAAAACTGTAAAAACACCGTGATTATTGCTGACAATTCACAACAGCAGGCACATCTAGTGCGAATAAAGCCATACCATTAATAACGTTTCTTTACCTCTATCCTACAATGTTGTCACTTCGCTGCCTTGATAAAGATCTTTTTTGACACTTAAGTAGCTGAAATGTTATGTACTTGCACCTGCACTCCACAACTTTCCTTTGACTTTACCGCTCGTAGTTACAATGCCAAATTTTTGTATCGTCTAGGGTCAAATTCCATTCGGCACATAGGTGTTTAAGACAGATAATGCACGGAGGTATATATTCAGGATAAAACTGACGAAGACTTGACCGTAAAATGCCGTTGGAGTAAAAAACCAAGTGCGACGTTTGATAAATGACACAATAGTTACTTCTAATAGAGCACATTAACAAAGTACCTACATGTAAGGCAAATTTCTCTCTTCATCTAAAGTTAATTTTTGGTACTGTAAGTACGTACTCCATAGAAACCCTAAAGTGTAGTATCTTCTCTTCTTTGGCGGTACACTCTTGCCAGAGTGGTCGTGGCCGTCACGTCGTTGATTTTGTGGCCTGCTTTACAATGCGACGCCATTCTTCTCGTACTGCTGCCCTTCTGGTACATTCGTGTAGAGGACCGCTGACGGCGGTTTTTACTTGATCCGTCCACCTCATCGGTGATCTTCCGCGTGGTCTGGTTCCCTCGACTTTGCCTTGTACCACCAGGCGCTCGATAGATTCGCATCCGCCCCGCGATACGTGTCCAAAGAAAGTGAGGATTCGAGCTTGTACTATGCTTGATAGCCTCTGTCTGATGTCTAGCTCTCGAAGAATGGACTCATTGGTTCGGAATTCCGTCCATGATATACCGAGCATTCTCCTCCAGCACCACATCTCTAGAGCATCGATACGCTTCTTCTCACTTTCTCGTAGGGTCCATGTTTCAGCAGCATAAAGAAATATGGGGAACTAGCTGTGCCCCGCGGTGTTACCCGCTCATCCCACGGGAACACTAAATTTATTCGGGATGAAAAGTATCCTATGTCCTTCCCCGGGACTGAAACTATCTATATACCAAATTTCATCTAAATCGGTTCAGCGGTTTAAGCGTGAAGAGGTAACAGACAGACAGACAGACAGACAGACAGACACACTTTCGCATTTATAATATTAGTATGGATATGAGAGCCTTAACAAGTTTTGTTTTGGTGCCCTTAGTAATGTTTCGGTCCTTCCATATTTTCTTCAGCTTATCCATAGCCGATCAGGAGATTGCCATGCGCCTCTTGATTTCGTCTATGCAGCCGCCGTTATTTGTTATAAGTGCTCCGAGGTAGATATATGATTGTACTACCTCACAATTCGCTATTCGTGTAACCTCTGGCGAGTTGCTGTTCGCACGATCGACTATCATCATCTTAGTCTTGCTGCGATTTATTTTGAGACCGAAATCAAGACTAATACGTTCCATTCTACGTAAGAGCTCTCCCATACACTCAACACTACTTGCGAAGAGCGTGGTATCGTCTGCGTATCGTAGGTTCGATATCGTCCTGCCTCCGATGGTGACACCATCTTCCCAGCCTTCGAGAGCAATCCTCATTATTAGCTCTGTGTAGGTATTAAATAGCAATGGAGAAATTATACATCCCTGTCAAACTCCCGCACTGGGGTGGAATTTGCTAGATTGGACCTCGTGCGCTCTTACTGAGGCTGTTCCGTTTTCATATAGGTGTCGAAGTAGTGTCACCAGGTGTTTTGAGGTACCCATATCCAAGAGGGTGCTCCAGAGTTTCGGCCATTTCACTGAATCGAACGCCTTCGAGAAATCAACAAAGCAGATGTAAGTTGGCTTGTTGAATTCCCGAGATTTCTCGATTATTTGGCGTACGTTCAGAATCTGCTCGCGGGCGCCTTTTCCCCTCATAAAGCCAGCCTGTTCCGGCGATATCTCCTTAGACAGGTACGCTTTCAAAGGGTAGTACTTTGTAGATAAAGTATTTTGCCAGTTCAGAAAATGGTCCAGTTACGTTAATCTCACGATCGACCGACCCACCAAAGTTTAACAATTGTTTTTTTTCTAACAAAACGGTACACGAATTTGAAATTCACAGCTATACAATAATAGCAATTAAATCCCGATTCGGTTTCGGTAATCGTCCGCAATTAACCGATTCGTTTATCGATTCAGGGCGATACAGTTACGGCTCGTGCGCCAATCGATTACAATCGGAACTGAACGAATTTAACGATTCGTAATCGGTAATGACTTGAGACCGATGGTCCTTTACGAGTTTGAGGTTAACAGTTTTGGTGGAATCCAAATAATGTTGCATGAGATAATTAGGGAAAAAGATTTAGTTAGTAAATGTCTCTCTCGTAAATTATTCTAACAACAAAACATAACTAGAATAATTTGTTTTTGAATGTATTTTGTTATTTTCAATTATTCAATAGTTTATATTTAATATCACCTCTCCTGAGATGTGTGTCGTAGTTAAATTTGAATATAATTAAACATGGCCAAATTAGAGAACCGTTAAAAGAATGTAAAGGTTCTCGAATGGTCACCATAATACGAAAGATGACTTTGGCTTCCCACAAGATCGACCGACAACTTGGTTAAGGATGCCAGAAGCTAACAGAAGCAGAACAAACGTGCCATTGTTTGAAGAAGTCTTTGAGGCAGACCTATGTTCATTACGTAATATCTGGGTTGAAATGATGAAAGAAAATATCACAGAAATTCAGTTACAAGACAAACTAACGACTGCACAGATCATCAAGCACAAACCGTGCATAAATAATGTACAGTCGAGTGCAAGATTTAAACACAGCCGCGGAGGCGATTTACGATTTGCTCGCAAGCAATCAATGAGCGTGATATTTTGACGTTTCATTAAACGGTCGACATCTTCATATCTCGCCGGAGGTTATTTATGTAGCCGAGTGTACCCTCGGGCTGGGCACTGGGGTTTGTATGTCTTTATTGTTTATGTAGGTAATGTAGGGCTACTTATAGTGTCGCGGCGCCGCCAGTATTGGTTTTGTTTGTGGTACTTACATAAGTTATACCTATGGTACATATAAAGCAGTACCGGCAGTTTAAATATTTATTAGAAAATATTTTTAAACAGAAAAGCTAAAGTACGTACCTATTTATTTAAAGTTCCGTTTGAATCTGTTGGAAGATATTGATTAAATAAAAATAAAAAAAAACATAATATCGCGATTGGTATTTGCTTAATAAAATATATATATTTTTTTTATAAGTAGGTGATGGTTGAACCAATCTGTAGAAAACTCGAAATGTAAGAAAAGGTAATAGTATCAAAACGTATTCAAGTTTAAACGTGCGTGAAGAAGCGTATATTACTAATAATTTATCATTTATTCAAACAACAAAACGAATGATGCTACTGGCCCCATATTTATCAACTCATCAAAGTCTTATAAGTAAATGAACACTATTAATACAACTCGTTTTAAAAAACAGAATAGCTTCGTAAATAAATCCAATCAATCTTGCAAACATGGTAACAAATCAAACCACGAACTATATCTAGGGGCGAAATGCAAATATGGCTAACGATGAAGTAGCGATTACGGGCTTTTTCCTTCGACGTTTACTCGTAATCGAGGTATTTATGATATGCAATTATAGTGTTTTCTAACTTACTACTGTTTGGTGGCCGAATCCCTTCGTTTATTTTAATATTTACCGAAATCAATCGGTATTATAATTGTGCTGTTCTCGAAAAGCTTTCCCGATTTTTATGGGGAAACAACGTTGTCGTGAATATTTCCCATAAAAAAATATGAAAGTTTCCGCAAATGATGGGAGACGGCACATTACTATTCGGAATTTTATTAGCTGAATCGGAAGGTTTATTGGTCAAATGAGTCTTCAGCATCATGTGTAATTTCATATTCCAACCAGACAAGATGCTTAGCTGCAAATGCCAGTCGGCAGAAAACGCCTTTTAAAAATAATCCACTCTAGATATAGGAGCATAAAATTAGTATGAACTTGACTACATTTTAACGCATTCCTATATGATTATGTTTTCGTACTGAACTTCGTGTTCGAGCCTTTATTTACAGCAAATAAAACACCTTTTTCTGGTACATAAACTAGAGCAGAACAAATAGAATTGTACGTAATGACACATTATAATATGCAATTATCATCCGTGCATCGGACTGGCGATTATGTGAAATGTGAAATTATAATTGTAATCGGCTGCTCTTCCGGTTTTGACCGGTTATATCGATGTCACGCGGAATTACAAAGGGGTTCCGTGCAGTGCAGGAATGCATAAAACCGATACTTTGCACACTAGTATTTTTTTAAGGAAGAATTTGTTTTAACCTACTTGAAAGCAGGAGGTTCTTAGTTTGTTGGACTGTTTGTTTTTAGGAATGTTCTTGATTACTCGAAGACGGTTGGACCGAGTTAGTTTATTTTCTTTTGAAGGATAATGTACTCTCTAGTTTGGCCAATTTAACGAGGACAAAATTTAATAATGGAATCCTGGAAAAACTGATCTATATACGTCTTTTTAGTAACTCATGCAATTGCCATCGGAAAAATTCATTTAGTGATGTGGTGACCATAGAAAGTCTTTGAAAAATAGAATTTATTTTCGTTGAAGTCGTTTTTATTTTGTTAATTTTATAAGTACGCAGGTGGTAGGTACGCGGTGGTTTCAATAATTTGTACTATTTTAAATCTCAACTGTTTATGGATATCAAATTAATTTTGCCATTTATTTCTTATTCTCTTCCATTAACCATCTATTTCTTATAATTACAAAATTGTCATCAAATCTAACCCAAGTAGGTAAAAACATGTATTATTATTTATTTTAATTTCCTTAATTTTGACTTGTGCACTTCTGCACCTGTTCCATATCTGTAAGTCATATTTGCACGAGCATCGAATTATTAATCGCGTTCCAACTACTTGCCTGTAGAAACACAATTCTCCTTCACTTGTAGAATAAGGATACCATTCTTGCGGACCACGAAATAGAGTTGTCATTTGAAAACAACGCAACATTGAGATACGAGTTTTAAAACTTAATACGATTTGCAGATAATACGACTTACTGGTAATTAAAATAACGGAATGTTGAAATTGGAAAAAGGTGTGTGTTATCGTATTTGATACGTGGCAAAAGGGCAAAAGTAAGAAGCATTCATTATGTTTATGTTCCATTGAGTACTATAGATATTTATAAAAGAAGCCGATTATTTATATGCTATACACGTTTTTGATATATATATATATTTAAAGAGTGTATTGCTTCAACGGTGTTAATCGCCCAAATTTAATTTAAATTTATTGTTGCATAAATATTTATTTTAAAACACGACATTATTTGTACGCTTTGGTTTTATATCCAAGTAATGTTTGTAGGTATCATTATTATTCTGTTGTTTATAGTTATGAATATAACTTGTATTCATAATTAATCCTTCTTATGCCGTTGTGATGTCACTTTGAATGCAATAACGGATTCAAAGATTCCATTTTTATAGACTTTCAATAGTTTTAAAACGTGAGTTCAAGTTCAAAGTTCTTGCAAATGAATTCAGTCCTTCCATTAGTCGTTACCACACATTACATAAAAATTTGTTAAAGTTATGACTAAGAATGTCTAGTGAATTGAACGTAATTATAAAAACTACGTACCTACGCAGGGTATGCCCATGTGACAGAATTATAATTTCTTCATCAATAAGGAAAACGCATCTGTCAAATTAATTCCAACAGACTTCGACTCTGCTCGTTGAAAATAGAGAACATTTTGATATCTCCCATATAGCTCATAATTATGCTAAATAGTCGATGAACAAACAATTATGATCCTGAAAGTGATAATTAACGAGCAATCGCAAACTTTTTCATTTTATTTGTCAAGGGTCAGTTGGTGCTTGAGTTATTTATAAATGTTTACAAGACTTTTCCTAGGGTATCAAGTTTTATCCTATTGAATTATGATAAGGTTAATTAATGTAGTATAAGTTCTTCCTATCTCCTAGTTACCTAATTTGAGATGTCATGAATCTAATTAATAACGAATGAAAAGTGTTAATATTGCGTCATGTACCTAAGTAATGCAAAAGACAGTTAATAATGACATAACTTTTTTCCTAGTTATACTACCAAGCAAATATCATATTTTAAGAATATTGGTATATTTATTATGGACCAGATACGTCATCATATTGCGCTGCATTTCATTAGAATGGAATGTCGATTAACAACAACTTTGTCGGATAACATATCGTTAGTATGAAACGAATGTGTCGTGAGATTCTTTTTATCACCCTTTGTTCATTTATTAACTCTGTATAAGGTGCAATCGACAGGAATAATATTGCCATAAGCAAAATATGATGACTAAGGTATATACGCTAAAGTTGGAGACCGGTAAAATAAGGTTGACATCTTCTCGATTACTGGGACCACGACAAAACCATTAGGTAAGTACGTCTATTTATTCGAAAATAATATTTGATAAATTCTTAAATGAAGAAAAAAGCTAAACAATTTTAATAATAAGTAATACATATATAACGTATACGCAATATATATATAATGGACACATGGTATATCGGTCACTATGCAAAAGAACCAAAATGAGGAAATCAGAAAGAAATTTAATTTTATTCTAATAAATGAACACTTTGGTAAATGAGGTTAGTGTTCTACCGTGTCATAAAACATTTTTATGCCCAATAGTTTACTATGCGGTTCCTATGTTAAATTACTACGTTCGTAAGCAAAAATATGTAAGGAGAGGTCAATTATTTATTATTAATAATATCGTCTTTCTTAAAGAAGATATAGTGGTGACATCAATGATGAATTCTAACATTATATCGCACACAAATATTTAAGTGTCCCAATGCCAACTCATCGGTAAGACACAAAATGTACGACACCAAGACGACATTCCACCTAATCAATAACCCACAAACTCAAAAAACACACTTAAAATAATTAACCCCACAATCTTTCATCAGCCCGCGTTAAAACACCCAGCAATCTGAATAAATCTCCGCTTCCACATTTCTCTCGCATTATTAAACGAGAAAACGAGCAAAAAGGACCCGCGGAACAAAAAGGAACGCCACGACAACTCACGAACTCGACCGATATTGGTGACAAAATGTTTTTACGCCTCAACCGCGACATTGTTCTTTTGTACCTCGTTGTTTTGTTCTCGTTTCGTTTTAGGGTTTTTTAATTAAGTTTTAATTTTTATCTCGGGGCTCCCGTTTGATCGTGTGTTTTAAGAAGGGAAGCTCTAAGTTTTAATTGTAACAATGTGATTTATTTGTGTAAGATGGTTGTGTCTGGTTTTACCAAATCTCTAGGGACCATCTTGAGTCAGTAGCAACTGTTTGAGAAAAAGACACTGGATGAAAGAATTCTCGAAAACATCGTGAGTAGAGGTATAGAAGAAAATAAGTAAACCAGTATACATATCTGGGTTTCTTAAATTAGCTTTTTTGTATATTGCAATACAAAAGCGATTAACTGGATTCAGCACACTGAAAAAAATACCCAGTGGAGCCTACTGAAATTACAGTAAGCGTAACCGTTATTACAGTTAGGTTTACTGAAATGTCAGTAGGCCTAACTGTTATTGCAGTAAGTCTTACTGTAATGTCAGTAGGCTCCACTGGATATTTTTTTCAGTGCAGGCTTTCTTTTGATTCCACTACTCCTTCCTTTGATTATTTTACTGTCATAATCCCTATATTGTTTTAGTATTGTATTTAGGCCTTGGTTCTTAAAACTTTGAGTGTTCGTACATTGCATAGAATCGTCACACGATTCCCTTCGGGCTTGCAGTGGTGATAATAACCATAAAGGCGTGTCCGTGCAATGCCGGGTCGTTTTAGTCGGCTATCAGTGACAATGTAGCTGGCTACCTGTTAAATCGCCCCCTGCCTGCTATACGGCCACATCTCAAAAAAATTTTTTTTTCAGATTATTGCAGATTCGTAGTCAGAATAGGTTAATTTACGACCTTGTTTCGAGAGCCATAAGAAAAAGTGTCCTTAAGAGCCTTTTTTCCACAAGTGGCTTTATGGATCTGACCAAAAATTTACGGTTGACTCCCTGCAAGACAGCCACTTTTCAGTTGTGGCTGTATAGCATAAATTTATAATATTTTTTTAAGTTGCGTCCCATAGAAATAACGTATATTCTAGTATTATTACGATGAATCCCTTTAAATATAAGCGAAATAAACGTCATTGTGCGCTGTTGAGCCAAACTGGCTCGCAATGCGCTGCCTTGGAGTAAACAAGGCTAAGGCTGGTAGTGCGTAGCACATCAGTTGTTGCTCCCCAAGTAGTTCCCCTTAGTCTGTGGAGTATGTTATTCGGCGTCTGTAGCTTCTTCGCATAGGTAAGACTGCGGTCTAGAGTGACACAAGTACCTACATTGGTGTAGGATTTAATTTCAGCGCAGTCTCTCTGAAGCATATATTTGACTCATCATTTGCTTCTTTGTTGCAAGGATGGAATGTCGCAACTTCTGTATTACTAGCATTGGGGCAGCCCAATCAGAAATGTCATTCCAGATTGCGAGTAAGAGCTTCCTTAGAGGATTTAAATTTGCCATGCTGGTTTGTGATGGCGATGTCATTACCATACATAAATTTCCGACTCTCTGTTTTCGGAATCGGTCCTGACCCACTTCTGTTCCACCTATACACACACGATATGGGTTAAACAGGAGCAGGGCCAGAACCGATCCTTGAGGTAGTCCATTGTTCCGCTTTCTGACTTTGCTCGGAGTGCTTCCGAGGTAGACGATAAATTATTCCCTATTGCTGAGCATAGAGTTGATTAGTCTCACCATCTGCACCACGGTCATGAGCTAATAGATAAGCTCCTGTCTACATACGCTATCGAATGCAGCTGAGAGGTCGAAAATACTGCCACGGTTTTCTCTCTCCTTTAAAACTCAGCCTCTATGTGTGTTGTGAGCGACATTTACCTGATCCACGTAGTTCGGACCAGTACGGAATCCAGCCTGCTCCACAGGAATTATTTTGTCGACAATAGGTTCGATTTGATTGTAGATTAGCCTCTCCAAAAATTTGTAGGCGCAACTAAGTAGTAGAGGTCGGTAACCCTTTGGTTCGTCGCCTGGCTTACCCGGATTGAGTGTGGTTATTATTTTGTGACCAGTTGAACTTAGGTGGAATTAGATTATGCGAGACTATGTCTAAATAGAACTGTGAGAGCTACGTCCTACATCTTGGGCCAAAGTGTTCTAAAAATTCGTTGTAAATACCGACTCACATAAATTGGGACTTTAATTCGAACCAGTCTTCATCCAGTATTGCTAAACCTAAAAGTAGAAAACGAAAAGCTTATCCTGCACTATGAAAAGCTAATATTGTAAAGAAGTTGAAGAATTCTGGAAAACAGTACACTAATATCAACGGGAACCTAGTCCACGGCCCACGCTAAAACTATGGGGCCTCCTTGTACATGTATTATACCATATAGTATGGTAGGTACATGTTAACACGATAATTAAGGATACAAGTGCCTTGAACAGACGATAAAGGTACCAGGAAATCATTTTTTATATGCAAAATTATCTGCATCTAGAGAGTTTATCGCTTTCAGTTTTGTTGTTACTGTAACAAAAGTTGATTAACAAAGGTATCTTAACTATTTTGGTGTTTGTATTTATATTTTCATGTTGCCATTGTCCAATAATTCTTATTCAGTTTCGGACGCATCTCAAAATTTCAACAAAATGTTTCTGCAATACGGCCACAACTCTAATTAATTACATTTTTTATAAAAAAAAGACATATTCATGAGAAGCAGTATATCATCTCGAGTAAAAAAAGCTAAATTAAAAATGAATTAACCCAAAACTCAAGGAGTAAGCCCCTTTTTACTACCACGCACTACGCTGCCAAAACTTTAACAAGCGATTTCTCGAAAAAATGATTTTTTGAGATGTGGCCGTATAGCAGGCAGGGGGCGAAATATGGACTCGTCAGTAACCAGAAATACGAACTTGTAGAATTGACATGGGCGCTAATTCAAAAAAATAAAATAAGTAACAATAAGAAAGGGGTATTAATGGTTTAAATAAGAAAGGCAGTCACCAAACTATAATACCGAGAGATAAGATAATACATATGTACATCATAATAAGTACATATTGCAGCGGCGGCGTGGCGTCAAATATAATTATTATAATAATAGAGCAATTGATACAAAGATCAAAGCACAAAGAAAAATTGAAATGCGTAACCTAGCGGAAGGGAACGGGAAT
The DNA here is from genome assembly GCA_905147355.2 of Apotomis turbidana. Taxonomy (NCBI): domain Eukaryota; kingdom Metazoa; phylum Arthropoda; class Insecta; order Lepidoptera; family Tortricidae; genus Apotomis; species Apotomis turbidana. Next base: position 26,056,923 of record LR990281.1, on the reverse strand, counting down.
CGAACCCGGTACCCCTGAATTATCGATGAAACGTGTTAACCGCTCCACCACCCTAAACTCGAATAACCTTTCGAATTTTTCCTTATGCTTTTGTGTGTGGATCTTTGCTTTTTATTCAGATCATCTAAGAAAGTATTCTTCGCAATACTAACACTTCATCTGCAGCTGAACATTTCTCGAAGTTTCTATGCTTATACTTTTTCGCTAGTTCTTTTTTCTCGTCTGTGCCGAAGCATGCATTTTTTTTTCAATCAATGAATGTGTAAAGTGAGTAAGCCGCTTAAAACCAGATTTTACGTTTTGTTTTGCTATTGACTGTACCTACGTAAAGTAAAATATCGATTGTGTCCTTTTCTGGCGTGGTTAGGTCTGCGGTGGAACGTCTCACTCATCCCGGTGGGTCATAAATCGGAGCTCATTTGAATGTCGATTGTGATCGACGACGCGCGCGCCGCTTTATAACTCACGGCCTAAACGAGACGTTTATACGCCGGGCATGTTAGGATTGTGTTGAATTAAGAATGTGAAAGTTTTTGGCAGCTAATTTCTGTACTCTGTTACTAATGTTTAGCGGTAACATGTTACCGCTACATAAACGATATAATATAAGCATAATAATTGTATTGCTTGGATCGTTGACCCACCTTAGGGTTACTCTGAAGTTCGAAATTCAAAGTTCGTATCGTGCCTCTCTTGCCCTCGTGTTTGCGTGTTGTATGGTGGCATTAGTGAACGGATGGTGCGACAAATTGCAAATTCTGAGCTTCAGAGTAGGGCATGCATTTCCGGGACTGCCATACTAAAATCCTTGGGACTGCACACATTACTCAAGAGCAACTCTTTTGAATCTATGTGGCAACTTTATCTGCAAAATTATAGATCTGTAAACAGACTCACCTAAGTTAATTTTGAAAAATATGCGCGAGTTGGGAAATAGACTTACGTCCAAAATAAAACTTGTTGAGATGCCACCGTTAAGTATCGAACACAGAATTAAATTGAATCCTAAATAAAACATGTCGGTGATAAGCGGGTGAGAACCGAGTGTCCCAATTAAAGCGGTTTTTAATGTGTTCCCAATCATTTAAATGTGTTTCAAATAATTTAAATTTGTAATCGCACGGGAGCCGGGACCATAAACATGTATGTTACTTTACACGTAGGCTGAGGAATGCGAGGACAGGAAGGATGTTATATGGAAACTTGTATGGTATGACATATAGTTCTCTAGTTAAGTTCTTAAAACGTTAGATTTAAGGTATGAAGCATCCGTCGAAAATGTCTTGAGACCTGCGATAATGTATGTACTGTTTGATCTAGGCACCCCCCTGACATCCCCCTGACTCACATTATTTCCATTTGTACCGTTGAGAGGCACAATTGCAGATGCCTGTCCTAATTCTATTTAGAAAGTTTAGATGTCGAATTGAAAGTGTCTGTAGCTAAGTAGGTATATGAATGTTGTAACGAGGTACTAATTATAAAAAACGGTATAAACTCACGTAAAAATTGTCAGGAACGGCCCGGCCGGGTTTTTACGTGAGTTTATTTTATACCGTTTTTTATAATTAGTAAAGATGTCTCACGATAGTTTTAATAACATTCTTGTAACGAGGTCTTTACAGCTACGTGACAACGTCAAAAAAGTCAACGTCAACTATGCTTCACGACTCCTGTCGCGCGACAGAGCCTCGCCCGTCCCTCTCTCACAGTACTGAGAAGAAAGAGATTGGTAATATTTCTCGCGCGAGAAAGAGTCGCGTGTCACAGTTGTGCTAGACGGGCAGGTCATTTCATGATGATATTGTTCATACTAAGCAGACGATCGTGTATAGGCAAGGGGGTTTCACTCCGCTGAAGTGTCAAAAATAATACCTACTAATTTCGGGTCACAATTGTGACCCGGCCCGCCCATCGTCCCGCCTTTATTCGGCTAGGGTCGGCACGTTCGAAGCGAAGACAACGCATCGATTACATTTTTATTATTTACATATTATTGTGATTTTTTTAAATATTTTTAACCGACTTTAAAAAGGAAGAGATTCAGTGTTCGCTACATTGAATCGTTTTGAACGTAAGTTCACCGATTATCTCCGTAAAGTGTAAATATATAATTATAATTTTTATTAGTAAGAGAATACGGTTACTGCTACGGTTTTTCCCATTGAGAGTCATGATCTGATGATGGAACATTTACCTACTAGATCTCGGGACTAGTTGAACGTAGACAAGTGTGGTTTTTCTGCTCACTTTACTAAACATTTACAGCCAGTATGTAGCAGTATCATAAAATTGACCTGATGATGGACCCTGGAAATAGGGACTGGATCTCAAGATTGGTTCAACGCAGACATGTGCGGTTTTTACATTTCGATTCACCACAATGAACATTTGGACTCAGTATCATAAAATTGACCTGATGATGGATCATGGAAGTACCTACTGGATCTCAGGACTGGTTCAACGTAGACTAGTGTGGTTTTCATTTTTGTACTCACTTTAATGAACATTTACATCCCGTATCATAAAATTGACCTCATGATGAGCCCTGAAAATATGGACTGGATCTAAAGATTGGTTCAGTATAATAAAATTGACGATGATGGATCATGGAAGTGCCTAAGTACTGGATCTCTGGACTGGTTCCACATGAGTAAAGAAACGGAACAGAGACTAAGCTTCATACAACCGAACTGTGATAGGTACACTACTACAAGTAACGCAATGTGCGCGTGGACGTGTCCACAAACTCCACATCACGTACACGAACAAACAGATCTAGACCGCATTGCTGCGTTTAGCGCACAGGGTGCGCGCCGTGTCTTGTTCGACTTCGCTTATGAATGTGAAAATTAGCGAACTTAGGTTAAAACTCGGTATCGGGGGGCTTTTGGGTTATCCGAGTCAGAATATGATTGGATTTTCAAACTTCGCTCAACTTCGGAAAATATCGAACAAACAAAATGTAGGTAATAATCCCAGAACATAAAGGGCCCCTAGAAACCGGCTTATTTCTATGTATACAAATATAAACCATATTGTCATTGATCGTCGTCGATTGAATCAATCACTGATGTCAAGTATGCATAAAAATAAAATGTTATGGAAAACGGGTGTAAAACCAATTAATAAACTAAATAAAAATGTTTCATTCTACAAACTTCCAAAGGCTAAAATAAAAAATTGAAAAATGCATTTACATAATATAAACACATTCTCTACTTGCTCATCAAAGTGAATCAGAATACGAAAACTGCACGTGACTGCGTTGAACCAGTACTGAGATCTAGTAAGTGTCCAGGATACAAAATCCGGTCAATTTTATAATACTGGATCTTAATGCTAATCAAAATGGTTCGAAAAGCAAAAAACCGCACATTTTTACGTTAAACCAATCCAAAGATCCAGTAGGCACTCTTAGCCATCATTATAAAGATCGCGCTAGGTCTCTCTTATTTTGAACGTATTTTGATAAAAGTAGCTTTTAAAATAATTACAAACACAGAGAAGTAGTTTCCCTTTTGCTAATGTAGGCAACCCTAGGAGTATGACATGCCCCAAAGAAGCTAGAACCAACAGCGTCGTACGTCATTAAAAATGGCCAATCAGATACGAGTAGGCTAATACTTTTGCAAAAGCGGCAAATAACAAAAGAGTGCGGCTTCTGTAGTGGTCTTTATTCTGTGGTATAGGTACCTATTTAAAGGGCAATCGCTAATTATATTATTTATTACAGTTGTTTCCTATATAATGGCATTGACAGACTGTAGTTTTTTCTTTGATCATAAAAATATCGCGATAGAAAATCATAACAAAAGCATATCATCATATCGATCACAAACCCTCGCACATGTGTGTGCGTCTGCGTCTAATTACCGTCGATCCCAGCGCACAAGCGTATCATTCGCTTTAAAAATAATACTGATTTCTCTCGCGGGCGCACTTTCCAGTATAATTACGCGTAGATATGGCTCGGTGCGGAAAAAATATGAAAGTCGTATAAAAAACAATTTCACGGTTGATTTACATGAAGCTGTATGCATGGTGTCAGCGAACGAATGCGCAAATGGGCAAATGTCGATGGATTGTCTATAAGGAATCATTGCTTTGAACCATTGTTTTACATTGAGATGCTATATTAATGGGTTAACTCTAAGATTTTTAGTTAAAGGGGATTTACTTCAAATATGCTATATTCCTATTTTCAGTAGACGCAGATAGTTTCATGGTAGCGCAGCCGTCTGAGAAGCCGGCGATGCTGAGTTCGAACCTCGGCAAAATCTCGAAAAATTCATCTTCTATTTAAGTATCCATTATCCACACCTATTGGCAGTAGGGCGTTCTTTACCTTTACGTACTTTGTATTAATTTTTTACTGCAAGTTCTGGGAATATATCCGATTGAAACTGTCTTATAGGGATTTGAGTGATGCATCGGCCAGATTACGAATTGTCGTGAGCTACGGTAAGTGACATTTACAAACTGCTAAGATAAACTTATCACCGAATTACATTTATACGAACTTTATACGTTAAGTAAAAGAGAAGTTGTAGTAAAAGTGTAAATAATTGTAAACATTTTATCATAGGCGTTAATAGATGTATCAGCAAGTAATATCTAGACTGAGCTGTTTATAAGTGAAAACCAAGTTACGACCGATAGGATCATAAAATCTGAGCTAGTAGGACAGTCACGCTAGGTATGGTTAGCAGATGTAGTTTGCAATTTTATTTTTTTCCCTGTATGTCTCAACATGTGACTATTGGTTAGTGTGAGATATTTATTTATTTTGTAACTCAAGCTGCCAGCTTCGCAGGCCACTGTACAACAAATTTAGTCCAATGCGTATTTCATAGGTGAATAGTCGCCATCAGATATTTCGCATCAAATAATGCGTTCAGAAATATCTGAACATGACTCTTATTGTATACGGCGTTAGAATGCGTAGTTAGATATTTATGAACGCATTATTTGCTGTCATAGATCTGTTTATATCGAACTATATATCTCTTTTCCTGACTGTACGTTCTGACGTATCTAATAGCTGTCAAAGATGGCGTGTGCGTACGGTAATTGCAAAGATTTAACCGCAATTATAGCACCTTATTACGGCAAAAGTAAAACTGATAGAATGAAGGTCGAATGCGGAGTATTTGTAGATATTATCTGCATTCCTGTGGAATATTTGCAAAATAACTTAGTGAATTCTAATCAATGAAATCTTTTTCATTCACTCGGTTGCTAAATTTATAAAAATGAACTACTGCTTCGCAACAACACATTAAAAACATATGTTATCGATATCGAGGTCTATGTCACTGGACTTGTTTTTGTGGACGTTTGAGACGTTTTTTGCATTGGAAACTGACACTTGAGGCTTAAGTAGTTTTGTGGGTCACCAAAAATTACTCGATGTAAGTATCAAAGGACACTCAGTACTTATATAGCTCACCATGCTGTAACACATTTTACCTGACTTTTATTTCGGTTTCAGGGCGCCCCGCCATAATTTATTTCTCTGCATACTTATATTAAATTAAATAACAAGTGAGTTATATTCATAATGATTAGCATAAACTCATTACGTTACTTTGTCGAGCGTAAATTACTGAAATATGTCATAATAAAAAGTTTTATCTATGGCGCTCCCTCCAGGGTGCGTTGTTACATTTATCTATAAAAATAACTTTTATGCTAACTGTACTTTAACATGGAAATACGCTCTAAATAAGTTCAAAAGGGTACATTTTGTAGTATTAGGAGATATTATAGTATTTTTAAATTTATAAATTTAGTCATCTCTAATCGTATAAAATGTATTCTAGTGCTAATAAAAAACATTACATAAATCGCAATTAAAATATACATGGCGAAAGTTACATTTGAGGGTGGCAAAACAATGGTATGTGGATATTTCTGTTGGTGAATAGTGAAGCACAGTGGTATTTTACCATTTATTTCCAAACGTTATCTGAAAGTGTTTACTTTCTCGTGTTTTTCTGTAGTATTCCAAACAACACTGTTAAAGGGGGCCTGTCTGAAAATCAGCGCTGGGCTGCTAGCCTAGCACAAGCTAAGACTGGTATAATATCCATTACCAAAAATGTTAGCTTAAGTGGCCTTAGTCCTTTTAAAAAATATATTTATTTAATGCTGATTGTTTTAGTCATTTTTTTCGGCATGTATTTAACGCGGCGACAAATTAATCTGATTTAGGGATTTATAAAAAATTAAAGGGGGTAGCAAAAATAATAAATTGGCGACTAATTGCGGAGACTAATAAAGTAAAAAGTAGCAGCTAAGTAATCAATTTTCGGCTTTGTTTCAATATAAACTAGCATCAAGTTTTGGCGACAGAATTAACTAATTAAGCGGAAACATGACAGCGGATAAAAAATTGAAAATGGCCTACTCTAATTGTTCAATGGAGATTGCATATAAAATAAATCAAGGTCATAAAAAAAATAAAAGGAGCGCTTTTTAGGGATATAAAAAAAAAACCAACCTATCCTAACCCGGCCGAGTCGGATCTTCTGCTAATATTAGTCGCCAAGTCATTATTTATAGTACCTCGCCTATGATTTCAGTAATCTTGTTTATTATTTCTGCTACCTTAAAGTAGCTGCCATTATTTGAATTTTTAAATATCCTCAGTTTAAAGCTCATTTAATATAAATGATTACCAAAATATTTAATCGCTGACAAGTTATTATTTTAGTTGCAAATAGTTTGCTGATCTTTAATTTTTCTGTCGCCGCGAAAATAATAAGCCATTTTTTTCTATGGTCACACATGTTTTTTTTACATACATATTATTGACGTTACTTCCTAGAACAAGAGCAATTGGGATTTAAAGTAAAAAGGTTTTGAATTTTACATTGATAATTTTTGTTTTAAAAATTACTCGAAATTGACAAAATTCACGCAGGAAAATAGTTATTTCAACTTATTTTCGACTGCACGCAATGAAAGCATGAAATAGCTATGTTATAACCTAGAACTCGGGGAAAAGTATTATTCACTTCAAAAAGTTGGTTGAAATTATCAATATTTATATTTGTCATAATATGAAACAATTTTTTTTTAAAGGCTTTAGGCCTCTTAATCGTAACAATTAAAAATGTTTTTTGTTTATACACACTATACCCACATTTGTGTAGTATTGTTTAATAATTTGTGTTCATTTTGGTAATACACAGATTTATATTTTTATGAGTTTTTATTTTTGTTTCTTTTTTTGGAGAGCATGAAGACTTGCACAGTTAGTTTAGTCCCGTAATAAAATAATCTCATAGGACAGAGCGTGCTAGGTGATATAATCAGACAATATGAAACAAAATATTAAGGAGTACCTTCAAATTTGGTTGACCCAATTTTTTTTGAGAAAACGAATAGGAAGAACTATATCGCGGTGTTCATGCTATGAAAATGAATTTTCAGAATAATAGAAATGAGAGTGTGAACGTGGCGTGTGCTAAGGCTGAAATATAACGAGTTGAAGTATAAACGCCGTTGATATTTGCGTTCGCCGCTCAAACAAGCAAGTACCAAAATATTTACCAAAATACTGCTCACAATTTGGTTAAAATATAATTTTCCGTGGCGCGTTCGAAGACCCGGGAGTATCTATTGAGCTGATATTACCAAGTAACATGGAGCTCTAGTTATTTTAGAACGATTTGTATTTTCCACTGTCTACTTAAAATCCAAATTCGAAGATATGATCTCAAAACCCAATAATAGGAACATCTTAATTCTTTGGTCGAATGGGTAACCCACTCACTACGTGTATCACACAGTATAAGCCCGCTGACATCTTAGACAGAAACCAGAGCATCGTGATGTCCTCTTATGGACGTGTCTTATTCCCACTTGACTGCGTCGTAATTCTATATTTTCAAAATTATATTATAACATTAAATTAAGACGTTTAAAAATGTCTTAGAGTTCATAAAAATTACTTCACGTTATTTACGAATTACAACAGCAAAGAAAAAAAATACATACCTACTAAAAGGACTGTAAATTACGATCGCATCCTTTCGATAGCATCCCAAATTAACTTTCAAACGATATTATAAATAAAAATTGAATTAACAGCTCCGTATAAATATTTTCACTTTCACAGGCTACCCCGGGTCACTGCCGAAATTCTGTCACGCAATGTAGCCATTAAGGGTTGTTTCTCCCCACCCCCCTTCCGCCCCCTAGTCGGCGAATTTTACAAACTACCCTCTGTAATTTTGTATTCCCCTATACCCCTGGCTTTTTATGCGAACCCAATTGGTTGGTATGTCCAGGATTTTTAGGGGTAATGCAGTTTTTGGGGTCGTGATTTTGGGGTGGCTTGGTTATGGATTACAGGACTAATCTTGAGATAGTGGGTTCCAGTTATTTATTTTAACATGTATTTACATAATGTGTTCATTCAGTGTTAAAATCAGTTTAAGTCCGGGAATCCCACTGAGGTATATTTTGTTAGTACATTTATTCTAACATCGTCAGACACAAATTTGTAATAGATGATAACCATAGAAGTATGAAGTAGTTCAGATGGTCTATGGATCATACAAGAATGAATAAATAATAATGATGTTAAATAACGTTACAAAAAAAGTTAGATTTCTTAGTAGTCTTTTATTCAGGTGTTACCGGTAGATAAATTCTGAACATATCAATATATTCGGGATTAATGTATTTGCATAAAGCAAACCAGACATTTTTTTTATTGTATATAAATAAGCAGAATTAAAAAGAAGGAGTACAGGTAAAGTATGCTGAAATTAGGGATTTTCTCTCATAGGTAAATATTCAATCTTTTCCGGTAAATATCTGCGTATTTACTCGTTTATATACCCAAATTGGTACGGATATATACAGATTGAGTATGTATGGGCGCCCATAGCTTTGATAAAATATAACGAAGTCCCAACAAAGCTTTATTTATACTGGCGGGGCGAGCGCCGAACAGCTGTTAATAAGGCTTTAACTAGTTAAAGCCTTAATCTAGATTACACACCTCACAGAGACTTTTAATGTAAAACTGACTTTTATCATTTTGGCTCAGACATAGTAAAGTGAAAAATATTGGCGTGCCTAATGTGTGAGAGCGCCAGGCTCAATAATGAGAAACAAGGTATTTAAAAGTAGTCAAAGAAAAAAGTACCTAAATTTATTCCTAAAAACTACGTAAAATTGCTGACTAGACTGTATTTTATTTATCAGTAATGCCGGATGAAAGTAAAGTTCTAAAAGCGATCTCTAATTTATTTATAAGTAGATTAAATGCCATAAGGTGCCTTATACTTACTATTTAAACAATGGCAGTTTGTCTTTCTTTCTGAATCTGTAGGTCTGTCGAAATCTTAGGAACCGTAATAGATAGAGTCTTGCATATTTTATTTTTAATTTGCTTCACTTGCTTTTGGGTTATATTATATACATTCTTTGTTTACAACCACCCACCTCTTGCCCCTACGTTTATGTAGGCACGTACATACTCGTATAACCGTTCGTGCGTTAACCTTATCGGTTAAGTTAACTGGCTTCTACGCAGTTCGGATAAACCTTAAGTGCCTTTTAATTCTTGTTTTATGAATGTGTTATAAAAGGTAACGGTTAGAGATTTTTTCATCACGCATCACCTTTTGTTTGCATAAACTGGTCTAGAGAGCTTGTTAAAACTACAATGATCATAAATGGTTACCTATACCCTACTGAGTATATCAGTAACAACTGAATAAATATTCTATTTGGGATAAGGATAATTTTCTTCATTGCTGAAGGTCGTGTCCAATTAGGAAAGTATTCAACGAGGTCTTAACTAAGTTTCGTCGTTCATTCCTGTCTCCGGCTTTTCTCAAGGCAGCCAGTAATAGGGAGACCAGTATGGCCTTCATAGAGGAGTGTTATCCGCGTGGTCTCAATCCTTCCACAATGCCTACCACTAAAAGATTTTCTAAATTGTGTAGCTCTCTTCGTGAAATTGTATTGTTCCAAATTTGTTTTAAATCCGCCCACATGCACTTTGAAGTGATGAAAGAAGAGATATAGGAGAGATAGATCAGATAGATGTACTTTTTAATCTTCGCAAAAGTTGCTTTAGATCTGTAATTTATGGTTGTTTGTGTAAAATGCAACGTAATTGAATGTAGGACGCGTGAACACAACCGACTGGCGCAGACGGGCCGCTAAGAGTGGTTATTGTATCAAGCCGAATCTAATCGAATAAAGGCGATAGTCTAAGCCCCGGTACTGCTACTAAGAGTTTGAAATGACCGCACTCACAAGCGACTAGGTAGCTAATTTGTATTGAGTCTCCATAAAAATGCAGTCGCTCTAGCGAGTGCGGTCATTTTTATACTCATGGTAGCACGTAGTGGTACGGGTGCGCGCTGGTGCGTATTAGGCAATAGCGATAGCTCGTGGCTTGCATCAGTATGTACTCGTAGGTACCTAGTGAGTTCGGATTGGTAAATGTTGAACGACAAAAATAGTGTTATGTCCATGCAGCATGTGTGTGTAAGTGTTATTGTTATTTTTCCAAGCAATTTCAAGTTCGTTAACATGCACTTATCAGATGCCGGCTAACCTTTTTCAGATTTTCAAAAACAATTACCTTTCAACCGATAAGCTCCGCTTGTGACAAATTAGTAATTTTTCCACCTCTTGTCGAGCTAAACTAAATTTTATTTGTATGAGGCTTAAGTATATATTGTAATGGCTAACCTATTGGAGAGTGTTTCAGAAAACAATCGACTGCGATAAGGGTAATCCATCATGGTGACCACAAATGGATTTTTTCAGCCGAAGGTTAAATTGAGTAGAAATTTAACTATATTTAGGAGAGGTCTTTTTCGCCGATAAAAAATGCATGGCAATGTAATAATGCTTATTAATTTCTTTATAATGACATCTGCTCGAGATCTTGTCACCATCTGTTCACTTTAGTGATGTGCTCTACTATTTACGATATTTTATTGATACAAAAGTTAAAAAGTTCTCACAGATCTACAAACTTATTGAATAATGTCTGGCCTTAACTTAAAATAGCAATTTAGAGGATATACATGGAGATGCGTAAAAAAGCTACTTGGGTCGTCTAACTGGCCGAAGCTCAAAGACCTGTTAGGTGTCCTAGGAATGGTTGTGACAAGAAGTTCTAAAAGACCAGAACGACCTCAATGTCGTCGACTAGACAGAAACGGCGTTAGGCAGAGAAGCCTGTTTTTTAGAATCAGAGATCCAGTTAAAGTCCTTTCTACAATTTTATTTGTGAATATTGCATACCCTAGCAGGGTTCATTTTTGAAACTTAGCCATTTTAAGATCTACTGTATTTACAACATGTGTGCAATAAATAACTTGACTTTGTCTTGACTTATAATTCACAAAAGTATTTTATGTCAAAATTATAGTCATTGTAATAAATCTAAAAGATTTTTAATACGATTTAAACATCAATTAATAGACACACTATTGGTGCTTAGTAGTAGTTTATTCACAAATGAAACTCGTCCATTAATATTAAACCTTGTGTTACAGTGTATCTATCTATTTCTTTGTGTTATTCTATTGTTCCACCAGATATTAAGGTGTATAGCACGTAAACAAACTCCTCCCCTCCGCGGTGCCTAGCACGGCCGGCACAGGTATCGATCCCATGCTAATACCGCTATTGATGGTATTGGCTAGAGAGCTATTTGTGAGGTTCCGGATCTTTTCAGGAAGTTCTATACCGAGTATAAAACCTTGGACGGTCTATTTTATTCCGCTAGAAGTCACGTGTTACGTGCGGTATAAATTGCTTTTGTTGGTTACTGCTTTTATAAAGCCAGGGTATAATTCTTGTTCATTACATACTACACAACATACTCGAAGAACTAAATAATAAGTACTTAACATAATTAGTAAATAAATAATTTTATAATTATTTATTTATTATGTACCTTATTTGTATGCGATTAAAATTAAATTTAAGTGATATTTATTTTAGTAAACTTTCTTTATTAAGTAGGCAGGTTCCTAACCTAACAGGTTTTTTTGCAAAACTTAGGTATTAATAAAAGATAATTAATAAAAAGTGAAAATATAAGTCAGTTCCATTATAGCTTACAATGAAATCATTAAAACTTATCCGTTAAAATTAATATTGCAGTTAGGAAATTTCGAGAAGGTACAAATTTACAAGCTACCGGTATTGGCGTTCGGCGAACTAGCGGTGCCCCGCCGCGCGCCTCGCCGCCGCGCCGCCGTCAATGCTTCAACAAGCTTTCGTTAGAATTACCGGTCATTTTCGGGTACAGATGAGGTTACAGATACTAAGGAAAATTAAACGTGTAAGTATACTCCTATCTAAATATATTATGTACCATGACCTGTATGGCCATGCGATTTTGCAGCTACATTAATTAACCCGTGACCACGATTTCACTATCGGTAGAAAAAAAAACAAAATCAGGATTTCGGTTTACCATTTAAGATTTTTGATATTCTGACAAACCACTAAGAACCCCTAATTTCTATTAATTAACTTACGTCTCTTTCTATTAACTAAACTAAAATTACTCAAGAAATCCCTAAAATTTGTCTAATTTTATTCTAATTATATGATTGTCACATGCTGTTGTTTTGTACTCATGTTAATTAAAATAAACAGAGGACCTAAGACACTGCCTTGTGGAACCCCATATTTGGCAGATTAAGTAGACTCCTATAAAAAGTTATTTATAATTGACGACGCGTTTGGCTCAGTTTGTAGACACCTGCCTACTGAGTCGGCGGTCCCGGGTTCGAATCCCGGCCGGGGCAAACATTTGTGCAAATATTTGTTCTTGGGTCATGGATGTTATCTATATATGTATTTATATATTATGTATATCGTCGTCTAAGTACCCATAGTACAAGCTTTGCTTAGTTTGGGACTAGGTCGATTTGTGTAAGATTGTCCCTTAATATTTATTTATTTATTTTATTTTATAATTTGCCTTGTTAAGGAAAATAATTTCGGCCTCAACAGTACCGAATAACTGAAATAACCAGTCAACATTTCACGTCATCGGTTTCTTAAACCCCCGCTTACCCCATAAAGCATGCTGCGCCCCCTACTGATTTTTATATTCGACTCTTGTACGGTATAAAATTATAAGGCGCATCAATAACTCACAGCTGATATATAGGTTGGTAGCGGACGTATGCAAATGTAGTTTTTTTGTATTGACGATTTACGCGACCAATTACAGATGTCGGTCGTATTGATTTGATTTCTCTTATTAAGTAGTTCTGGATTTGGATTTAGCTTTGTTCTAAGACATGAAATTCAATGAATCGCTGATATAAATGTTTGTGCAATGTACATTAAAATGATTATTATTTAGGTGGATCGGATGTTTTGTGTCGGAAAAATTACACTTATTCATTTTGTGAAAAACATTTCTATGATAACTCTTTGCCAGATTTTTTAAAAGGCACTTAATAACCTGTTTTCTATTTACGTATATTTCATTATAATTTGAACTTAAAACGATTGAATTACAATTATAGATAAAGCTTATCTGCTACTGGCGTTGAGATCGTATTTTTAAAACGAGATTGATTGAGATTGAGATTGAGATATTTATTGATAAAATTATAGAATTTTACATGTCATTATAAGTCATTAATACAAACGGTAGCTACTAATCAACTAAGCACAAAAAATATCAAATATCCAAGCAACGTGCAACATCACGACTTCTACGATTAAATCAAAATCGACTTCGATATCGATTACTTTTACACAGAATCGAGAACGTACATTTATTAATACGTGTTGTAGTAATAAAATCGGCTGACAGCATTAAATACGTGTAGGGCATCGCATTTATTAGTAACCGATACATCGGTTGGTATGCATATCGATTATCGATTCTAAGCCAGATTACGCGGTATGTTAATACGGGCCAGATATTATATTGTAGTGTTAAATTAGTAGTAGTGTCCTGGTGAAATGCGATCGAGTGCTTGCACTGATTTGTTGGCTAGTCGTATTAAACTAATGGGCATAATAATGTAAACAGTAGCCGCATCGCGCTGACAAGGAACCTAGTTGCAAAACTTTCAGTCCCTAATCATCTGCAATTTCGAAGAATGTTAAGAATTATTTTTAATTCTCCGTTTTCATTGAAATCAGTATTGCTTAAAAATATTTTCGTAAAAACTTCCACAACTATCGTTGTGGTCGAAAGGCTTTGAGAACTTACTCTAGCCAAGTTGTTTTCTAGTATTGATCAGCGGCAGGTACCTCTAGACTTGGAAATAACTCCTGGTCATCAAATAGCTGACAGATAGCCGCAGGATGGTGAGCCGGTCTAGCTTGCTGAGGATATTCTGCTTGAAGGGCAGCAAAGACGCCAGCGTGTCTAGTTCCATGTTCAGACGCTCCCAGTGCCGCCTCGAGGGTACATTCCTTACTACAACCATGTATGTTATCTCTACAGCTTGCACTAACCTTGGAAATAACTCTTGGTCCTCAGATAGCTGACGGATAGCCGCAGGATGGAGAGCCGGTCTAGCTTGCTGAGGATGTTTTGCTCGAAGGGCAGCAGCGACGCCAGCGTGTCCAGTTCCGCGTTCAGGCGCTCTCGGTGCCGCTTCGAAGGGTTACTCTTCGTCACGCCGTCTTTTGTAGGGGGCTTGATGCTGGAAAGAAATATGAAGATTAGTATGCATTTGGATGTACAGTATAAGACTAGTATTATAACTTAATTTGTGAATTAAGTCTCTTATTTTCAATACTTCATACAAAAAAATAATTTATACTTCAACATTTTATAAATTATTTTTTACGATTTTTTAAAGACAATAACTGAAGAAAAATAGCAGGCTAATAAGTGGAAACTGCATAATTATGTCTATCATTTGTATGTTTCTGTATTGGTAGCTTCACCATGTCTGATGTATGCTATTTAAACAGATTGGTGGCTTAAGCAATCAAGGATGGGAATTTGATACTTTTGACCGAATAAAGAAAAACAAAAGAGATAGTTATGACTTCATATCCTATGAGGACAAAGTTGCAGGCACCGAATTTCGTTCTAATTAGGTAATATACATAACCTTGTTACTAAAGTAAACCGCGAAATTATTTTCAATTCCTCCCACCACGAGTGTAAGCTTGCTAACTAAGGTAATTAATACGAATTCCATATCACTCATATTTCCAAAAGGCTATTTAAAATGACACATCGCTTTGTGGTCAAGGAACAGTAGCATGGGGTTGCACTTCAAAATAACCAACATAAATTTGCCGTCGAGTAGAACCTGAAATGTTTAGACTGTTCGGAGCCGGCTCAAGGTTTGTAGGAGTTACGGTGGGCGGATTGTTTTGTGGACTGTAAATTGAGTTGGTGGCACTTAGCTAAGCTAACTAGAACTTGGTCACGCGAGGCTACTTGTTAGCATAAGTTATACTTGGATAAGGAGCGCGCTTGCTTATTGTGCTAAGCTTTTGGGTAAAAATTGTGCTTTAGAAAGTGAATAAAGTATGGTGACCATGTTTCCAGAGCGAATTTTTCAATTTATTTACTTTATTACAGTCACAACCTACGTATTCCACGGCTAGCGATGTCTAGACTGTCTGTAAGTCTCTCAAAGCATGAATATATATAAAAGGAGCGCAGAATATTTTTATAAGTTATACGTAGAAATCGATATAACTTCCAAGCTGATATCCCAAACATGTTACAACTGTCATATATCAGAAAATGCATCTCTGGAAAAGAAATAGCAGAAAATCGGTTCCCAAACCAAAGTTTTCACTCAAGAACACGTTACTTAGTCCAATGATTTTTGATTGTCTGTGGCAATATAGAATGAACCCTGCCTCCTCAGCTTACTAATTATTTGATACGCTATTTCAATGATTTTAGGGCAGAACCTTTACTAACACAATTTATTAGAAAAATTCCGCAGCTCGCTGAATTATTTTGAATTTACGAACCAGACCTACGTTAATATCCTCGTCGCGGCTTCGATAGGACATACCGATTAAAAACTCGTTGTTTGGCTATGCTCAATCATGAGAGTTTTAATTTTTAGTGCAGTACGTTCGTTTCAGTTAGTACTGCTACGTACTAACTGATAATAAAACTGCAGAACGTATAACCGTGTTATTTATTGCATGGCGTATATATCATTAATATGACATCTCATCCTTTCGAGCACTTAGCAGCACGTCGCCCAAGGCAAGTAGACTATGAAGACAGCTTTTTATTTTTTTCGATAATAATTTACTCATTTACTTAAAGACTATATTATCTGATGGTCTATAATATTCGATGTTAAAATAATTTATGGTCTTAGCTTTCATCAGTAATATGAGAAGGAATAACATATTTTGTTCTGTAGCAATTTAGCAAATATGAAGGTTTGGGTTTAGGTTCATTTTAAGATGAATAAATGATAAAGCAGTCACATGCGTAAACGAAGCTAAGCAATTTTAACCCAATGGATTTTTTTTCTTGTGTGGTCGATCTTTATATCAATTACAATTTATAATTTAGTTTAATTTTTAGGTTTAGATTTATTGTAAGAATTTTAGTTATTATTGCCATGTAAAAAGTTTTGAATAAATTAAAGATTTACCATACGAACAGTGATGTAAGTTTAAAAAATAATACAAACCGCACATTTGCACCCAATGGATGAATGTGCAGTCAACAAAATACAATAGACCGCTACAAGAATCTTATTTAATTTCATATAAAATAATTGTTATTTTATTAACAGTCAGAAGGATAGAAAATTCGATGAATGACAATGTAAAGTTAGGGCCAAAACATATTTACAAGACACGACATCGCATCGTGGTACGACGCGACATCGTGCCATGATGCGACGCCGTGTCGTGTAAATAAATACACCAAATCCAAAATCAATTTTATCTTCATGTAACAATTTTCAAATCCAAAAATAGTTTTCAATCTTACTATTACTGGGAATGATTCTATAATAAATAAGTTAGTAATTGAATATTGAACCAGCGATATTTGCATTCAAAACACGAAATAAATATTTTATTTATTACCTCAATAATTATTAATCAAAGTTTAAGAAATAAGATTAATAGCGATCATTTAAATTATCTAATGTCTTATTTGAATACAGCAATATAACATAATATTTAATAAATCGTAACAAATCAATTGACCCTTTTAATGCCGACCGAGTTAGTCAGTAATCTATTTTAATTATTCCTAATGTAAAATTATTTTTGGTGTAGACAAAGCGTATTTGCTTTTGTTGATTTGTTTTGAGGCTCGCATTAGTTTCGTTAAATTAGTTATACGATTAAGAAATGTTTAGAGACGCATCGAATATATTTTTCTTTTCTTTCACAGTTCATCTGTGAAGTTGTGGAATGGAACTCCTTACGCTAAAGCTTAAATTAATTTTGTGATATTCATATTTATTAGCTTATGTTTGAAATATGCCTATGCAAGTACTTTGCATTTTTGTATTTGTTTTTCGTTTCTTTTTTGTATTTGTTTTTAGAGATATATAGGGATAAGTTCGTCGTTATACACGTCTACTGTTTTTAAATTATTGTCAACATTTGAAACTTGAGTATGTACGCATACGTTGTTAATTAAATTCTGCTTATGAATAAATTATCTACGTATAAATGTCTCCTCCAACCAACGTTTGTTCTCGTTTAATTTTTATGGAAAAATGTTTACATGCTGTGATTATTACAACACACGAACCAGCTCACAAAATTTCATGAGAATCGGTTGAAAAATACGGCGAGAACAGCCGGAAATCCGGATATCAAAACATTCAGACATAAATATTTTAGGCGAAGTTTCGCTCAATAAGTACTATTAAGCACCAACAAAAACCTAGGTACTCGTCTCTTTGCTATCTTAACTTAGTGCAAAAGTAACTGTGTAATAAATGTTCAATTATCGGATAAACGTAATATTTATCTAATAAAATTAAAATTTGCGTAATAAAATTGATAAAATAGCATTTCATTTACAGGCAGCTGTACTCGTATCCTTAATTGAACCGATAACCAACTTTAAAACATCTCCACACATTTCCCTGTTAAAAATAAGTCCGTACTTCGAGCATTACTCATCGCTCCCCGCCGTTTTTGTTGATTTATTCAAAGGTGGGTATCAAACGGCGCAAGAGTCGCCCTTTGATAAAGTTCGGTACAATTTGTATCGATGTACCTACTGCAACTACAGCACAGGAAAACATACCCTACTGCATTGTAATCATGGCACCATTTTAAACGATGTATAAATGTCAAGTGCGAGCATCGAATAAATCAATGACCGATTATTTCTATAAATCGTAACTCGATTAAGTTATAATCGATGGTCGATTGTGATAGGTTGTTATATCGTAGGCTGCATTGTAAGTTAATGTAAGTAAGTAGGAGCGGTGGTAAGCATAATTATAATGTAAGTTATTCGATTTATTTAAACGTTTTTAAGATTTCTTTGGATTTTTAGTGTCGGAGTTTGTGATGGTATTATGGGATAATAAGTTTTAGGAAAGGTGACACAATTACAATAAATTGCCTTGGGCCGTAAATTTGAATAGCGCGCTATCCTGTGTGTTTCTCAATATTGATTAGCTGTATATTTCTTTAATTTATTAGTATAGTAAAACACTTCACTCACAAACAAACACTTCACCTTGTTTTGGTAATGATCTTGTTTACTAAGATATGATAGGATTTCTTTGCAGTATTTATTTATTAAATATTGTTGTTTTGTTACCTATTGTTGATCCATTTCTAGATACTAACCCTAAAATTACTGGTCATTGGATCAAAGACCTTTCTAAACGGCTTAAACATTTTAATACTCAAAATGTTTCCGAAATGGTCGAAACAAAGTGTTGTGAGTTGCTCTTTCTCATATTTAAGTGTAATTTCGAGTCTAACGAACATTTAATCGAGCGGCTTAATAGTACCATTTCGACTTAGGCTAAGAGGTAGGGGCAGCAAAAAAGGAAATTTCTAGAGGTCGGTCAAAGAGAGGTATGATTTGACTTAGTGAAATTTGCCTTTAACTTAATAGAATATCGAATTGTGTAAGACAATTAGGAGTTATCTCTTATTATATTTTAGTCGAAATGTCACATTTTGTAAATGTGGGCACACACCATAATTTTTATATTAAACCATTAAAATAAAGATCAAACCTCAAAGAAAAGTTGAAATGAGTTACCTGGTGGAAGAGGCTGGACCGGCAATCCCTCAGGATTCGCCCTCGGGTTTGTATCCCGGTCTCTGCCACCAGGTAACTCATTTCGACAGATTTTTATCAAATCATTTTCAAAAATCTAAGCAAACACGCCCTAAGCAGTCATAAAATAAGACAATCTCATTGGATTAATGATAATTATACTTTATCGTCTTATAACACTTTTTATATTAAATACCTCATTCATACTGAAATAATGACATCATTTCACGCACTTGTGATCTCGTGGTAGCCACCCACAGAAGTGGTCTAGACCATTACTATTATTGGATTATGAAATAATTTTGTTTGTTGTTCTGTAATTAATTGTTGTTTTTTTTTTACTTTAGAAACGCAGTCAAATCGACTTTCTCTTCACAGCGTCCTGGGTCAACACGGAAGCAATGTCATCTATCGACAGCATCGTCCGTGACGTCACTCCACGCATCTTGGTCTCGTGCGGCATGCGCGGCGCAGCGCACGAATGGCCTCACGAGGCTTCGTGTCATAGGGCCACGCGATGCTCCGGATCATTCAGATCCGCGTTCACGTTCTGTGTCGATCTGAGGCTTTAGTGTAGGTTTGTTTTCTGTATCCACAGCGTTCTAGGTCAACGCGGTAGCAATGTCATCTATTATCAGTATCGTCTGGCGTAACGTCACTCCACAAATCGTGGTCTCGTGCGGCATGCGTGGCACAGCGCACGAATGGCCTCACAAGGCTTTGTGTCCTACCCACCCACGTGTAGACCCACGAGGTTTTGTGTCCTAGGGACCTGCGAGGCTCCGGACCAATGAGATCTCTAAAACTCTAGAGCTCCCTGAAAATATTGCCACAACGCATACCTTTACATTTGTAATGTAGACCGTTTTTAATCAACTTCAAAAAAGGAGGACGTTCAAGTGCAAGGGTTTTTTGTGCAAAGTAATATCTCAAGCAATCATGAAACATACACAGCACACCTTAAAATTGGTATTTATCACAATCGTAATAAATTATTAATAACAAAATTCTCATGGTGAATCCCTAGCAGCTTCTTAAGGCTTAGAGTTAGGAATAACGGTAATATGCAGTCAGGAATTAACTTTTATCTGATAAACTATATTCCAGCCGCAAAATACAGTATATTAGAAATTTTAGAACGCTTTGTATTGATTATTTTATTACAATGAACTGGGCCACATAATAAGCACAGATGGTGACAATAGTACCACCTATAACCTCCTCATAAATCGTTATATGTCAGGAAATAACATCCCTACGTTTGATTACTCAGTTTTTAACGCTTCGTTGCTCTTACGTGTTATGACATTTACTTTATAAAGCACTTTAAAATAAATTGGGGCACACGACAGACAGCTGAAGACTTCGTAAGTGACATTACCATCTATAAACTCCTCATAAACCGTTTCAATGTCAGGAAAGAACCTGCGAGCATCGCGTGGCGGGCACATCCGCCCTTCGCATTCGTGACGCCGGCCGTTTACTCACTATAGTAAGTTAACGGTAGCAAGATTTCATTTCACACGCATTACTTGGACACGTCATCATTCCAAGTACGTGAAATAAATGAAAAGCTGAACGTTACTGTGATACGCTTGCAGCAATGTGTCGTATAGGGTGCCGGTAGGCGCGCTTCACGTTTTCTTACAAACAGAAGTATGATAAAGTCACAAAGACTTTGTTTATACTTTCAAACGTTTTCTTACAAACAGTAGTATGATAAAGTCACAAAGACTTTGTTTATACTTTCAAATATTAGTGGTTCTATGAGCTGTTTCGAGTTTGTTTCGAAATGATTGACCTTTGAAATTTTTCACCCAAATCTACGCCGTTTTAAAAATTTCGAAAAACTGGAAAAAAAATCTGTATAATTAACGAACCCTGCCCACACAATTTCATGAGAATCGGTTGAGAAATACGACACCTGAGCCAGAACGGCCAGAAATCATCTTGACATACGAAATAATTTTAGGCCAAGCTCAAGCCAGTACGCTCAAATAAAGGTGATGCCTCCGACAAGTCAAACTATTGGCCAATCTCTCTTGCTACTATTTTGGCGAAGGTGATGGACAGTGTGCTTAATGCGTATCTAAACAGATATGTCAACTTGCATGATGCACAGTTCGGTTTTCGTCCAGGACTGTCGACTGAGTCCGCAGTGCTATGCCTTAGGCAAACTGTTCAGTACCTACTACACGGATAGAAATAGGAACACACCAGTAATCGCATGTTTCCTAGACTTGTCGAAAGCATTCGACCTGGTGCCGTATAATGTATTATGGGATAAGCTCATTGGATGTCCATGCATGTGAACTCCAATGAGCATTTAAATTTTTACTAACTCAGTTATTAAGTCTATGTTATTAACAGACGTGTTGTAGATATGGTTCAATGTCCGAAATAAATAATCTCATTTCAAGCAGACACTTTACTTGCTCGGTCAATTACTAGATTTTTACCCGGCTGCGCGACAACAAAGACTGGGTAATTTATCTTTATATTCTTTACCCTAAGTAACACATATTTTGTTTACAGAATTGATATTGCATTAGCAATTTTTGACAATATTATTCAGCGGAGATGGCTTTTGATGCTTGAAATATTGATATAACGTTAAAGAATATCGTCAACGTATGAGATAGCCGAAATGTTAGTCGGTCATAGCCTTTTATTTTCCATATGTCTTATTATTGTCACTAAAACTCGTTTAAGTTGCGTGGAAGCATTTGCGCTAAACTATTTTCACCAAACATGATCATCAATCGTGATATTTTTCTAAATATATTTGTTTCTGTGTATATATTGTGTTTAAGTGTAAAATAAATTTCTTACACAGCTCTGTCCAAGGATGCGATAACAATTCATTTATTTTCCATTTTCCTCGGACCAGAGTATATTGCCGAAGAAACATAAATTCTGGCACTGTAAGAAACGTAAGTGGGCCTATCGTCGCCGTCGCTACCCATACATCACAGGGTTCTTACCGACGGCAGGTGATTCTTGCCCAATATTTACTATTTATTACCTTCTAAGGCACAAAGCATGATTTTAATTATAGGCACTGCAAAGTATGGTCCTACTAGTAGTACTATTATTTTATACTCGTTCAGAACCAATTGACCTAATTGGGATATTTCTATGTTCCTGTTCGGATACGTCAGCAGGTATATATTATAAGTTAGTGCGAAATTTAAAAAAGAAATGTTGGGGTTTTTTGTACTACTGGTAGGACCGTAGTAAATTGTTTAAGAAGCTGGATCTGATTTGATGTGTACCTACATTATTTCTATAGGTATGACTTTGGGCCTAACGAGGTTAAAATGTTTTTTCTTATTTGTCTTCGTATCTTCCGTTTTATAGAACACAGCTTCATCTGAATCCTTTAATATGTGTGCAACCTAACCTGCTTATGAGCACTCATAAAAATTATTTCAATGAAAAAGAATGCTAAACGCATTGTAATACAAGTTTTATCTGGCCCAAGGTTCATTAGTCGTTTAAAAATTTGTTTTATTTTCAACTTGAGTCTTAAGTTATTAGAATTTATAGTACCTATAGAATACTAGACTTTTCACTTCAACTGTACGGTAACTACGGCGGTGTACTTGTGTTGTTGTACGCATATTTTGCTGGTGACGTCGGAACTGGATTGTTTTATGTGTTGATGTATGTACTATCTTCAATGTGTCAGGCGACTACCAACTCGTCGGATTTGATTTGATTATGATGCTTACCATACCAAGTGTGCTCGTATCTACCAAATTCCGTACGGGTTTGTTTTTCCGAAATGTATTGTATACCTACATTTTAATTTAACAATGAAAAACATTAGTTTTTAATTGCAACTTCGAGGGTATTGTTTCTGATTTACTTTAACTTGAATTCAAAGTTGTTAATGCCAAATAAAGCTAATTTCTAAAGTAAAGTACAATCACTGTACTGTCTGTCTTAGCGCACATATTTAAAGGTAGCAATAGTGCACGTCAAGTTTGTACTCATTTGCTTGTCAGTCTCGAACATTCAAATGATTTATATGTTTTCATCAAATAATATTATCAGAATCGTTAATTTTACATGTCTACAGGAGCGTCGTGTATGACGTGTCTTCCTCTGTTCTATTTGTGTTATATTCAAATACCTTTTCATTACGTTCTTAGATTCGTAAGAAAGTACGGAAATGTTATATCCAGTCCAGACATTGGACTTGGGAGTTGCTATTTATGTATCGTAACTCCGTACATGTCATTAAATCGATAAACTCGTCACTTATCGAGAATTTCCACTATACTAGTGATCGCACCAAGCTTCGCTTGTTTTGGACACGATCGTTTACATTGACAATAGTAAATGGGAAAATAATTGTGAAATACTCACTACAAAAAAATACGATGATGACTGAATTTTTAAGGTCTAAGGGGTATATGAGAATCCCTACCTGTTATTCTCAATATACCGATGTCTGATGATTTATTCAATTGAACAAGAATCAAAGCGCAAGGTCGCCAGCGGCGCCGTCGTAAAAAAGGAAATTAATAAAAAAAATAGTTACGTCACAGACCCTATGTTTACAAATGTGCCGGTGCCAGTGCTGTAATTATAATCGTATTAGGGGGTCGACGTCCGAGGTTAAGGCCGCTTTGTTTTAGGACTGTCCCGTTGTATGGAGATTAAGGGAACATCCTACTCTTTTTTTCTGAATACGGCCTCGATTCGACGATTGACACTGATATCTTTCCGAAATCTCTAGGTCCTAATTCAACGGGGCTTTGCTATATCTTCATTTTAGAAATATCTCGGCTTTATCACGGATTGATAGATTGGCGTCTGCCATTTGTAATTTAGTGATGCGACTCGACTTAAAATTAATTAGGCATAGTCTGCATGATTACGTTAATAGTTAATAAATAGGGCATAATCGGATGCCTATAGCAAAAATAAGTAGGAACTTTCCGGGCAGCTAATTATGATAAACTGGCTGATTTTACTTCGCCTATAATATAATAAATTGACAGCTAAAATAATAACTTGGTATTGGTCTAAATTTATAATTTAACTGCCACTTCATTATTTTTGTAGGTTACACTTCTATATATTTTTTAGCTGTCTGGTAAAATATATGCCTAAAAATTGTAGCGAGATTTTGGAATGGGAGACTGGTGAATCCAATTCATCAGGGCCTAAGCCCTGGTTGAAAGCAGGTGGAAAAATATGCAAAGAATAAGTGCGGGAATAAACTGAAGCAACGTGTCATTCTCATTATCATTATACTGTTTATGAAACTTATGATTATAAAGGCAATTTACTACCGTGATGATAGGTGTCACTGCCATGACCATAATAATATATATGTATAGGACATGGTACATTGTATCACAATGCAGAAATTTCCATTTATATCTAAAACTTATAAACCGTGCTAAGGATTTGACACTAATTTTGTAGTCTTACCTACTTAAAACTAAAACATTTTAGTTATACCTTTTTCTTGCCATTAAATATACTAATGCTATCAGAAGACAATACCTTATTTAAATAAATAAATACAGAGATGTCAATTATCAGCCATCAATTATAATCCCCAATAAAAACACTTCTTATCAGAAAACTACGATTAGGTACACTGCGTCTGCACATACTCATATACTGCAATGACTATTTAAAAGGCAGTAACTACGCTTCTGCTTACACTGCACATACGTTCTTCTTATTTAGCAGTATTATACTCTTAACAATCGGCTATCGAATAAAAAATCTGCAAACAATGGAGTAGGAATCAGCCTTCAGTCAAGTAATTGAATAATCAAACCAACATTTAGGACAAGGGAACTCTAAAGAACTCATCTGTTTTAAAACACAATTAAAAACGAACCTTAACTACCTATTTATGCAATGTTAATTCATTTGAAGATGAAAACATATACGACATCGCACTCCTAAAACGTGGTATCCTCATATATGATCCTTTGTGATGTATTTTAGGTTTTGTTAGTTCTGTTTAAGAGTTACTTTATCTTGTTTCTGGCGCTGTATGATTATGAATTTTAACGTTAGATGCGAGTTCATACTCGGATGGGCATATGTGCCAAGTAAAATTAAGTATGCCAATATGCACGGTTGATCGCGCACAGCCTTCGTCGGAATGACCATTTTCCGTCGATTTTTCTTATGCCTTATACTTTTCTATTCGCTTCAAGGTCCCTTGTATGGGAAGGTATGTCAGTAATGTCATTATTGTTTGTTTAACTAGGATGTTCGAAGTCAATAAAATTGGTAATAACTTTATTGTTTTGTTTATTGTTTTATCTTTTTTCCTTGCGTATTTTTTTACAATGATTCAATTGTTTCAGCGGCCATTTGCTCTATTTAAAATATGTTATATGTGGTTTAAATCGCTGAGAGAAGCAGACTGCGCAAAAGGAGTCGGGATATTTGTTTTTTCTTCGTGTTACTGGATTACTCGTAGGCTGTCATCATCAGGATCGAGTCATTAGTTAACATGGAAACTGATGATGAAGACCAGAGAGGGCCCCCCGTAAATAGGACTTTTACAATAAAGTCGGTATTTTTTTCTTAAAAAGTGATTGTTTCTATTTACGAAGTGCAATTGATCTGCAAATCCGGTTTAGTTTCTTTACAGAATACAATACTCGAAAACGGGCACAGTAACATGACATATAGGACAGGCTCGTTTGAACCGTTTAAAAAGCCGTTCCAATCGTAATAGCGCATAATAGCAAAAATCTATGCAGTTGCCGGACTAATCGGGCAATTTGCGGACAAGTGGTGCGATTTGTCGCAATCACCGTTGCTTCACTGTTATGTCAACTATTATGACCTGTAGGGTTCATGTTATGTGGTTACCCTGTTTACTCGACAGGCTCCCGGTCCGGTTAGGTTGTCCATTTTGCTGGGCTAAATTCGCTTTCTCCTCTGATGTCTGTCTGAAATATAACCTTTTAGATACTCGTATATACGTATTGTTTCCTTAAGCGATGTGTCAGACGACTTGAATAGCAAAACTCTAAATATAACGGCCACATAACGAGGATAAGGTATGATGCATCGCTTAAAAAGCTATGTAATGCCAATCGAACTGTACCCTTGGTTACAAGGTTCGATTGACATTAGAAGGATTAACAGCCTTTGGCAATATTGTTTGGAAAGTCTAACGGATAAGGAAACGCCTAGATAGATTTCTTCTATAAGTTAGAGGCATTTCAAAATGTTGAACGTTCCACACATTTATACACAATAAACTTTGATAAAAATATATATATACCTACAAGGTTTTTACATACAAGTGCGTATGTATATTTTTCTTTTTTATTTTAGCGGAACATAGTGACTTCGCCTTTGATGTTAAGCAAAAAGGGAGCCCAAGTCACAATGGCAACTGACAAGAAACCGTCGGTGCCCTGTCAGTTGACACTGATGTCATGGAATGAAGATCAGAGAGTGATATGTTATACAATTTAACCAGATGAACTGTATGGTTCCCGAAGGGAAAGCAGAAAAATATTTGCCACGAGAACGAAGCTATAAGTAAAAACACCTCGTGTGATAAAGCAAATCCCGTGACGTTATTGATTTTACTTTCGTAGAAAAGAAACAACTATAGGTACACATACATTTTAAACATGATAGTTTTTGTTGAACTTGTTACTTTTTGCCCGAAGTCAGAAACCGATAATTTTACAGAAATTGGCTAGAACTTATTAAATTAGGTTTGTTTCATGAAAATCCTGAAAAAAATATCTGTCACTAAGAAAAAATACATAATGACCAACTCCTTTTAACAAGCCTTACATCATGACTAGTATCAATTTTATGGTAGTTAATACAGACCCGAATTACGCGGTTTTTAAGCGTAATGCACCCTGTTAAAGCGCGCGCACACAATACGCTCGACAAATTTGTTTGCCAACGCGCGCTGACCCCTTAACCGCTAAAGGGCCTTAAACACCATGTATAATCCCCCTTAGCTCGCGGATCGGGTTCCATTTGCACTACTGTGTTGCCGTGGCTCTCTTCGATACCGGTCCGTGGGTTTTTATTTAGAGATCCACAATATAATATTTTAGTAAAATTATTACTAGAAAACTACTATGGGACTAAAACTTGATTTTAGGTGTCAGAAAGATGGTTACGGGCATCGTTAAAGTTTTGAGTAAGTACTGTTCGATATCTTAAGTTAGCCTTAGCGTATCAAAAGAATATCTTTAGCATGTTTGCATTTGCTGCGTCATCGTGAGGTCCTTTGTAAGTGTAAAATGTTAATCACCATGTTCACGGCTGCTACCGATTCTGGGTTAAACATCCTTTGTCACACTCCATCCCATTTATTTTCTAGTTAATTATCAAGTGAGTGTAAGCAACGGAACCCATATGAAACTATAATGTTATACTTTTTATTGGTTCGTATAGCAAATCGAGCGTTACAGTCCGTTCTCGTTTTGTCGGCCATCTTTTTGCTTTTTTTCGGTCCGTGCGAAATTGAGAGGAATTAATTAACAAAGAATTTCTTGTGGATTAAAAGATAAATTGTTTGTTGGTGTCTTAAGTTATTTTTTTTGTTAGATGATCTTTGAGAGACAAAAAACCATTTAAATAAGTAAATACAGTTTAGAAATTGAAATATACGTTCACTTTGTACTACCTACGTGCATCGTAGGTACTACGTAATACGAAATCTTCTCGACAACGTTAATTCCCCATAGAAATCGGAAAATGTTCTCGAGAACGGCACATCTCTAATAGTAGGTACCTACAGTAGTAATCTTGCAGTGTTTTAATGAATTAAGTAAACTTTTTGTTTCATATGGATCCCGATGGAACTATCTTGGATGATATTAAAAAATAAACCACATAATTGTGTAAAATGCTTATTTAGGTGATGAAAGTTATGAATAAATTTAAAATACGAAACTAAGAAAGCATCAGTCGATAAGCGATAGAAAGAACACAAGTCCAGCAGATATTTTTGCTAGACTTCGCTGGAGATTTCCCACATAATTATTAGGTGAGTTTAGCATAAAAATAACGTGACAACCATCTAATGGCTTTTTTTGCTGACGGTCGTTAATATGATGTCTGATTGTTTTGTAATGAAAATTTATTCTTTAGCTTCTTTGTGCTTGAGCAGTTAATTATCTTGGTGTAAAGATAGCTGCAACTGACTATTAAGAAGTTGTCGGAGTTATGTGTCAAACTTGACTTATTCAATATGATATAATATAATACCAATGTTCACATTTCTTCTAACGATGACGCGAGTCGATGGTGACCGTGTACTGGACGACACAGCGTGGGAACAATATGATCAGAATCGTAGGAAATCGTTAGATGAGGGTAGTTCACGACTAGTTCTTTCTCCTGGATATCCTTGGAGGACACAATATAAATTCAGGAGGATTCCGTAGCCAACGTCTTTCGGCTGATATGATGATAATGACTTTTCTGTCCTTTTTCTTAAAACTTGATTGAATATGCCACGCGGTTAGCAAAGTGTGGTAATAGGTATGCAAACCTTCCTGTCATTCGTAAGGTTCACTGCCAATTACGACATTTCCTATCCTCGTCTACAAGACTTGAAGGACATCTGCGTTGACTGAACCATTTGTTGGCAATTACCGAGTAAAATTACTTATGCAAAGATCATATTGTTTTGCCGAACCTATTTGCATGAAATACGAATATAATATACATCAAATCTGTGATATTCTAAACCTAAATTATTTCTTAAACCTCATTGTTAAGATTCAACAAGCAAGACGATAATAACATTTAAACTCAATTATAAAAAAAAATACATAATTATAGCCTTAGGTAATATGGCGTAGCAATAAATATAATGTCCATATCGACCTCACAATCCTCCAAATTTCAAAATCCTCTCAACAAATCGCCCGGGCAGGGATGTTAATACCAAATCCATTAACCAAAGAATCGCTCCGATTACCGTTAACCCCCCAATGCCCACGGTACTTAGACGGCATTAGTTCCGCGCGTGTGGCCTCGTCGGCCCATTGTGCACCACCGCAGGGTTACCTGTCACTGTAACCGATATTAGGGTGCGAAGTGGACTTGACTTAAAATAACTGAAGACAGCGTTGAATTCTCGTCTTGACTCAGACGAGAACAATCATTGATATGGATTTCACGTTTAGAGACATTTATACTTGTTTTTTCTGAATAATAGAGTTTAGGAACCCGTTGTGCATGAATGCAGAGATTCAAAGAAATTAATACAAAACGTCTATTATAAGGTCAAAATCCAATAAAATACTGGTCTAGTCTAGACTGTTATTTAGGACTATTAATAAAGAGTAGGTTTAGATTAAGTTTCATAGTACTATTCTAAATGAGACATATCGCCAACTTCATCACAAATCCGAAATAAGTCCACTACTATATACATGTAGTGGTGTCTCATAGTACTGAGGTGCAGAATTAGCTATGCAATTGTGCAGCCCATAGTATATACAAAAAAAATACCAAATTTCAAAAATGTCATTAGTCATTACAAAATAAACTTACAGCTTAGTGCAGCCCAATTAAAAATTAATCAACCATGAAACTTTAAGCAATAATGCTACAATACCATGAAAAGAGAGTTCACGTCACCCCAGCTATAGACACCCTATCAAGCAACAATGGCACCATTCACTGTTTTGACAGGAGTTAAGGGGTCTGCGGGAACGTCTTTACCTGAGGGCCAGACCCCGACTGCGCGGCGTGTGCCCAATGCTCATTGTCGGGTTAGATTGATATTGCACTTGTGAGGCTGGGTTTGAAGGGCTATAATCGCATTTGGGATAGTGCCGGCAATATGGAGCAATTATTATATTATAGTCGGAGTGGCCAATAATTACTTAAGTTTTCTTTTGAGCTCCTTTATTGTTGATGTATTGTTTTGTTGAAACCGAAGTAAATTAGTTAAAATTAACACTGTAAGTTTGTTATAAAATCGGAATATCAATATATTATTGTTTACTTTATTTGATCTTTATTCCAACAAAGAAAACTTTATTGTATAAAAGGTGGACTTAATGCCATAAGTACGGCATTCTCTTCCAGTCAACCTTTAGGCAAATCAGATAAATGATGGCGCCACTAACTTACAAATAACTAACTTATTACAATTTTTCAAACATGTAGGTAATGTTATTTTTTTATGTCGAAGTATCACAATTTTTTATTAACTGTTGATACAAAGCAAAGGTGTAACGCATTTCAAATAAACAATGCAAAGATAGACATGCAAAGCATATTATAAGCAAAAAATCAGAGGTTTCCTGCGTTAGGATTGTGGGGGGTGGTTGACACGTTGGACCTTTGTTGGATAATAGTTACCTACCGCCAGGTTACGCATTTCAATTTTTCTTGCGGCTTTTATCTTTGTGTCTATACTTATTACACCTACACGTACCTACGATGTAGCAAGTTTTGCGTTCGTAGATTAGATACATTTGAATGATTATTGCAGATAAAGTATGTAGTTTATTTGCAATAACCATTTAATCGAATTGTATTAAGCATTTCTTTTAAGCAGGGGATCGTAATCGTAAACCAGGTACATACTTATGATTATGAGTTTTGTGGAATCTGTACTAAATGTAATTAGGTATTACGTGCAAAAAAAACAGGAATGCCCACGTTTAATTTAAGAAGTCCGCACAAGTATTAAGTACGCATAAATATCACTTCTGGACCACGATTCTCATCAGTTCAATACGTTTTATTGGCATAGTTTATTATTAGAGCTATCAATAGCTCATAAAACAAACTTTTTACGTCATATTAGACACACATAGCCATGTTAGACGCGCGGCCGTGCACCCTTACGCCCTACGCAGCGCAACGATCCATTGTCTGTTCCTCAGAGACGGTTACCCACGCATATTTAGGGTTGTCCTAATTCTAATTTGTTCTGCTCAATAATAAATCTATCCGCATTTTAATAAATTAGTTTATAGCACAGCTTGATTGACTGTTTTAGGCCGAGCCAGCGTCGCTATGGAGACGGCAATAAATAAAGATATTTTCCCCTGATAGAAAATGCGCTTGTATTTCATCGGAGGTGTGGCCCTTAATAAGATTTGCAAGTAATCTCATTTGTCAATGCGCAATTTATTTGGTCGAGGCGTGACTTTACACGATTACGATTTAAATATATTGTTCTGTCATAGGGCTGTCATTTGGCCTATGAGGACTAACCACGCCTATAAAAACATGGCAGTTCAATAAGCCTTTTGATGGACGCGAATAAATCGCTTGTTTGAAGCCAAATCGTGGAAAAATTAGGCAAAATTTTCGCATTTTTTGTTCATTTCTTTATTTAAATTATATATATCTGTCATTTGAATACGATAAACTTAAAAGTCAGTTTAACACTTCCCGTCAAATGACTGAAATTGATTATATACCTACACGATTGTAGGTATTCCACTATTCTCCAGATACGTTCTAACAATAATGGAGTGGATGGAAATAAATAAAAAACACAAATTACACCTTTCATATTATATCTACAACGCATAGTTAGATAAAACTTAAAAAAAATCGTTACTCTAATCCGAAATTCATGCTATTGTCAAAAGATATCGCATCATTTATAGTGTAATATAATGGATTGTTGGCAACACAAAGAGCAAACCCGTCAGTTTATAAAGCTAAATAAATCCAAGTTAAACCAATAAAGGGGTTTTATTAAATGAAAACCTATTGGATTTGCCGACGCCGGCGCTGCATTTTGTGATTAAGGTCAGCGGACACTGGCTGTCCTGCGCGGGTAATATTTACGTCCGCTTTTTTTTTCAATGTGTGTGTGTGTTATAGAAAGCACATAAACAACTTACGACACATTAAATACAAGCTTTGTTAAACCATTAACATACATAAAACTACCACTACTCTGTGAAACCACCGAGAAGACGAATCGTAATGTACAGTACATCTGTAGTAAATACCAAACTTATATTAAAATGTGATGAATTTTTTTCAGCCGACGAAACTGTAATTTGTTGTTGTGTAGTGTGTACTCGGTCAGTGTGCATCCAATCCTTTCTCAGCAAAGGATAAGTGTAAGTTCGTGTGTACTGCAGAACACGTCTAGAAGTCGATCATGAAAATGTTAAATATGTATACAGGAATGATCGTTGTCGTTTTGTTGCAGTTTACACTTGAGGCTCAGCCTCCTTTTTTGAAGTGGGTTGAAGCCTGAGCAACAAAACCGGCCAGTGTGCGTTCACCCAACCCTTTCCCCACGGAGTTAAATGCGGCTCATTCGATTAGCCGCTGATTGAATTAAGGTGAACGCACCTTGCCTATAATGGTTTCAGTTTGCGTAGGGTTTGATTTCATTAGTTGACCACATTTGTTATAATCAGGATTTATTACGGAATTGATTTCAACTGTCAATAGAACTTTATTCCTTTAATACATTGTCATTTTACATAAGTTTGCAGTAAAATATGACACTAAATAGAAATTATTGCAGACTTATGAAACCGGCTTTATACAGATTATTCCTGTTCAATAGTTTATTCTTGCATTTTTCACCTAACAAAGTTATACTTATACAAGTTGTTTAGCTGGATTTTAGTCTGATTTCAACACATGAATGCCATCTCTAAATAAATAAAAAAACAGGCTTTTTATTCCTTACCAAAATATAGATTCACGAGGTGCTATAGATTTTGCTATTTAATACTTTCATATAATATAGGAAACCTGAACTGAACCACCTATAGGCGAATTAATATTAGTTCAGTTTTTCTGATATTTATACCTTTCTTAAGCCATTTTTTTTTTCAATTGTAAAGCAAACTTCACATTTAAATAGAAACTTTACATGTCAAACCTTTGTTTCAACGTTGGACATAATATCTAGACTTATTAAAGTAATTATTTTAATGAAGCAGTTTTACTCAGTCGAACCTACTGTACTCCTAGTAACAACCTTAATTTGGTTCGTTAAGGGTTAAATTCGAGTAGCTTGCTTGTCAAACAATATAAAAGGAGGGTGGTTTTTCAAGCATTTGGTACAAGCAGCGGATTATTCAAAGTTTGTAATCTACACTCGGGTGCAAAGAAATCGGACCACCCCAGCATTTTTAACAATTTTCCAATTTCTGTAAAAACTGTAAGGGTGGCCATAACATATTATATACCATATGAATGGTAAGCTTTTCCTCTATAAATTCATCTGATTTCCGAAGGTGTGCGGCCAATACGTTCAAATTTTCAGGGCTTAGAACGTTACCGCCCTAAAAATGCGTACTGGAGTAAAACTTTTGCCTAAGGGGAAAACTGTGGTTCTAAGGAAATCGAGTAAAAATTAAAACAATTTTCAGCAATTTAATATCGTGTATTGCCTCCTCTAGCCCTACGACAGGCCGTCATACGGTTTTTCATCGACCTTATTAATTTTCTTACGGTATCTTGAGGGATGCCCGCCCATTCTTCTTCGATCGCATACCTAAGCTCCAATAAAGTTTCAGGGGCGGGATTTCTGGCTCGGATTCTTCTTTTCAGCTCGTCCCAAATGTGCTCGATCGGGTTCAGGTCAGGACTTCGTGCTGGCCACTCCATAACGCTGATGCCCACCTCCTCCAGGTAGTCCGTAGTGGCCCGGGCTGTATGCGGCCGTGCGTTATCTTGCATGAGGATGAAGTCATCGCCGATAAAATGCTTAAATGGAACCACATGATCAGCCAGGATTTCCTCTACGTATCGAGGACCAGTCAAACCGCCCGCATTTCGCCTTGTACCTGGCCCTGTGATGAACACAATGTCCGTCTTCGCTTCCAGAGAAATGCCAGCCCAGATCATGATTGACCCGCCACCATAGGCAACACGTTCCTCGATGCAGCATTGAGAAAACCGCTCCCCAGGCCTCCGGTAAACTCGTGCTCGTCCATCATTACCGAACAAAGTTATCCTGCACTCGTCGGAGAAAAGTACGGACCTCCATTGCTGAAGGGTCCAATCTTCATGTTCGCGAGCGAAGACACGTCGTGCACCGCGGTGTCCTGGGGTAAGTTTTGGGCCATTGGCAGCCCTGTGAGCTGTCAATTCCTTCTCCTTCAGTCTTCTTCTGACAGTCCATCGGCTGATAGACACATTCCGGGTCTCTCGGAGCTTCTGCTGAAGCTGAACAGCATTCAATCGACGATTTCGTAGCGAGGAAACAGCGATAAAACGGTCATCTCTCTCTGAAGTACTGCGAGTTCTGCCTGTTCCGGGTCTTCTGGAGAACGTCTGATCTTCGCGGAACCTCTGGTACACACGTTGAACTGATGACTTCGATAGGTTCAGTTGTCGAGCCACTTCACGTTGACTAAGCCCACTCTGCAACAGGGCAACTGCTTGGGCGGCTTCATTTGGGGTAGTATCCATGTTTCTTCAGTTTTTCAGGGTCGAGTCGATGAGAGCAGTGTTCAGGAAGACGTATCAATTACGAATGATGCATAAACAATGATAATTACTGGTTTTATGCCTAATGGTAGGTGGCCAATTAGTGCATGCGTTAACGAGGCAGTTGGAGGGGGGTGATTTCCACGCCCACATTTTGCACAATATCCATTCCCGCCCTTGAATATTGGTGTCATTTGATAGGGCAGAAAATTATCTATCACGTGGTATTTAAATTGTTATGGTCGAGCTTACAGTTTTAATAGAAAATGGAAAACTGCTAAAAATGCTGGGGTGGTCCGATTTCTTTGCACCCGAGTGTACATAATTCATAATCTTTATTGGAGTGGGGTCTCACTTGCAGCGAGTTAATAGCACACAGAGCCTACATAATGTGAAATAGGTACGCGTTTATGAATACATACTGAAGCATGATGATGATCTCTGTATATGTGCGTTCTGTGTGTTCGCGCTCCAACTAAGAACCAACCCACAATTTCTCCTTACGTTGTCGTAATGTGAAAATGTACAACATGCAATGTAAAAAATCTTTCATGTCTTTAAAACGCTGTATAATTGTTTTATAGACGGTGATGAAGTTACTTTTAATATTGAGCTGTTTCCACGGCTTGACGTCGTAACGTGACAAGTTGTCGTATGATCCACATTACGTCTATAAAACGTGAAATTGTGTTATGATCTTATATACCGTCGATTTTTTAAAGCATGCGTTGAAAGGAGCTGTGCTTACTGAAACGATTTCCTGTTTCCGAAATTCGTCGAATCTACTTTAACCATAAAATATAATGATTCAAAGTTGTATTAGGTACATACCTTATGTATCCACAACAGTGTTGGGAAAAAAGCAACCATTGGAAATGTATTTTCTTTTTTTGGAGACTTCTGGATAGTAATAAACATTCGTTAAACATGTTAGATATGCCACTGATGCCCGAAATAAAATAATGAATTTAATTACTCGCATTCAATCTCCGCTAGCAGTCAGTCGCGCCTCATCTCATCATCTTTAATTACCGACACAATTGCTAAGCTATGCCATAAGATAATACCTTTGTTTGCAGCTCAGTAAAAAGCTAACCTAGAAACATTGTGCCATGATTAGGAATCAATGGGTTTTCCGAGAAACTAATTGAATCTTACTTCGTAAGATGATAGTGATACTTCGTGTTTAGGGTTCGATTGTGCAAAAAGAAAATCCGTCAAGTATCGTCTGTCGCTATAAGACATTATTCTTTGGT
Organism: Apotomis turbidana; assembly: GCA_905147355.2. NCBI lineage: Eukaryota > Metazoa > Arthropoda > Insecta > Lepidoptera > Tortricidae > Apotomis > Apotomis turbidana. The sequence continues at coordinate 26,021,007 of LR990281.1, read as the reverse complement.
AAGGAAGGTTCACGTTATAGTAGAGTTGCTAAGCCGCGAAATTGTGCGCATCGGGTTACAAGCATGAAATTTTTACCACACATAGAGCGTTCCACGGTGATTATTTTCAGAAGTGGAGGGAAGTCAGATTCGTCCCCTGTGTGGTGGAAGAGCGGGGTGAATAGGACAAAGGAGTCCTCGTTTTCTTTTTATATTACTGATCAGATAACGCTACTAGGACTTGTGTGGTATCGTTTTCGTGTAAAACAGATATCAGCAATTCATTTTTTATGTTATTTATTCATAGTACCATTTAAAAATATGGTTGTATTTCCGAAATTGTGAAAATCACAACAAGTTTTTTTTATTCAGGGAGATAAATTAGTTATATTTCCTGAATATTTACAACAAACAAAAATATTGCAAAATAGAAAATTTAATCTAGTTTCTAAAAACATATACATATTGGGCACTTTTTATACAAACAGTAACTTAAATCAATTGTTGATGTTGAGATTAGCCCGTGTGCTCGTGATACATTAGCAAAAAAAAATTTTTTTTTATTGCATTAATTTGTTTTTCTAGGACGTATATAGTAAATATTATATGTAAAAGTATGTTAATAATAATTATTTAATGTATTTAATGAAGCGAAATAGGATGCGTTCGGAAATTTACGTTGGTTACGCCGACGTAAAGATATATTTTAAGCTACTGTTTGTATGAGAGTGCCCAACATGCATATATTTTTAGAAACAAGATTAAATGAGCTTTCTAAAATAATAATAATAATTTGAAAATGTTCACGAAATTGAACTAATTTACCTCACTGAATAAAAAAACTTGTTGTGATTTTTACCTTTTCGGCCATACACCTATATTTTTATATAAAACTATACAAAAATAACATAAAAAATTAATTTCTGATATTTGTTTTACACGGAAACGATACCAAACATGTCCTGGTAGACTTAACTGACCAGCAATAAAGAAAGAAAAGAGGGATACTTGGCCCTATTCACTCCGCTGTCCCGCCTCACAGGGGACGAATCTGACTTCCCTCCACATCTGAAAATAATCACCGTAGAACACTCTATCTATGGTAGAAATTTCATGCTTGTAACCCGATGCGCACAATTATGTTAGAAAACAGCGGACTAACAACTCTACTATTATAAAAAAACAGCCTACTTATTATTCATTCTTTACTTTTGTTAACATGTACTAAACTGTTTCATGATTAGGTAAAATATTTATAGTTACCGAAAGAAATAAAAAATAATAAAAGAGTTTGTAGCAGTCGTAAAAATATAAAATGTATCAGTTTCAAACAAAAATCAAATAAATATATGATACCAAAAAAAAAACTATTCGACAAAAACAACATATGCTCGAACTGAGCAGCCTTTTAAAATGCAAAAGTAAGAATGGTATCCCACTTCTAGTATCTCTGTTGCCCTATGGTTGACTGGTAGAGAATGCCATTTGGCATTAAGTCCGCCATTTGTACTGACTTTTGTTTTGTGCAATAAAGTTTAAATAAATAAATAAATGGTATTTTATTTTATTTCCTATAATGTTTATAGGGTTACCAATTTATAGTGACTACTTTCAAATACCGTATTATTGACAGCATATATAGGTATATGTCTGTTTCGAGGGGTAAAGGTATTTATAAATAAAACGAGAGATAATAAAAAATGTTATTGACTTTTGGATCATATAAGTAACCTTTTGCCGATACAGACAATACAGACATATTTATATCCAATTAGACATTTAAATAATGTGAAATAATTGTATTATTTGGATCAACTTCGGGCTGAAAATACCGAACCTCAATATTTTCTATCGGTTTTAGTGCCAGCTTCTATCTGCTTCTATCTTAAAACTCAGTCAATAATATAATAAATAAAAATAAATAAAATAAATAAATATTAAGGGACAATCATACACAAATCGACCTAGTCCCAAACTAAGCAAAGCTTGTACTATGGGTACTAGACGACGATATACATAATATATAAATACATATATAGATAACATCCATGACCCAAGAACAAATATTTTGCACAAATATTTGCCCCGGACGGGATTCGAACCCGGGACCGCCGACTCAGTAGGCAGGTGTCTACCAACCGAGCCAAACGCGTCGTCATAATATTATTAATAAAATATAAGATTTTTAACACAAAAACTTTTCATCGGCACTTACTATAGCTCGTAAAACAGCTCAATTAGGGTGATTATTTACCGTGAAAATAGTATTCTAGTATGAAAGCGCTAAAACTAACTGAAGTGTGACCTCGGTCGACAAGGCTGGCGCCAAGATATAATATCAGTAGGTACAGCAATAATAATCATCAAAAACTTAGATTTCTCAAATAGATCAGTCAACCTAGTCGCAGGTTTACTGTGAACTTGGTTGCAAAATTATTTTAATGTTTATGTCTAAAGCTAGCTATAAAAAAGTGACTATTTCTAGCTTTTACGTTTAGTGTAAGAATAAAAAACCAGTCGCCACATTTATGTCCATTGATTAAACTTTCGCATTTTTAGGGTTCCGTAGCCAAATGGCAAAAAACGGAACCCTTATAGATTCGTCATGTCTGTCTGTCCGTCTGTCTGTCCGTCCGTATGTCACAGCCATTTTTTTCCGAAACTATAAGAGCTATACTGTTGAAACTTGGTAGGTAGATGTATTCTGTGAACCGCATTAAGATTTTGATGCAAAAATAAAAAAAAATAATAATAAATATTGGGGGCTCCCCATACTTAGAACTGAAACTCAAATTTTTTTTTTCATCAAACACATACGTGTGGGGTATCTATGGATAGGTCTTCAAAAATGATATCGAGGTTTCTAAAATATTTTTTTTCTAAACCGAATAGTTTGCGTGACAGACGCTTCCAAAGCGGAAAAAAGTTGATCCCCCCCCCCCCCCCTCTAACTTCTAAAATAAGAAAATGAAAAATCTAAAAAAAACATATGATGTACATTACTATAAAAACTACCAACGAAAATTGTTTTGAACGAGATCTAGTAAGTAGTTTTTTTAATACCTAACTTTGCACCTAATTTATATGGGGCGCTATACATACCAGGTGCAAACTTAACTTAACCACTTATGGATGGAGTGTTTGTACGGAACCCTCGGTGCGCGAGTCCGACTCGCACTTGGCCGCTTTTGAAATTTTCTTATGCTTGATGCATATATTTAACCCCCGGTGAAAAAAAGACGAATGACTTAACAGTCCCGTTATGATTCTGAGTTTTCCTTTAGTTATTTCTTGGTCTAGCCTGATTCTATTCTGTCCAATTCTTAGTGCTAGTCCTACAGGCGTAAGGAATTCGATGCCTGGCTAGGCCGGGATAATATAGGCTTAAGTATGATGGAACATTTCCCACCCTTCCACTTTTCTCAATGACAAGGGGTCACTGTTATGTTGTCAGCTTTTACCGCCAAGTATTTAAAGTAACTGAAGTGTAACCTAACAATTAACAACGCTAGGCAACTCCTGTCAGGCTGTCAGGGCTAAAAAACGTACGGTGGTGTGCAATTTATATCAAGTTTAATTTGCTCCGACGTTGTATGAGTTATGGCTTCAAAGTTGTAATGTGAGGTGTGATATAATAATTTACTGGGTAGCAAAGAAACATGTTTATAAAAATATTTATTTTTACCTATTTACTATTTACCTGGAATAAAATCTTATCTAGGTAAGATAAGATTTTATTCCAGGATTCTGACTATTACGCCTTACTTAATTACTTATGCAGTAAATATAATATCAACTGTGATAGTGAAGTTGAAATTAATACACTATTTTTTTCTAATTAATACAATTATAGGAGAGTATGACACTAAAAACTTGCACTTCTAGTGCCACCAGTCCGGTTGAAACCGCCCAAAAGTAGAGTATCTCGTATTCACAATAACCGGTAACAATGAAATCACGGCTCAAAACTAATTTATTCAAACTCATACGTTGAAAGACCCAATTTAAATTTTAATCGACCCCTACTTAGTAAGTTAGTAAAGTAGTGGGGGACGTAAAGCTCAAACATTGTGCCTACAAAATACACCCTGACTATAAAGTAATAACCAGCCTTCGTCCGCAAACACCAATTTAGGGGGTGGTAAAGGGAGCAAGCGGAAGCGACTATCATGAAGCAATATTATGGGTACAATATTTGGACGTGATTTAAAACTATGTAGGTATTAATATTTATTTGTTAACGTAATTTGGAATGATAAGATAACTATTTAGGTAGGTAATATAACCTAGCTCTCTTGTTATTTGTTCACGCAAATCATTAAGTGTTTAGGTAGGTAGCAATTGAAAATTACAAATTCATAATATTGTTCATGTTACATTGTAAGAACCATACCTTCACGCGATCTTGATAAATATTTGTTTGAATCAAGAATCTATTCGTTCAGAACCGTTAATCAGAACTGTCGCAGTAAACCACCAAAGCTGAATCCGAAAGTATAATAATCAGTTTAAAATTAGTTGTTTCGCAAAGTTACGGATGATTGAGCCTGATTCGTTTATCAGTAATCGGATCACCACCAGTCATGCAAATAACCTATTTGAATTTATAATTGCATGAATACTTTTATATTTGCATACTGTCGGAGTTAGTCTTTAATTTTGTTCATTTCCGAAGTTTATGAAATTTCTTTAGGGCTTATAATTTGTGGATGGAATATTTTAGTCTCAATATTCCTAAATTAACATAGTAGTTTTTTTGTTGTCTCTTGAGAAAATGTAACAGAAACTTACTTCATTTTGTATTATATTAATGAAACACAATAATTATTTATGGTTATGTTTAAATCGTTTTTGGTTTAAGATATTATCATGGGAAAAAGTATGTTATTATTATTTATTCTAGATTAACATAGTAAATAAAACTTTCCCAAGAGCAATTCCTAAACCTATAAAAACTTACATGTACTAATATGTTTATATAACAGCTATTTTTAAACTTATAGCATCTTAATAAATTGCTCTGTCTGTCAGTTGGCTATACGGTAGGTACGGTAACTACATAAAAATCGCTTCCGCTCGTGGTCGAACCACCGCATGTTATCCTACATACAATCTCTATCCGATTAATCGTAATAAACCATCGTGGATTCGCATATAAATTTGCATAATTAATATAACTAATTAATGCTGAAAAACATTGCACTCGGTAATAATAGTGTGGGACTCAGTTTTCAAACGATTACAGTTTTTTTTAACGAGAAAGTGGATTCTTTAGAGAGTTGCATTTGTAATTATTGGGGTCCGTCTAACGGTTTGTTAGCATGGATGTATCGGAATGAATCGTTTGGTTTATTGATGAGTCGATGGTCAAATAAATAGCCCACTGCAAATAGTTTAACCGTTGCAAAACGTAAGTCCAACTTGCGTGTGTGTGAATACGCGCTCGATATTCGAAATTTATCTTTATTGGCACTGCTCACAACACTAAGGTAATGAGCCTACTACTAATTTTAACACATGCGTTGGGCATTCCTTTATTTTTCTATCTAGTTTTAGACAATCTAGACTACCGATGTCTGTTTCATCATTCAAGAGTAATATAAACTGGACTAATCGCATGCCGCATGCAAAATGTAATAAGTATCCTAAACATTGCTAACTGGCGACCCACCCCGGCTTCGCACGGATACATGTATTATATATATATATATTATATATACGTGATATAAACCTCCCTCTTAAATCACTCTATTCATTAAAAAAAACCCATCAAAATTACCTGAAGAAAATAAAACACAGAATAAGTATTTATGTAAGTATAAAGTATTTGGGTAAGGCCGCGGGAATTTACCAATGTGGCATAGAAGTAACATAAAAAGATATACGTTATGTTATCATAAAACGTAACATAAGTCGTTATAAAGCTTAGATCATACTGGAAAATATTCCCCCTAAATAACGTAGCTAAGAAAAAAAATCAAGTTATAAAATGATTAGCTTTATATTGCCTGTCAACAAAATTTTCATGGCACATTAAAATCAATATAATCAAACACGCGTGTGATGGAACTAATGAAACCCAAACCGCTCTAGTGTTTTAAAGCCTCTCATTTTGTACCAGGTGGCAGTAATTACTATTTGTTCACTGCAGGTACCCAATAGTAGTAACAAGACGACCTTATAACAATAAAACAGCTTTAAAATCAATGATTCTACTGTGACTTGAGGTCGAAAATAAATTATTTTCTTCTTAAAACAGTTTTTTTTATCAAGATGTTGTTTTTATTTATTTTGTTATTGTACAGGAGTTTTGTTCTACTTTGTATATTTTCGTATCATTAAAAATCTAATAAAACTCATTTAAGTTAGTATATTCTGTGTGCACTTCCCTTTACAACATTTATTCGTTATGTTACGTAGAAAATACGTAGGTAACATTTTGCAAAAATGTAACATATTCGTAACGAAAGTGTAACATATTTTTTAATACAATAATACGTGTCACTTGATTAAAACAATCACTCCTTACCTTTAAAATCACACACGACACTTGGGGGTACTTTCACGAAACTATGACTGTGTCTACTTTGAATTGCGTTTTTTGACAAACTGACGGGTTTGGACTTGCTCATCGGTGTTGCCCTACTAGAATATGAGTTGCTAGTGCATGAAAACTAACTTCTACCAAAAAATATTTAAAAACAAGCTACATAAAGCGTCACGTATTGTAACATAAGTGTGGAATGCTGATCCATTAAAATAATGTAAGATAAAAAATTAAAATGATAATTAAATTAATATCATTATTCCGCAATCAGTAGAACTATCCTTATATCATAAATTTTAGTTTAAAACAATAGCATGCCCATGATAGTTGAAATATCATAAAAATAACAGAGCTTTTAGTACTCGTGGTCGAAAAATTTAACCGACTTTCGTTACGTTTTGGATGGAAATATATTTTTAGTATTTTTATAAAGGGGTTTATATTAATTATCTTACTTGCGACCATGAGAATTCCTATATCTACATATGATATTTTTTTTTTTTAATCACCTGGGTAAATTTGAAACGTCCAAATTGGTAACTTTCCGCGGCCTTACCCATTCATGTCTAATCGGAGAGTAAAATACCGTCAAACTAAAGGGTGTTAAAAATTTAATAGTACTTTCAATATTGGTCACATGATGATAAATGATTTGATATAAATAATTCCACGCGGAATGGTTTACGTAACAGTGGTGACTGTGACACTTAAGTAAAACTAAGTTGAAAGTCACACCTCCAATACAATAATTTCATATCTAAGAAGGGTATCCAAATATAACGTTTCAAATTACATAAATAATAAGGTTTTTTACTTTCCTTTTCTTTCGTTTAACTTACGATTATCTTATTTACTCCGATCTTTCGGCCTAGCATACCTACTCAAACCATTTTTCCCTAGCCACTATGTATATTTTTTGTTTCTAGTATAGCGTTAATAAGATACTTTTCGCAACATAACCAGTGAGAACATTATAATAATGGATTAAAAAAATGATATGCAGCGTATTGATCATAACGCCCTTTCCTTGTCTTGATACCTTTTTACCGTATCTTAGGAAGTTTATGATGTCATAAAACTTGGTAACAGACATATGCTCCATTCAAAAGACTGTAAAATGCATGCAGGTAAGTAACAATCACAGCGATCATAAGTTATCAATGGAACGGATAAAAGACGTGACATACGTCGTCTTTGTCTCTAAAGATTTAATTGTCAATAAGTTCCCAAGATTGACACGTTGTTTTTGTTTAGCACCCATCCACCTATTGTTTTAACAGAACCAACTTATTTCATACTGGTGATTAACATTAGAACTAGCGATCCAACATACCATGTGTTGGTTGGAATTCGTAAGTGGCGCCTTTGTGGGTTGTAGAGATAACTTGGGAGTCTTAAACATGTCACTTACTGGAAGTGAGGCCTTGACAGTATTGAATGAAAGATTGTTGAAAGAAAAAAAAATAACATGCTTGTTCGTTCATACCATCGAACGAGTTAGCGGTGAATGCATGGTTATTAAGTTTTTAGACGGATTTTTGATCACACGTGTTTGATTACAATTTAGATAGGTTAAGGTGTTTTCTGTATCTTTTATGAAAATATGGTTTACAGGGGTTTACACGAATGGGTAATTTTTTGGGCATTTGTTCTGCTTCACTTTCGTATGCACTTTTTTTGTAAAATGCCTGTAGATTTTAGTATTCTTTCAGACAATTTTTTAGAAGTCCAGGTCCTCTACCAAATATCTCGAGATCTATAAAAAAGCTTGTCCATGGAAATGATGTGGTTAAATCGTTTGAACAATTATTTATCTGAACGACCTAAAAACATTAGTTTTTCTATATTGAAATTAACGTTCCTATGAAATACACCATGACCATAATTTATTCAAATAGCAGAACTAGAAAGTATCAATTGCACACCCGAACCGTAGCACTATAAATATCCATTCAATTCATATCTATCTCTATAACTATAGTTACAGAATCGACCGCTATATAGCTATTCGGAAAAAGAAACAGAAATCGCAAAAAGCGCGAGTTCGAGTGAGATGCAGCACACACTGAGAACAAACCACGCCCCCTTTCTTGCTTCTTAGGGTGATTCTCCTAGGGGATAGTGGTAGTTATATTATAGTTGTAGCTATGTTATAAAAGTTGGTGTATTAAGGCAGGGTGAACGTACCTGCATTAGGGACCGTAATTGGCTTGCACGTGTCTAAAAGAATTGTATTTGGGTAGAATTGGAAATAATGCGAGCATTTGGAAATTTGGGTGGAAATGTTGAGTGAAGTTTTGGTCCAATGGTGAATAGGCCATACCATTAACAATGCACTAAATAGTAAAGCGTAACTAAAAGGTTTGATGTGCCGGTGTTAGTTTTAAAAAATCATTTCCAATATTCTTGTTTAAGAGACAATTAGGTTATTGATCAATAACATATTTATAACTTTGTACCTAGTAGATTGCTTGACAAGGGACTAAGATAAACATAATCATAAGGTTTAACTGAAATGGAAACTTCAGTTAAACCTTAGGGGAGAAAACGACCACTTTAGCCCTGCTTAGCGAAGCTAAAATAACGCACTTTTCGAGGATGTGAAAGCGTCAAATTCAAAACCGAGTCTTAGACCGCCAATCGCTATCTTATAAAATTGTCGACACTATTTGATGCTGATAAATGAGCTATAGCTCAGAAACATGAATCAAATAATACGCGTATAAAAAGATTGTTTGTTTAAAGTGAGTATAATTACCAGTAATCGACTTTAAAGCCTGTTTTTACTTTACCTGACGTATTATTATCTCCGTTTCACAATTGTCACAAGTTTTTACTCCGCTGTTTTACGTTATGACATGTTGGGCCCTTTTCCCAGCCGTATAGGCGAAAAGTCGTAAGTAGCATGAGATGTAATGGCGTTTACGTCATTATTGCGATTTAGCGTTATTGGTAGTATTATTCCTACACCCTTGCCCTTTCAGACCCTAAGTTTCGCTTGTGACAGATAATTAGTCGTCACGCGATCTTGTGGCGCTCAAAGGCGGGTTGAAAAAGTGTTTAACTTTACTTAGCGAAAGGGCTCAGTATAATGTGTGAGATTAAGTAAGTGTGTCAAAATAATGCAAAATTATAAATACGAGTAATTTATTTGTTTAAACTTTCGCAAAGTTCTCATAAGTCTTAAGACCTTAAATTAATGGTTTCTTCATAATCTTATTCGTCATACTTTATATAAGTAGATATTAGATATCTATTTACTTACATTTGATCCCAATAAAAACTAGAATCGATTAACATCCTCGAAAAATGTATCCGCTCGCCTATTAGGTTAGGTTTGGTTTATTTTAACTAGGGTGGGCTGCCTTTAGCAAACCGTCCGAAGTGTTAAAAAGCGATATGAGCTTGAAAATGAAGGTCTACGATCAGTGTGTACTCCATATGCGCTCTGGAGCAGAAACATGGACCTTCACCCGCTAAACCGTGCATCAACGAGAGAGCGATGCTTGGGATAACACTCAGATACCACGTTTCGAACACAGAGATCAGACAGAGAAACCAAGTAACCAACATCGCTATGTACGCCGCTACTCTTAAATGGAGATGGGCGGGCCATGTACGTAGGCGAGAAGATCAACGCTGTTCTCCAACACTACTGGAGTGGCAACCATGAATGGGAAAACCAAGCGTGGGCAGACCCCCGCTACATGGAGAGACGGTATAGTTAAGGTAGTGGATAGACGTGGCCCGGAGTCGCAGCGAATGGAAAATGTACGAGGAGGCCTTGATCCAGCAGTGGCTAGATACGGGCTGATGATGAGGTTTATTTTATAAAAATCCCAAATGGTTTACGTTTTAAGAGAAAAATGTTTTCTTCGAAATGACAGTTCAGCGATTCGACGAAACATAATTTGGTGAAAAGGTAGAGAACCCAGATGTATTAAATATAAGTTAACGGATTTGTTAGCTAAGTAGTTACCTACTCATTAAAACCATCTATTTATTCCATTTTTTATTGTGTGAAAGAGATGTTTCTAATTAAGATTTTACTATTGGCTGGTTTCTCTTGAACCAGTAATTAGAACTATCGTTAACTGGAGGAATGGAAACGGAAGATACCATTTATGGTGCAACAGTACCATTATTGCCATATTTATTATGCAGTTGGAGCATTTAATGTTTGCTATAAAATCGGTTTGATGCGGCATGAAGAGTTATTTCTCGTTATAATGTTGACCTGATAAGTATTACTTACTAGTTTTTATACTTCTTTAAGTAGAGGGTAGGTACAGCTAAAGAAATAATGTACAGAAAATGTAACAGTAACAGTATCATATGAAAACAGAAATATTTCAAATGTTCCCACACTTTGTACACTGTAACCATAAACAATATTTGTTACGTACTAGTACCCAAAATCCTAACCTGCACCTGTACCAAGCATAGAAACCGGTCTAGAATTATTTACTTTATGCGAGTAATACATCGGCCAAGACTTATAAATACTTATAAAAAAAAAAAAAAATGGAGAGGTTAAGATGTACAAATACAAATAAAGGTCTGATTGAACGTTTAATATTTCACCATTCGGCGTAATGATTTTCTTTATGTATATAGCAAATATGATTTCTAAAATTGATTATGCTAAACTTTTTAAGGTTCCGAACCTAAATGGTAAAAACGGGACCCTATTACTAAGTCTGTCTCCAGGCTGTATCTCATGAACCGTGATAGCTAGACAGTTGAAATCTTCACAGATGATGTATTTCTGTTGCCGCTAAAAACAGATACTTAAAATATAATAAAATCGATATTTAAGTTAGGCTCCCAAAAAACAATCGTATTTTTTTTCCTTTTTGTTTTTATTTGATGGCACGGTTCCGTAGTCAACTAGGAACCCTTATAGTTTCGCCATATTCGTCTGTCCGTCTGTCCGTCCGTCCGTCCGGGGCTTAGCTCCGTGATCATTAGTACTAGAAAGCTGAAATTTGGTATGAGTATGTGTATGTATCACGCCGACAAAACGGTAAAATAAAAACAAAAATTTTTTTTCGGGTACCTCCCGTACACCTGAAGTGGGGGGTGGGTGGGTTTTTTTTCGTTTCAACACTAATGTGTGGGGTGTCGTTGAATAGGTCTTTTAAAAATAATAGGGGTCTCCAAACAGTATTTTTTGATTCAGTTCAGGCAGTTTTGTAAATATTCACTCCGAAAATAAAAAAAATAGTGTCCCCCCCCCTCTAACTTTTTAACCACGGGTCAAAAAATTATGAAAAAAATCATGAAGATGGGGCCTTATAAGTTGGTACTTTCAATGAAAACTATATCGAATAAAATCGGTCGAGCCGTTTTGGAGTTATCACAAAATTTCATAATTTTCTTAAAAGGACGTAAGTTGGCTTCCAGAAGGTAATAAGTAATTACAGTTACTTTGGCGTTTACGACCTTTTTATAGAGCTTGAAATCTTTCCTGTAACTTAAGTCTATTGTGAAGGATAAGCAACTACGGAACCCTACACTGAGCGTGGCCCGACATGCTCTTGGCCGGTTTTTAAAAGTAACTCGATTTTTACTAAGTAAAATGTGGCGATGTTGATTCTAATTTTATCATAGTATGGCGTTTGGATTTTAAACTATGGTTATGATCAAACGGCGACAATGATGTTTCAACGGTTGAATTGCTGGATAATTCAGTCGTGTATAATTTATACCAGCAATAAGAAAACGTACTTATTTCAGAACATCACTTGCTTTGCGTTTTATACGAGTGTTGTTTGATATTAACTGTTAATGAATAGTACAAAGACGTATTTAATTCACATGATCGTAAACTTCGGAATTGTTATATTTTTATTACAGTTTTGCATTATCGTAAATGTCAGTATCAGTTATAATGTATCAGTTTTTGCCTACTTTATCGGTACATATTCTACTTCTAATTAAATTACTTTTATCTATAGGTAAGAACTATTAAAAATAGTAAATTTAAGATATTCTACAAAGCAAAATTCGCTCTTTTAAAGTAAATCAAAAACATTTATTGTGTTCATGTTTTTACGGCCTTATTACACCAAAACGAAAGCATGAAAGACATTTAAGCAGAAATGCAGATAACTTCTTACTGACTTGTTGTATCTTCAAACTCTTCAAAACTGAAGAGCATTGTCAAGAAAATAGACAAACATACAAAATACATGCTTATGCATGTACACATACACTAGAAAACCTTTAGTCCTCCTTTAAACGCAGTCAGTTTTAAACATTTTTATATAGGCATGTATTTAAATCGATATCTGTATAATTCCCTTTTTTTCGATCAAAATATTTGAAACTTTCACCAAAAATACTGACTTGCACACTAATTATGCACACTAAATAATGCGAATTAAATATACAATTTAAAGGTATTTGCAAAACTGTTTTACTAGATATAAAAAAAAAAACTAACCTAACCTAACCCGGCCGAGTCGGATATTAGTGTGCAGTGCGAGGATAATTAGTGTGCAAGTCAGTATTTTTGGTGAAACTTTCAAATATATCCGATGTACGAACCATATTTTGGTGTCAATTCGGTTAAAAAGGTCATCTCGTTTTGTATGATCAGTTAATCGATTGTTTTTTTTGCACAGCATTAGTTTTTCTGGCATGCATTCATTTAATTAGTGGAGTTACCTAGTGTGCTGAAAAATTATACTTATGTGCATTTAATAATATCCCTTTTATATGTAATATAAATAACATAAATATAATTCCCCAGTAACGGCTCACTACTAAGCCATAACTCTGCAATCAAACATCCACAGAGTCCAAAGAAAATAAAACTATATATTATAACAACTTACCTAGTATAGGTACTATAAATACAAAGCATCCGTCCAAGGTTCATGAAGTTTAACGTTCATGCCAACACGAACACAGACATAATGTGGCGTGGTCACGAACGCTCAGCTGATGGCTACGAGTTCGATTCCCGGCTTGCTTGAGAGAGCAGTGAGAATGAGTTTACCTAGTCTCATTATATTCAGTAATCGTTTATAGTTTCTAAGCACGTTAAATACTTGATTCTTACTATTTAGCCCAAATTTCACTATTGTATTTATTGCACAAATGAAAACTTCTCGTACATAAGGCGGACTTAAGGCCATGTAGCATTCTCTACTAGTCAACTTTAGGGCAAAGCAGAAAAATTGTAGTACGTCAGCCTACCAGTCTGCCATTATTAAAATAAAATGATTTATCCTTCGACGGTTTATTTTATTTGATAGTGGGTAGTTAAGTAAGAAATAAATATTTACCTGAGATTAAAATTTGAAACGGGAATAGTTTTTTTTTTCTGAGTGATTGATAAAATTAACTTTTATAACCAAGTTTTTTTGCGATATAATCAAATGAAGGATAAAAAGTTAAAATATTACCAAATTCTTCATTTTCGAAAATATCCCAATTCGTTTTATTTTATATTGTCTAATAATTTCAAACGGATCAAAATCTATTTAAAATGTTCCCCATTCTATACGTAAATGAGGTGACTATTAATTGGCCACAGCGCAGTAAATCCTACAGTCGGACTCGGACTTGATCGCATGGAAATTGTACCGCTTTTCTTTTTGCGCGTTTTGACTGTCTTCTTTTCCACGCGGCGACGTCAGCTAGATAGCCCAATACCTACGCGAAAAGTTTTGAACTTCAATAATATACAAGTGCGTGATTTTTTGTAGTCAGTTAGATTATATTGAATATTAATGGGTATGAACGTTTTCTAACGGATTTTGAGTGTGCGTTAGGTATAAAAAAAAGTTTTTGTGAGCGACCTCTGTAAATCTTAGAAAAATATATTCAAGTGCATTTCATACTGAAAATACAATACAATACGGAATGTTAAAACTGTAAAATGCGATGCCCTAGTGCAGAAGAAATGCACTTGAATATTTTTTCTAAGATTTACAGAGGTCGCTTACAAAAACTTTTTTTGTACCTAACGCACACTCAAAATCCGTTAGAAAATGTTCATACCCATTAGTAGTCAATATAAATTTGCAGATAAAAGAAAAAAAAATACAATGCGAATTATTTTAGTTTGAGGGGCAATTATACCCTTCCCGTATCGGATTAAGAGTGCTTATTCTTAGACCACGCTTTCACATTATTTTGAATAGTTTCAAAACTAGTCAGTATAATCAAATAAAAATAATAGTTTTGGTTTCTGTGATAAAATGACATTAGTTTAAACTATACCACTGTCTTATTTGAAAATTTGAAATGTTGTCTACTATTAGCGGTGACCGAGCAGACAAGCCAATTTTGACTAGCAAAGCTGTTGCAAGCTGCGTATGCCTAGCGGGTAGTGATGCGCCATCAATGTCCTATTCCTATGAGTATTATGCATGTGTGCGGACTACTGCTACTAAGATGACGGTACAGGGTTCGAATCCCGACAAGAGCAAATATTTTTGTGAGGAACTATACTATACTAGCATTAACCCGCGGCTTCGCTCGCGTGCCTATATAATATACATCATCCTACGGGAACAATGCTCTTTTTTCAGGTTTAAAAGTAGGCTATTTGTTAAGTTAGGGTATAATCTGTAATCTGCATTTCCCTCATGCATATCCGTCCAGCCGTTTTAGCGTGAAGAAGTAACAAACATACACAAGACTTTCGTTTTTCTAATATTACTGGGAAATACTTTTTATCTTATTTATTAATTATTTATTATGTTATCACAACTCCACTTTAACAAATCAAACCGAAAACTCAAGCACTCAAATCAAGCGATCTCAGCTTTTACTGTATCCAAATAAAGTTCACTTCAAAATTCCTAACTCGAAGTGAAGCTAAGACACCGGGTTATGTGTGCATTTTATTTGTATAAAGCTTTTATAATGTCCCGAGCCTCCGCTTATCGACTTGGGATATTCGAGATTGGTTTAATGATTCTAAGCCATGTTCTAAGTTACGTCTTGTTCTATTGTAAGATATTGAGGTTCTCTTCGTTGATGAATGAAAAATGAATTATTCTGAGCCAGATAAACGTAATTCAGAATTCTGAAATGACTTAACATAATTATTGAAAAACTTGAATGTATTTATTACGGATGAAGGAAGTTACCCGATCATTACTCCTCCCGTCCCAACGTGCCGCCCGCCTAGGTACCGATTGACGACGATCGAGATGCCAACAAATACTATTTTTTTAATCTTTTAGGATAACGCGGGTCTCTATCCATACCTCAAAAGCAAAAATAGAACCCCCTTATAGGATCACGTGTAGCCGTCTGTCAGTCCGTCTGTTACAACCGATTTGCTGCAAAACTACTGGACCGATTAAATTGCAATTTGGCGCAAATGCTTTCAAGAATTTTCATGTCCGCAATATAAAATTTCAAAAATCGATGGCATTTTCGTAATTAACGTCCCAAGAAACCATAAAAATTACACCCGTACTCATATTTAGTAATTTCAACCCCATCGCACCCCAACAGGCGAGACGGTATTTCACGTCCACTACGCTACGTTTGTTTTTTAAATCGCTGTTGTTTTGGTAATCAGTGACCCGATAAACCATAGAAACATTACCCTTGTTGATTTTCAGACTTTTTCACCATATTCTCCTCCTTTAGGGGTTGAAATCTCAAAAAGCATGAAACACGTGCTTACTCATTTATCGTTAGAAATACTCCTTGGAAGTTTTCAATAAAATAGTGTAACTAATCTTTTTTCCCCATACAAACTTACGACCCCCATTTCACCCCTTTGGGGGGTGACTTTTGACAAAGGCTTCTTTTATTGCACCCCTAGACTTTATAAGGACACGTAGGTTCCAAATATGGACTCTCTAGAACCAGCGGTTTAGTATTTAGACATTTCAACCCCATTTCACCCCAACAGGGGAGATGGTAACTCACGTCCGCTGCGTTGGATTTTAAAATCGTTGTGGTTTTCGTAATCAGCGATCCGATAAACTATAAAAACAATACCCATGCTGATTTTCAGACTTTGTCACCTGCAGATTTCTCCCTTTTAGGGGTTGAATTTTCAAAAAACCTGAGACACGTGTTTACTCATTTATTGTTAGAAATACTCCTGTGAAGTTTCGAATAAAATAGTCTAACTAATCTTGTTTCCCCATACAAACTTTGGAACCCCATTTCACCCCTTTAAGGGGTGAGTTTTGAAAAATCCTTTCTTAGCGGATGCCTACGTCATAACATCTACCTGCATGCCAAATTTCAGCCCGATCCGTCCAGTGGTTTGGGCTGTGTGTTGATAGATCACTATGTCAGTCAGTCAGTCACCTTTGAGTTTTATATATATAGATTTGTACCTGGGTCATGGTGTCATTTATCTATGTAAGTATGTGTATTATTGTTGTCTAGTACCCATAACACAAGACTGCTAGAGCTTACTTTGGGACTAGATTGATTTAAGTGTGAGGATGTCCAATATTTATTTATTAATTTATGTGCAATGTGCAACATCAATAGGGCAACCGATTCTTTGCGGACCGCTCGCTTCTTTACATACTTTTTAATTGATACTTTTGCCCCGAAAACATCAAATGAATATGCTACCCATGATCTCACCTGTCTATAATATATTTTATGATTAAATTATTGTTAGTTAGGTAATTAAAAGTAAAGAGAAGTCGTAATTAGATATAACTTTGATACAATAATTTTATATTAAAAAGTCATTTCAATAAGTACATGTATTTTTAGTGTATAAAAATAGCGCATTATTACAAAAATGATAAACTAGACTATATTGGTCTACCACTTTTTGACTTTTTATTCTGAATTTTTTTATTCTGATCAAGCAGGGCAGCCGGTACCCTTTGTTTTCTTGGATTAAAACCGAAATACGAAAGCCTATATCGCTAATTTCTCCATCCCAACCTTTTATTAGGTGGCTCATACAAAGTTTGGGCTTTAGCTTGAAATTGCCATGTTCAACCGGCAATGAGGTATGCAAATTTCGCCGGGGATCGAACCGGGGTACCATTAGTAGCTATCTGCGTTAGACCTGGGTTATTATAGACTTTAAACATTTTGAAGGTCAACGTTTCATTGATTTTGGGTTTTTGGAAGTTTACTGTATTGTACTTGGTAAACTATACAGTATCATGACTTGTACATTTATTTAACCATATCACCATATAATCTTGAATAATGCTATTTAGTTTAAATCATGACCGTGATTTGAAAAATGTATATTGTGAGAAATATAGGTTGCTATTGCTGGAATGAGTTTGATAGATTTTGATTATAAGATTTTGGCTACTTCCAAGTTAAGACGCATACTGGCACTAATGACACGAACCGACAGCAGCGAACAAGATTTCATCGTTCAACAAAAACAGACTATTTAGCATCCAAGGAGGATTCCGCAGAATCTTGGATCAAATGGATGATGTTGCGAACTTACGAGGTGTCTCTGACCCTGTCGCGATTGCATCCCTGTCGTCCTCAACCACGCTATCGTGCATCTCAAGTTTGATTTCAGTTTCGCTACTACGGACGACAAATGACTCATAACTGATCCTGTCGTCCCACCACGGCATCCACCCAAACAGCCTATCGTGCATCCAAGAAGCTCGCGCCCGGAATCTCCGGGCCCACGTGACCCTCTTACAGACGACAAACGACATAACTGACCCTGTCCTCCGCCACGTCATGCTCCACCCAAACAACCTATCGTGCATTCAAGAAGCTCGCGCACAGAAGCTCCAGGCATGCGTGTTTCGCTTGCGTGCTTTGCGTGTGTTACCTAACTAGACAGCACCACGTGGTCGCCTCACGCGAGCTGATAACAGCGTGTCAATGAATGGCGTGACGTTGGCTGATTTTTAATCATGGAGCGATGGGATGTTTGCGTGACGAGTGAAAGGTTTCGAGTGACCTGGTGACGATTCCGTTTGTCACACGGATCTCGGTTAAGTTCTTTCGGGTATGTTCTTGATCACCTACATATGAAGTACAGGTCTAGTCGTCACGTACCTAGGTACAATGAATATGATATTTGGTAGGTACGAAGTGGTTTGGCATAGATCTGGGATGAGCTACTGCCCATTAAATTAGTAAGATTAGTGAAAAGTGTAAAGTACCCTTACATTTTTTATTTTTTCTCGCACTTATTTAATCATACAAATTTTATTATTTAATTTATTAATTCTATACATATGTACAAGTCTTTGGTCGCGGGTTCAAACCCCGCTTCGATTGTAGTAGATCGCATTCAATTTTTCTTTCTTAATTTACCTTTGTGTCATTATTTATAAAAATAAAATGTGGTATTACCACATAAAAAAATAAGAATCGATAAAAAAAGATTCTATACAAATATTTAGAACAGCGCCATCTCTCTCGCAGTCTTCACACTTGCTGTAAAGCAATGGGGATTGGGGATTGTGTGTGTAAAACGCACATCCTAGGGTATGGCTAATGCGCATAAGCATTTCAAAAACATATATGACGCAGAGGGCGCTCCAGTGGCGTAAAGAATTAAGGGATGAAAGATTTGGTGTGATTGACGTAGCGGTCGGATAGCTCAGTTGGGAGAGCAATGCGCCGGAAACGCAGAGGTCGCGGGTTCAAACCCCGCTTCGATTGTAGTAGATCGCATTCAATTTTTCTTTCTTAGTTTACCTTTGTGTCATTATTTATAAAAATAAAATGTGGTATTACCACATAAAAAAATAAGAATCGAAAAAAGATTCTATACAAATATCTTTGATAAGAGTTTAATTTAAACTGTCACTGCCTCTGTTGTGCACTGAGAGCAATAAATAATTATTGTACTATGGAGGATGGAATATAATGTGCAATATTTTAAATATTTGAAAAAGAGTGGTAAGCAGTAAACGATATGGGACCCGCTAGAGAAGCTAGACACTATACAAAAAATCCATGTTTTAGACGGAGTGAACTATGTCGAAGTGAAAACTTTAGTATTTTTGGTGACCAGAGTAATTCCTACTTAGTTCCTTTAAGTATCAAGAAGAGGACGTATACTTCAGTTAACGATGTTTTTTATTAAAAAAGAAACAAGCCGTAACGTTGCTAAAGTAACGTAACTACATTTTTCTACAGTAGCGCCAATTAGTATCAATTAACATATTTCAGAAAATACTTCTGGATATAATAAACAATTGTCCAAGCCCAAGGAGAATAGAAACTTATGCGTTGTCGAAGTCGAACATTGTGAAAGTGAAGTGAAATAAGCAATTATTTATAAATCATAAGATTTTTTTAAAACTATTAAATATAAATTATGAATAATATAATTATCAAAACAGCTAGTCATATAGAGATTATATTGCATAATTTTAGGTGACGCGTTTCCCGCATTTAAAATAGTGAGTGAGTGAGTGTCAGAAAAAGTGATGGACTATAATCCAGTATTTCAGAACATATCCAGTAAAAAACTACACGAGAGGTGGGTAAGCATACATCGATCGCATACCTACTCTACATATCTTATACTTATATAAATATACGACGGCGAGTGAAAACAACCAAAATCCACGCAACAATTTCAAATTCAAAATATGTTGGGCCGTTCCTGACAATTTTTACGTGAGTTTATTACTAAATAATGTTTATCTTATGATATGATGCTCGTCATCACCGCGTTACAGTTGCGAGTGGGCCTTAGCCCGGTCTAGCAAATCTCTCCAGTTCGATATATTGGTGGCTTTCCTTCTCCAACTTATTACCCCCTAAGATCCAACCACCAACCACCACCGTCCACCTGAGCTTGGGTCTGCCTCTCTCATATGATACTGAAGGTGACAAATTTATGTCAAACGTGTTTATTGATCAATTCATGTCCTCTTTCGTCCACTCGTCGACACGAGGTCCGTCTTTAGAGCGGTAGCACGGACGCGAGAAATGCTTGTTCTGTTTGATGGAGCGAAGCTGATTTATGTATAGACTTTTACATAAACTATGGAAAAATATTTCAACTAAGTAAATATACCGCAGTCTTAGAATAAATACACTTAGAATTTGATGTTTTCTCGTACGGTAAAGTATATATGCTAATCATAGATGACCTTAACGTAAACTGTTGCTTATATTTATCTGAGCTTATGTTTAATTCAAATGGTGGATGCTTGTTGATTGGAGTACAGTCTACAGTGAAAGTATTACTTTTATAGTAGAATCAGTGCAATCGTTTGAGTACTTGGCTTAGGTAGCAACTTCTGATGCTCACTGTAAGTACATGCCAGTGTACCTTATTGAACTGCCCCCCACTGCGTTCGCGCAGCGTACTCTCATAATTGAGATGTTAGTGTATTACTTTAGTAGGTATAGGTATAGGGAGAAAAGTATATAATTAATAATTGAACACAATAGTCTAGTAAGTCTAAATTTGTAAACTTTTATGTTATCTCATAGATAAAATATGTGTTTAGACTAAAATACTATGCAAATATTACGTATTTATCAAATGATAGCTTGATGGCAAGTAAAAAATGAATTCTAAATAATTACGTGCTCCGCCCTTATTTGTATATTTAAATAATTATACGTAACATCAATCGTTCCAAGGAAACCCTTAAAAAAATATTTTAATGTTAATTGTGAATATTGAAACAAAACACGTACCTACCATATATGAACATTGTAGACATGACAAATATAATTTACATTTTCAAATCATAGTAAACGTGGACCTAGTCTTTAAATAATTTCTCTTTCACAACTAGATTCACATCCATAAACAATAAAAGGAATGATCACTATACGTACCCTATGCAACATTAAAACCGCAAAATTTGTAATTGAAAATCGATAAATTCTCGCTTATGACACTTTTCCATTCGGCTTCACTAATAAACATATCTGCGTTAAATTAAGACCAAGAACATAAGCAGGCGAAATAAATAAACAATAATATAAATTATGTATACCTAATTATTTCTCCAGCTGTATTTTACGCACTGACAGCAGATTATCAGAAAATTTACTCACAACGATGTGATTTAAAGTCGCTTCTTGATTGGAGTTCGGAATGGGTATCTCCGTTTTATGATGGAAAGTGTCTACTGAGAACTGATATCGGTTTAATAGATTTCTGCATGACCAACTGCATTATAACCATAAAACTAAATAATTATGTGGGCTATCTTTAGATATACGGCTTAATCGTAGTGCAACGAAAATGCTAAATTCATACTATGTTGCTGATTTCAATACTCTTATTAATCAGAAAATAGATAAGTGCTGCTTAAAAAGGAATAACAATATAATTTAATTGAAAATATAATCAACCAACCAACACGGTTATTGTCATTATTTGATCAAATTGGAGATTTAGCAGATACATGACGTGTTTATTTATAAATACATTATTATATTACGAGATTTTGTTTATACATTGATTAATATTTTTACTCCTAAAACACCAAACAAAATATATGCAAAAAAATAACAATTACAATATGAACTCGATATTTTTTAAGGTACGTTTCGAATATGCATCTATGATAAATGGCGAAATTATAAATTATATTTTACAATAAGTAAATATAATTTACAATAAGTAATAATAAGGTGAAAAATCTTATTATATTTGAGCAATGATCAATTGTTTTATATAAAAGGCACAATCATTTTAATATTCGGTCGTTAAATAAAAATATAATAAAGAAAAAAAAAATACGTTGCAATTAAAACTTTTTCGGGTGTTTTTAATGAATGTTTTGGTATAACGCGTATCCGAACTGTTATCAATCGAGGTCGGATTCGAAAATCGAATTTCAAATTGATAAGTTTCTATCCCTCTCTTTTATATAGGTACATATGAAAGAAACAGAGTGCATCGAGATTCAAATGATTAGAATTTTATAATTAACCTTTGGCTGAAGAATGACAATTCGTGGTCAGATATTGAAAAAATTAAAAAGCTACTTTCTACTCACGCTCGAAACAAAATCGCATTTTGTTCACTGTTATCTGACAGCAAAATCGCCATGTTTGAGCTGGTGAGGTGAAAAAACTCTTATTTTATAAATCTTACGTGTCATTTACACATAATTAAAACAATCTTGAATGAAAAAGAAAGTTTTACTTTTAATTGTAATATTTTTTTCAAGATGGCGTCGGCTCTCATCATTCAGCCAAATCAAAAGAAATTGTTTTAATATTTCAGAAGATATGATAATGTTACAATTCCAAACAATAAACATCGTGAATCTGTTTTAAGTTCTTTACGTTTCATATAATTGTAAATAAATATATTATTTAATACAAAAAAATAGCGATTATTCATAATTATTATGAATTTATAAAGCAGCGCGTGGGTCACGCTTAATACTGTATTTTCTAATCTGTGACAATACTTTTCTTTTGATTTTTTTTAGGTAACGCATAATACTCATTTGCTCATTAAATAATAGTCACTCAAACAAATCATTAACACCGTTTTTGAGTTTTTTTTAATAGATAACCCTTTGATTGAGCCAATATGCAATTTAAATATTTTAAGCATAATTATGAGATATACACCTGCAATGCTGCATGACGTAATAAATAAAGTCAGAAAGTGATTGACCTTTGTTTAGATGTATGAGGTATGACGTGTTAGTACAACAGAAAATTAAAAAAATTTGAAAAGTAAAAAGCACTAGTTCGAAATAACGAACTTTTCGCACGATTTGCAGCTACGAAAAGTACCACTTTTTGAGCGACTGTATTAAAAAATATTATACGAGATATTTTTACAATGGTTGCTATGCCAACAACGAGAACGAAATCGCATACCTACATCGTTCGTCTCGTAAAAAGGGTTAACTCGATTTGACGTCCGTACAGATGTTACGCGTTTAATGGAATGGAAAACACTTCAGTTTTGTAACTTTATACCCTTAACACCTTAATGTTTAATTCCTTGGCTAAAACCAGCCTTATTGTGACAAACTTAGGGTACAACTCGACTTAAACCCTCTTCATATGGCTGTGTAACTGATTTTGAACCTAAGTTATGTAAAATCATGGCAGGTTTTAGGTTTAACAGGGTGTGAAATGTAAATAAGCTACTGTTTAGTATCATTTTACGTGTACTTTTAAGTTTCGATGTCTAAAATGTGATTTTTGGGCAATTAATCAGGTTTTCGGAGAATTGATTTGAATGATGTTTTTTTGGCATTCAATAACTCAGTGCAATAAAGGATTAAATAATGTTAAAGTAAAAAATAAATAAATTATATAATAAGTATCAAAGATAAATAATATTTACAATTGTCCGTATTCAGCGATTACACTCGTATCCGTTGCTGGACAAAGGAGCATATACACTTTGACTACGTCGGATAATGAATTCTTTAAAAAAATGGAATTGTTAGCTTATTAAAGGAATAGCCAGAAATAGGCCAAAACCGGGAACAATGGAAGAAGAGTGGGTAGGCCCTTTACCAGCAGTGGGACATCGTGGGTTATCAAAAGTAATAATAACTGTTACCCAAATTACCTATCTCCGGATACAGCCAGATAAACCAGTAATCAAATAGTTCACAGTAATAACGTAAAACGTCACAATATCCCAACTAATATATATGGACACACGGGCTCGATTCCATTTAAAACATTTCTCAATAACAAAGTAAAAATAAGAACATTACCAGCCAGTAGCTTATTGCAGGAGCTACCAGCGAGCTACCGGCAAGTGGCAACGGATCAGAACAATAAAGCACTTGGTATCGCGCGCGGCCTCATCGGGCGTCACACCGCGGCAGTGCCGTACTTGGACCTGTGTTACTTATAAATATTTTTCATCACACTTGCTCATTCATAAGTGTCCATAAATCAGACTGAAGAGGCCTTGAATAGTGACTTAGGACCGGAAGACGTAGCACGATTAGCCATCCCACAAAGTAGAATGAGACCCCCAGTGACTACGGGGTCGAAGATGCAGCTCGCTGGTTCGACAACAGCCCCATTCACTGTTGCTTTGAAGAGACCCAATTTATAATTTTCAGGAAATACACAAAATGGAAGTCTCCTGGATGTAGACGGCGCAGGACCATTAAAGTGTAGTTTGGCTACCCTATATTCAACAATAGAAGTAGTTCAGATGAGGATGATTATGATTCTGGGGATCATATACAGTGAAGTGATATTACACAATCATGTTTACCGCTAAAGTCTTTTCTATATTTCATTGCAGTTTGACTCAAAGGAACTTGATAACTAGAGTCCGATGTTAGTCTAATAAAATAAACTACTATAAGAAAAAAAAAAACGGTTTCATAGGAATCGTAGTTCCATATTTTACTTTGATAAAAACATTTTACACCTACCGACTCCTCTCCATTCTCTGTTCCGTAAAACTCAGATAAGAAAGCCTCGGCCGATACGAAGTACAATATTTATCCAATTAAATTAACCAAGTGTGCCATTATAGCCGGTAATAGGATTCTCTTCAATAAAAGGCTGTTTCATTAAGTTTTGTAAAATATTTTTACTTCCAAATACGTAAATGTTAAGTTTTAGTTGTTAACCCCAGACGCAAAAAGAGGACTGTTATAAGGTTTATAAGTGTATCTGTCTGTGGCATGGTCCCCAAACGCGTAACCGAAACTAATCCATTTTATTTTTTAATGCCTTGTCCTCATAGTTCTTAGCTATGTTTTCTGGAAACAAAAGCAGTACGCTACTATATATTCAGCTTTTATTGGAACTAGGTAGTAATAGGATTTCAGCCGATTTAGAAAGCTAAGGTTTCCAAATGTTGTCTTTACATTCACTTTTAGCATTATTTTCTGTATCACTCATTAAATGAGGGTTTCATGATGACCAGCTACTTGTACCGGGGGTGTTAAATTATTTATTTAGGTTGACTGTAATGTAATTTATACCCATCTCTATCAACTATTGGGTAGGTGCAATCATTTGTTAACCGGTCGTTATCGCCTAACAGGCCATGATGAAACTAGATATGGTCCATCTAATACCTATATATTCTATATTGCCAAATATCCTTAGACGGAACATTAAACCAAAGGGAATCATGCTGGTACGATGATGACTGACGGGTCTATGTGTGCCGCAATGATAGTAATTACCTAATGATAAGCCATTTAAACGCCGCCCGCGGTCCGGGTGTAGTGGGCTTAATATGATTGTACTGTCTGCAGAGAAAGTGAAACACTGATGAACATTACAATCAACTTGTACCTACAAATAGTAGCCGGTGTTCGCTTAATGTACGAAATAATATCAAGACCTATCATTTTGCTGAGCTAAACTTCAAAATAAAGATGTTTCTGTTTTTAAAATATTCAGACGGTTCACTGGCAAAGGATGACTCTCGATAATCAAAACGCACTATCTATATTGCATTATTACGCTGTAGACAACGTATAGATACTAAGACATGGATAAATACAGAATTTAACTGAGTTAATACCGTTATAGCAGTGAATTTGGTTGAAAACAAAAAAACCGAGAGGCTGATGAGAGTAAACACGCAATATATGATTGGTCAAAGGTAGCAGAAGCCATCTGAATTGTGGACACATTTTTAAACCATAAATATATACTAAGGTAGTATTACCGTTACTATGAATTTGTATATCGTATTTACACCATTTACACGTAACAGAGAACATCCTGAATCATTTCGAATAATTTCCTCAACTTAACTATTTTTATTCAATTTTGAACTCACTAACGCTTCAAATAACATAATGGCCATGTTTTCCAAAACATTTTGACTATAATTGTATATAATTGCACAATTACGGTAACACCGTTGTATAATTTCGTTGCTGACCGTACGTTTTCGAGGAACAAATTCCGAAACATTCGTTTGATGCCGTATAATAAGACCCAATTATGAAAAATTTACTTTTGTACTATAAATATTGTTGTCGAAGGGTTGAATAATATTAAATTGGAGTAAGAATGGTCATTGGACGTAAGAAGTGCATCAGTTGAGTGGATGTAAAAGATCGCTGTGGGCGATCATATACCTACAGAAATCGACTTACTCGTATGGTCGTTGCTAATGGGTAAGAGGTTATTTAAATACAAACGTAGATAGCTACAATACTCGTATCTATCACATAGCCATAATCGGTTATTTTTCACAAAAAAAACCGAATTCGTCATATTGCCTATAATACTCTAAGTTTTTTCAAATCCTCATGAATTTTGTCAACAGAACATTAGGTACGGGACCAATCTAGAAATGTACATTCTTGAACAAAAAAATATATTTTAGGGGCTTTGCGGTAACAAACATTAAAAAAATGAATTGAAAACCTCCTCTTTTTTTAATTCCAACAAAAGACTTCAACTGTCGGATTGAGAGTTACACACAAAGTGTTTTATTTCGCCTTTACTTTTTTTTATTAAACGGCACAACATAGTGGCTCTACTTCGCCTGATGGTAAGCAAAAAGGGGATCCCAAGTGGCAATGGCAAATATTATACCTATGACTACTAGCTCACATATCTATTACACGTAATACTTATATATAGCTGTGAAAAGTGTTAAAGATTTTCCCTACGATCTAATCATTTATTATTTGTCTTTTCGAAAAATATTGCTCTTTGTCTATATTTAATGTATGACATCAGCAAAACTGTTAATATAGATTTTTTTATGTTGCCTTCAGAAGTCACAGTGATAGAACATGAAACATCTATGTAATGTACGTGAAACCGTGTTGAAACGTCAGGAAATGAAGGTAATCAAAATATCGCGATAGACCCGGTTCAATAAGTTTTAACAATGTGTTCAAACTGCGAGAGTATAGTGTTATATGTAATGTGATGAATTAAAAAGAGTATTCAAATCAAAATCATCGTATAATACGAAAACATTTCGCGTGCTGGTGAAGGTCACTCAACTTACGCTACAAAAAGCTCTTCAATAACTAAATACGTTTGATTAACTGAATCACGGCTTCGGAGAACTTTGCGGAGCTTTTGTGCAATTAAACTGGAGCTTTATCTAGATTGTCTGTTGTGTGCTTTCGTTGTTTATGCGCTATTATAATTTGTGCCGTTTTACAAATATACTCGTATTTTACAGGTATGTAGGTGATGATGTAGATCAATTATTGCAATTACTGCAAAATAAGAAGACGTACGTCGTACAATAAAGACAAAAATATATCATAACAAAAAAAAATGTTTTAATATTAATTATTATTATTTATTTAATTAATGTTATATGTATATCGCCCGGAATAAATATAAGATAAAGAATGCATAAAAACGTTTTCTAAACAAATGTGGGATACGATACTCTCTAGTTAGCCTTAAGAAGTTAGCCCTAAGTTCGCCTCCTTTTGGGACGGACTACGCCGCTCCAAAAACAACATCTTGAGGGCCGTGTACAATGATATGAACAGTCCTATTTTTAGGTAATGGCTATCTGTGCAACAGGACGGGAACAAGAAGTAATAATTGTATTACTCGCATTATGTTTATATTTTATTTTTATTCTACTTTTTACATTTACATTTGCTTTTGCTTTTAATTTTTAATTTGTATATGGGTGTACTGACTTGCCTGAAATAAACATTTATTATTATTTGTTTCTCGTTATTGATTCTCGGGCTCATACGTCCCGGTCTTTTGGAAGGCTTGCGTGGGGATATGGATCCAACACGTAGAGGCCCCTTGGAGAAATTTGCTGTGGCTGTTGCCCTGCTGGGACCCGTTCCTGATCATACCAATAAGATGATACATCCATGAACCGGTCCCAGCAGGTGATTGAACTATTGCATTAATATGGAAAAGAAACCGGGCTATTAAAATGAAGTTTGGATGGACTATTTATGTGGGCTATTGCAGTAGAAAAATGTCACCCGCCGTAACCATCTATGCGACTGTTACCTCTGGCGGGTGGTGACTCGCCCCTCACTAGGTGGGCCCCGTAATGCCATCGTGCCGACGGCCGGAAGCAACACGAGCGTGAGGGCTCAGAGGTGTCGAGAGGTGTGCTGCGCTTTCTCCGAAGTTACTCGCGGCGTGATGCCCTTTAACACTTCCACCCCTGGAGCATATAGTTCTAACGCTCCTCTCTGGACGGCCAATGAAGGCAAGCCAGAGCTGAGAGTCCTACGGGTCCTCTTGGGTTTCCACTCCGGCCGATGAAGGCACACCGGAGACGAGGACCCTGACCGACTCTCTGGAGATCTCGGGTCCGTGGGGTCGTCACTCCCCAACAGCTCGCCACAAGCATTATTATTTATTATTATTATTATTATTATTATTAAGATCACTGTTTACGTTTATACTATCTACTTACTCGATCGAATACATCGTAAATTACAAATTATTCCAATTTACAAATCCGCCCGAGGCGCTATGACATCGATCCGTCCAATTACCCCGGTGCGCACGCGCATTAATCGGAAAACGCACGTTTTGCGTCATTTTGACGCGTCTGACAGCAATTTGTCATGTGTCAGGCTTATGGTTACTAAATTTATTTGATTCGCTTATATTCATCCCCATAAGAAAACATTTATCGTGAATCCTAGATAAGATTACAAAGGAAGTATTAAAATTATACAAGGATAATAAAACAAAAACTGTTATAAGGTACATTAACAAATAAACAAATATTTTTTTGTAAAAAATCACTGATATGATTTCATAGTTATATATCAACACGAGGTATTTCGCCAGTGTCGATTTGTAGCCATATCACACGAGAGAAGTATAGAATTTAGATTTTTGTGATTTATTTATGACGAAATCAAATTTTATAACTTTTCCGTAATAAAAACAGTTATGTCGTATATCTAAAACGATACGTCTACGGCAACAAGCAAAAACAACAAATAAATAACAAAAACGAATTATCATGTTTAATTATTTCAATAACCAACATTACACATGCAATCACACGCTGTGATCAGATAAAAAGAACATTAAAACAAACATAACCTCAAACAGCAAATATCAGTAACTGCATTGCAGCAACTCAGCCGCAGAATACGAGTAAAAAGAAACGGATAAAAATTGGCGAAGCACGACGGTCTTGATGTGTTCATAATTATGCTGGCTGGAGTGAAATAATTAAAATAAACGGTAATAAGGTGTTCTAGGGCGTTATCAGGAAGTAAACAAGTTCTTGTTATCGTATAGAGCGAATGCAATACGGATCGTGTTGTGCTCAATTCTTTACGTTACAGAGTATGATCACCTGTAGCATACTTTTTTGTTTGTATAAATGATAATATAATACCAACTAGATACTCTAAAGAGCCTGATACTATACTATACTATACTTTACTATATTATACTTTTTATATGTATATACAAGTAGCATGGCGTCAAACATACAACTCGGGGCAGCCGGAATATATTCCTATAATATATCACTTACTTTGTTTTCAGTAGCAATAGATAATGATGCACAATCCTCCTAAAGTGGGAAAGCCAGTGGTATTTGGGCTGTATGGACGCCACACTAGCGCCACGGATGATGTATAATCTAATAAAAGCTATACATCAGGTTCTCTATCGTCTGTTGACTTGCAAAACTCACTAACAAATACCTACTTACAACAAAGCTCGTATCTCAGTATCAATCTACTAACTAGATACGAGGATTTGAAGAATAGTGACAGAAAATTTTGTGAGTTTTAGTTGTCACCTGTTGACATGTACCTTCAGTTTCTGCAGTTATTAATATTATTATTCATTTAGATGACTTCATTTTGTAAAATATTGCAGGTAAACTTCAAACTAATTGCGAAATAAAAACTGACTGTTAAAATAGACTTCGGCTTTTATAGTCCGTCTCGCTCACTCTTATGCTATTAAGATTTGAATCACTCCGATTTCACCCGAATGTCCAAAACCAGAAGGCTAAGTAAGAGCTCACAAGGTGTACCACTTCTACTCAATAATTTAAGAAGTATATGTCAGAGTATTCCGGCGTTTCGCAAAAGGAGATCACTGTTTTCGTAAGCGATACCTATTACAGTAATATATATATATATATACTTAACCTAATAATATTGTATTTTAACTTAACCTTGTAAAGTTCTTAGAATCATGAGCAAACACTTGTTTATAAATATCTCAACAAGCCTCTATAGGTGAACAACTTAATTGAATGACTAGGAGCATTTAGTTGTGTAAAAAAATAGTATGGAAGTTACGACTAAATTTAAACATAGGACGCCTATTTCTGTATACCAACATGTTACTACTACATACACCTTTAGTACGTTTTTCACCTATACGCCGTGTACAATAGAGGCGTATTCACATATTTTTGATCAAATTATTGCTCATAAATGTAAGAACTTGACTGTACTTCATCATGTAAATACATACGCAAAAACTGTGTGCTATCGATACGTCTCCATCGATAAATATAAATAATATCGTTTACCGATCATAAAGTCGATTCAATACGATTGTCATTACTCTGCATCTAATAGCAACGATTATAGACCACACACGGCAAAATTAAACACTAAAAATGCAAAGTGTATCCTCTGATTACAAGCAGATGTGCACTTAAATGTCAAACGGCGGGTTAAAATGCTTGGATAATTTTGTAATGTATCCAGTGCAGGTTTAAAATTATGTTTCAATTAAGTATAAAGTTACAAATTTAATTGTCCATTATTATAACAATTAAAATAAATTTGGAATTGACATCGCGCGAAATGTAACTACTTCACGTACGTATTAATTAGGTATTAACCGCCATTTGCAGAATTACACTGTGAATTGTCAGTTTCATTAATGGATTAATAAAGATTTACAAATTATAATAAATCTATTTAAATTCAAGGTCAATTACTTTAATTTTCATTTACTTAGATTCTATTGAGTTTAAATTCAATATAATAGATATTTACTCATAGTAGATATTGATTGTATGAATAATAAGAAATTGTCGCTACATGGCTGTATCAAGGGTCGGATCCAGAAGGCGGTACTCCTGGACACGGCGCACATTGTCAGGAGGGTCCTCTCTCTGCAGCTCTAACCCTAATCATCGGTAGCTTGGGCCCTGATCCGCGTACATACGAATTATTATATTTTGTAATTTAACCTAGTCTAAGATATAAAATGAATAAATAACAGAAATTGTGTGATTCTCCTCGAAGTAAGAAGGGATGAAAACATCACAACAATGCAAGGGTGCATTGTAGATACTCCGTATAACAATTTGCTTCCTATTCTATCTCAATGTTTATTAGCTACTTAATCATAATTATCTTTCTGACTGACACTTACTTCTCGACAGCTAGTTACTTTTGTAATAATTTGTCACTCATCGTGAAGATTTTTCAATATTATCCTTGTTTAAAAGTATTACTTTTGACCGGTCTATTATTATGTTGGCCCATAAAACAAATTAGACGCACTATTAAAACGTAACAAATGAACGATTATCAAGAACTTGCCAACTCGTAATGTATAATTATAATACGCTTACATACAACTTTTCAACCAGCGTATCTCGACATACCGTCATTTTCTTAGAAGCCGAAGAAGTTAAATGAAGCAATAATAATTATAGTAAACAACAGACTTATTAGCTATTGAAATTTCATGTTTTTTGTGTCTTTACGGTTCTTCAGTCAAGCATCATTTAGTGCAAGAGCGGTACAGTACGTGACCAGTTATGAATGACCCCTCCTTTTACCGTATCATTCGTCTCCTGCTTGTCATTTACGTCGGACAGATGTCCGCAATGGCTCAGCATAAAATGGACATGTTACTTGGCTATTTTTAAACTTGATGTTTTTGTAATTAGCTGGGTGTACTAATTGGTGATAAAAAAAATATGGATACCCTTTATTTATAACAATATGTGGTAAACAACCACAACATATGTTACTTATAAGGTAATTCAGGTTCATAATTTCAGTAATATTACAATTATATGAAATGAATTAAGTATTTTCGAGCATTATTGTTCATAAAAAATGTAATATTTTGATCTGTTCATTATTTTAAAGAAATCAATGTTTGAGAATCATTTTTTATAGGTAAAGCATAAATATTGCTAAAAAGATGTTTTCCAAGGCATTATTTCGCAGGTTGCTTATTTTGAAAAAAATCAGAAGGCATTAAATTTTCCATTTCCATCACTACGATACCAAAATACAAATTTTCTGCTCCAACAAAACTTCAACGTACTCGTAAACTACAAAAATTACCGGAAATAGCCGGTTTATCGTAACTATGCGAGTAAAAACTAAGAAAAAACTAAACCATTACGTGAACGGTCGCAACCTCGTGGGAGACGCAATTATTTTCCAATTTTAATCAAAAATATCGCCTTCTCAGCCTTTCACTTCCACTTAAGCATTTAAATGTCAATCTCTCGCTCGTCGTGTGCTCTTCGCCTTAAGTATTAGAAAGTCTACTATCGAAACTCAACCGTTCCACGTAAAGCATAGTTTTCAAAGTCGTTTGTACGCTTTCGTTTGATCTGAAACAATTTGGATTCGTATGATTAATGCGTGTTAGTCTATCCTAACCTTCAATTGTTTTAACTCTATTTCGAATATAGTCGTAATTTGAACTTTACAGCCCCGACTTAAAGCATATTTTTCTGAGCGTAGTCATACCAAAAAACCCAAAAGATATACATTAGAAAGTACATACAAGAAATTGATAAAAATGCCATTAGATTGCAATGATTTTGTCCAAATCAAACAATATATCTAACTAAAGACGTAACCCGAGTTATGGCTTTTTGTACTTAAGTATAATGATCTTAAGATTAATATTTGTTAAAACATAGTTTTGTTCACATACTGTGGTTGTTGGAGGCTAATATTTATAAAGAATCGTGTGAAGAAA
Organism: Apotomis turbidana; assembly: GCA_905147355.2. NCBI lineage: Eukaryota > Metazoa > Arthropoda > Insecta > Lepidoptera > Tortricidae > Apotomis > Apotomis turbidana. Next base: position 25,987,676 of record LR990281.1, on the reverse strand, counting down.
TGGATATAATCAGTCAATGTCTCGAAACAATGGTTGAAAAAGTTCATTATTTTAAAGCCAAATCATTACTTCGCAGATTAGACGTAATCATTATAGGATAGGAAATTCATTAGACAAAGATCAAGGAAATTGATGATGGAGAATCATCGTAACCGTGGAAATTGTTCAGACATTAATGCCAACACCAACATATGATTATTGATTCCTCAGTTATAACCAGAATAAATTGACCAAGCGAGCGAAGCGTCTCTGTTTGAGCTTGGCCAAAAACTCTTTCGTATGTCCGGATGTTTGGATATTCAGATGTCCAGTTGTTCCCGCCTACAAGTCGTATTTCCCAACCGATTGCCATGAAATTTTCCGAGTAGGTTCGATAATTCATAATAATATTATGTAAAATCGAATGTTTTATGGAGAAATGGGGGTTGAAAAGGTAATAAATGACAAATTTTATCTATTTCAAAACACACTCGCGAGATCTACATCTCACAGAGCCCATAGTCATAAAATATTCAAATTGTTTCTTCGCTTGTACTAACAACACAATAAATTATGAGTGAACGCTGTACAGGACAATTTATAACGATTGTAATGTGCCAAATTTAGTAAGTGTCACAAGTGAAAAAAACATAAGTTGGACTCGGGCCCGGCGGGCAGACAATATTATACAATACGATACAATACAAATCCTCTTTCTTGCACACTTCAACTACACAGGGATAAAAAAACGTGAGAGATATACAGTAAAATGATAAACAGGTAAAAAAAGGCTTAGGTTAATAAAGGCTTAAATACCTATCAGAGGCATTATCGAGAGACCGATAGCAAGTCTCCACATATCTTTCCATCGGTCTTGTGTATACGGACACAACCTTCCACATTCATACTTAACGCTGGCTGGTGAATGAGTAGCGATATTGCTGTTTGAGAGTAACGGTCCGACTGCGCTTTGCTAATAAAAACATGGTGCATCTCCGCGCTACCGGACAGTGGGCACAGCGCACACTGGGGGCTTACTGCTATCATTTTGAGCCAGCGCGAAGACCCACGTTGCCTGAACTATCATACGTATGTTGAAAACCGTGCGTGTTGGAGCTGAGTGAATGCGATTAACGCATGCATTTAAAAAAAAAAACAGAGGGCGCTAAAAAAAACCGCTATTTTATATCACCCTCTGTATTTTATTTTTAGACGGCATTATTTCATGCGGTCTGCATAGCGTTCCTGTAGTTCAGTTGGAAGAGCACTGTTCCGGTTAAACAGAGGTCGTGGGTTCAAGTCCCACTTGTACTGCAGTGGCTCGCATAAAATTGTGGCTTCTTATCTATTCTTTGTATCGATATACAAAATAATGTATAATCATAAAAATATATATGAAATGTGATATCACCATAATAACATTGATTTTGCTCAATATTGAAACGTATCAAATAAATTTTAATAATCACGAATCCCACTCTTGAATTTGTGTTCTAAATCGATTTGCGTAAGCCCAGTAAATGTTTACTTGTGATCACGCGACGATGTGCGACTACACGTATTACTTAGGGATGAAGGTGATTAATGTAGTCGCAAATCTGCAGAATGACACTAGATGTACTAACTGTTATTTCCCATTAGCCACACCAAAGCAATCAAATTTCTTTGATTTCATAACGGGAATTTACTGAAATTTGAATTTACCTTTCTCTAAATTCTTATAGGTATAGGTAAACGTTTCTATTTCTAATATTAAACAGCTAAAATTCAGCAGAGACATTGTAACCCTTATCAGCAAATCATTAGTTACAAAAACTTAGCCATATACGTACAGTTATGCCTTTCTGCATTCAATCGCATCACGATATCATCTTCGGAAAAAAGCCGTGTTTCATAAATTAGAACTGCTGGCAAATGAAGAAAGCGATTTACAGTGCGTAACCTATTTGTTTCTGTACATGATTCTAGAATTGAACGTACCTATAATATACATACCTACTGACGTTATGGTAGACTGGACGATGTCTGTTTTAATAATCAAGGTTTTTGTTTCTCCAAATAAGCAACAAAAATATTACTTTTAGATAAGCTTTGTTCGTTATATTTTTTCATATTGGTGACGGATAGGAAGTTATTTACATTTATGGGATTTATATTTGAAGGGAGAGTCAGACCTATCGTTAGATAGATTATTCGACAACAGGGGTGGCAACCGCTAGAAATTTAAAATAGCGAGTGGGGGATAAAAGCGGCATCGCAAAAAATTGTACCATAATCTATAACAAGTTTGTTGTATGGGAGCCCCCCTTAAATATTTATTTTATTTTATTTTTAGAATTTGTTGTTATAGCGGCAATAGAAATACATCATCTGTGAGAATTTCAACTGTCTAGCTATCACCGTTCTTGAGATACAGCCTGGTGACAGACGAACGGACGGATGGACGGACGGACGGACAGCGAAGTCTCAGTAATAGGGTCCCTTTTTTACCCTTTGGGTACGGAAGCCTAAAAACGCATCTAGATAATATATATAATAACGGATAAGTAAGATGCAACAATTAAGTCGATAACTTTGGTTTGTTACCCACAATTACAAAGAACGTACCAAAATCATACTCAACCACGAACTGACTTTTACCGGCCTCTGCAGTAATGTCCTATTGAATCAATTAGGTAGGTAAATTCGTTCGGTCTACGACTACAAGCCTATTATCACCATTAGTATTTTTGTAATAAATATAAATATGACAATTGCATTTAAATGTATAACACCCATAGTCAGTGCACGCTGAGCCTAGCAGCAACGGAAGCATGACGCGGTCCATACCGGCGGTGAAAATTGCAGAAAATTAATTCATTTATACGTCTGCTGGATACGCCGCGGTGCGCTGTGCGCTGGCCTTTACGTTTCGAATGACATCGTTTCAGTTGAACGTCATTTTAGTCATTCATAGTTGCCACTGCATGGATGTCTCTTTTTTCTTAATTAATGTAAGTTAACTCTAATTTGGAAGGTCTTCCTCAAGTTACATATACTAAAGGAACATATACTATCGAATAAAGAAACAATTTTTGGTTTTTTAGTTAGCACATGTTCATCGATCTAGATGGCAGAATGGTATAGACGGTCTTGTTCCCTCTACTTTGAAGAGTTTTCCCAAGTTCTGTGAACGTTTTCTGCGATGCGGCACTGCATCATAAGGATATTCTTTAGAAGCATCGAAAGAGTGTTCTTCTAATAAATTACTTTGTTTCCCTTCCGATAACATCGTTTTGCATCTTAGGCAATAAGACTACAAGCATATTTTATTTATATCAGCTATAAACTCAGAAACATAAAGAAGGCGTGCATACTGCTATACTAAGGAACAACTTCAGGTTACTTTATAGTAGTTTTCTAAATGAATAAAATAATTTAGTATTAAATGTTTTAGTTGTAAAATAAAAACTCACTGGAATATGGAGGGACCGAAATATCATGGTACCAAAGTGAAAATCATGCGCTCGCTGATATTTCCTATTTTCCTATACTGCTCGGAATCCTGGGAGATTTGCGCCAAAGAAGACAGGAAATCGATAGATGCATTGGAGATGTGGTGTTTGAGGCAGATGATTCCACTGCCAAACGAACCAATCTCTCCATCCTTAAGCAACTCAAGATAGAAACTATAATCTCAGCATGCTTAATAAATCTATTGTGGCTCTACACTACTCTCGAAGTTGGCCGAAGTTGGGCGAAGATAGTGTGGGGGCACTTCGCTGCGGAAACCCATACTTCGGCCAACTTCGACTCGACCACTTTCAGTCAACTTTGTGAGTAGTGTAGTGTAAAGGGTAAACTATTTTGGACACGTGGCACGAAGCTTCAGAATTTTGAAAAACTCCTATAGAGGTAACGTGAGAGAGGCAAAGTGGAAGGATCAAAACTAGGCGGTTAATCTCCTACCGGTCTCCCTATTTCTACTCCCTTGAGAAAAGCCGAATACATTAATTAATGGCGAAACACAGCTAAGACCTCGGTGAAGACTTTCCTAACTGTATACGACCTTTAGCAATGAAGATAACGACGAAGAAGTATTGAATTGTTTTTTTTTAATTAGATGCTTAATGAATTAATGTCCATAACTTTGATTTAAAGAGAATACCTAGCCCATTTCACTCTAAATAAGTCAAATAACAAGGAGGTGTGCGGTGTGAAATAATACCAGTACTAGTGCAGCAAACAGTTACTTATGTGATTTACGCAATTTTCTGAGGATCCATTGCATGTTGCGTGTGTAGTTTTTTTTCTGAACCTTCGGAAGACCAGAAATTTATTTACTGACAAATATGGGTAAAACGCAAATAAATTACTCCGAAAAAACTTGTATTCAAATGAATACCTTATAATCGCAAACACGAAAGGAATTAACTATTAAATACTAATTTCCTTTCAAAAAACTGACAACACAATTAAACAGCAGAGATAATATCAAGGAAACTGGTGGCAAGGGGTTTAATAAAGTAAACAGACACCGTGTGATCCCACTGCAATACTATTCAAATTGAAGCTGTACTATAATAACGCCATTTTGTTTAGGTTTATTCCACTTAGTCCCCTTTCACTCCGACAGAGCGAAACAATTAAATGTAACATTCTCGTAATTCCTTCATACAGTCTAGGTACACATTTTTTACTATGAAATAATACGTTAAAAAGGACAATAACCGCATTCGATATAATGTAGGCCTCTTGTAACCAAAGTAAATAAAACATTTCTCAAGGAGTCCCTAATATTGTTGCACTTAAGTGTGCAGAATATAAGAAGAAATTGATAAAGACGTTACTGTACATACCTAGCAAGAAGCGGAATTAAAAATGGCATAAATCTGGGAATACATACTACTATAATATACCTAATATTGAAACTCAGAGTTATGATGGTTATATTTATGCGAGCAATATAAAACAAAGTACCCAATACTCGACTTCCGCTAAACTAAAAATCATTTACGACTTTCTTTGTTCCGTTTTCATTCTACATAAATTTGTTTTCGGTATAAGAAATATAAAAAGGGGAATTATTAAAATTTACATCAATGGGCCTTACACACCAAAGTCAAATATATCTAGGAAGTCATACCTAATCAATCATCTACATTAGAATGCACATGAAGCACATAGCACAAAGTGGAGCAAACCATTCGATCTACGATCGGAGTGTAATAATTTTCTATTGTCTTTGGTAATAAAAGTCAGATTGAAATTGCGCGAAACGCTTTATGAATTTGCCTTTAACGCGATTTCACACGTTAACGTTCCGTGATCCACAGCACGAAACGTGTCAAAGTGTTGTACAGTACTTTTTTTAACCTTGTTTAGAGCCGCGCCCATTGAATTTCTCCAAAATATTGTAGATTGTACGCCTGCGTGCACCATGCTACCAAAAATGATGTCTATTATAGTTAAATCCAGAGTAAAATAGGCACATACAGAGGGTCTGGGACTAAAAAATCTGCTGCAAACCCCACGATTGGCTCCTGAGCACAGCCGCATGCAACTGATGCAACCCCAAAAAGGCCCGGCTCTTATCGTCCTCCCAAAGGGAATCAAGCTACTGGTTTCACGCCTATCCTTCGGTACATTGCGCAACTTTGTTGGACAGCAATTCGCTGAGGCTGGCCGTCTGTCTCCTCTGGATATCCACACATCCAAATATCTCTCTCGCTCGGTCAAAAAATTTCAGATATTTCATGAAATGCTTAATTTAATTATTTAGCCAAGAAACACCCACATATTGTTCATACAGCTTGATGAAACTATTGCTCAGCTATGTTTTTGGGTAACTGATCTTGATATGAGACGTCAAGAAAGAAAATCTCGCCCTAAACCCTATCTAAAATAGCTCCGGTCAACTTTACTGTGTTGCTTTGATCGGGTATTGAAAAGTAAGTTTGGCTTTGCCAGCCACATTAGGGCTCACGCTTTTATGAATGCCCAAGATGTAACTAGTATTTTTATTCGAGCTTCATGTATCTACTTTTGAAGGAACTTAAATAAATCCGGTATGCTTGCGGACGCGCATGTAGACGGTTTTTTTGCGACGCTCTGCGCAGGCGGTGCGCCGCGACGCTGCGAAGAATACGCGCCAGTCGCCAGTCTCCTGGCCGCAGTAACTGATAGGTGGGACCATGGCCTGCTTAAACACTGCATCATTTAAGTTTTCGTACTAACATAGTTTTTTTTTATATAAATCTATTATTTTATTTAAAGATAAAAAAGCTAAAATTAAAATAAACTAAAACAAATTCAAAAAATTGCTCCCCTTTGGCATGGTACCGAAAACGCTGGCAGCATTTCCTCGCTGAACAGCTATGCTGATACGTTGTGCAAGGAAGCTGCCAGCTCTTCGGTCCCCAGTGGTCAGTGAAGTTTTATTAACATAGTTATATAAATTTATTTTGTTACTAACAATCATTGGTCCTTTTTTATAAATGCGTGCCTTTAAATATTTATATGTAAATATGGGTCTAGCTCCTAGAACACATATTATGTTTACAAAATAAGGTATTATTTAAAATACATATAACAGTGGATTCTATGTGGATGTGATGGATACATTTAATTTGTTGTACAAAATCATCACCATGCGCTGCGGTTGTAAGTTACTATATAATATGGGTTCAACTACAAGAAGTAAATTCATGATATATCATAAAATTTCTTACTGTGAGAAAATTATGATTAATACATTTTATAGAATAGGTCTTTTAATAAGTTGAAATTGATCTTAAGTACAATGTTTCTTTATGTAATCGCTTAAGAGGCCTTATTCCTTTTAAAAAATATTTTTCTCATATTATGACTAATTTAAACCAGGCATCGATACCGTTATTTTGCTCCATACAAAATAACACAAAATAACGTTATTATATTCCGGTTTTTCGCTCATTATCACACATGTTTATATTATAGTGGGCTAATTTCAAGGATCTATATCTGTAACGAAATTCTATATAATTACATTTATAAAAAACACGAAATTAGAGCGTTTTCATGAATACCGGTATCGATCCCTGATTTAAACCAACTTCTTGAAGTAAAATAATACTTTTCCCTGAGTTCTAGAAACTAACATAGCTATTGTATGCTTTCATTGCGTGTAGTCGACAATAAGTTAAAAAAAATACAGTTTTCTGCGTGACTGCCAAATTCGAGTAGATTTTGAAACAAAATTATCGATGAAAAATTCAAACCGTAGGTTTCAAATATATACCAATAAATCGCAATGGCCCTAACGTAGTAAGTAGTAACATTAGTAGGTAATATGTTATAAAACATGCTTGATCATAGAGAAAAAAATCTACAACATCAATCTGCAGTTTTTCACGGATAAGGAGCCTTAATAAAATAAATAATGGTCGCGGTCAATGAAGCGAAGAAATTTAATAATTAAAGTTCAATTGTAAATGTAAAAAGTCATGCCAATACCGAGCTGTCATTCTGTCGCCCCGCGTCGATTGTTACTAATCGTGTGGGAACCCCTTTATTTTTTTCCACAATTCTTGACATTCCTATATTCTGTAATCAGTACAGAATAAGTGTATTAAGGTTTCGTTTCCATAAAATGTTTAAATTATACAAACAAAAAATTTAAATAGAGAAATTAATGAAATCGTTTACGGATTGCACTCCAACTAGTAGGTATGATCCAATTATTTATTTAGGTACAATTTTACACCCATGTTGTAGGACTCATATAGACACAAGATACTATGGGTAAGTACTAAATATACGGCGCAGCGACTGCGCGACGTTGATGAGGGGAAAAATGAAATCAGTTATTTAATAACGTTACGTTACGGTATAATTATGATGATATTATGAACGTTACTAAAATATGTTTTGCCTTTCATCGCCGCCGCAACATCGCGACACCTCTCCAGCACCTCTAGCACAACTGTCACAAGAAACTATTTCTCGCGCGAGATAATTAGCTGTCTCTTACTGTGCAGGAATGTGAGAGAGTGACGGGTAGCGCTATATCGCGCGATAAGAGTCGCGAAGCATAGTTGTGCTAGACGGGCAAAATAAGTTACTAATAGTACTGAGCACTTCATAAAACACACTCAAGTTTAAGACATATCATTCTGTTACAGTTGCATAAACTATTATTAAGACTGACACGACGTGGCGACACTTAAAAGGCACACACAGACACACCTTATTCCTTTTAAAATGCTGATTGTTTTAGACATTTTTCTCTATGATTAAACATGTTTCTTAACATACTATTGATGTTACTACCTAGAACACGGCTATTGGGATTTATTGGTATTATATTTGAAACCTACCATTTGAATATTTAAATTTCAAAAACTACTCGAAATTGACAAAATACACGCGGAAAATTAGTTTTTTTTTACTTATTTTCGATTGCACGCAATGAAAGCATGAAATAGCTATGTTACTAGAACTCGGGGAAAAGTAATATTATTCACTTCAAAAAGTTGGTTGGAATAATTATCAATATATTTCTCATAATATGTCTTTTTTTAATAGGAATAAGGGCTCTTAAGTGTGTGTCATCATAGTCATTTCTCATCATAAAAGCTTTTATGATGTTCTGCTTATCTTGATATAAGATGACAATAGTGTTTTAATTTACGAAAGATTTTTTTATAGGCAGTGAATGAATATAATCATCATAAATAGAGTCATAGTGTTGTCAGTGTAGCTGATGAACATATGTAGCTACATCTAACCCTATCCAAAACAACTTATTACCAAACTAACTCATCTCCTTGATTTCCTGATATGACATGGTATTATAGCCACCATGTTTAGGATATGACTGGTGGCTATAATATTGTTTCATAAATTTATGACTTTAACGATATGCATAATTTATGTATCCATAACCTTTTATTAAGGTAAGCCGTTTGGATTAAATCTACACTGACTTTTTTTCGTCCCTAATTTTTTTTTTCCTTAGTAATTCTTTCAATATTTTTTCTTAACAAGGTATTATAATTTTATTCTGTTTAATGTTTCTTATACAAGTATAAAAAAAAACCTTTACTAGCCAAAGAATGTGTGTATAAGATCGTTATAATTTATACAAGAAACGTGAATAATTATAATTTTAATACAAAACTTAAACTATAAATAATTTATCCAAGTTATTTTTTTTTTAAAGACCATATCGAGTTCCGGGCAAAAACCTCTAGCACATAACACCCCTGGCTCAATAAATGCGAAATTGCACTTATAATCACAACCGGTTTGCCGTACAGTCGGCTGCAATTACGGAAAGCTATAAATTGTTAGGTGACAACTTCATAAAAGGAAAGTGATATTATATTTTATCAAAGTGCCGTAATTTAAGCACCATGCTTTTTGTTGACTACTATTATAGGTGTTTTCTTTTTAGTGTAAAACTGCTCATGTATCAGTATCTAGGTATATTACTTACGAGTATATTCAACTCATAAAATATTGTCAAGTAACATTGGTCACTATCGTGTGGATTGACTTAAAATTCAGGGATGTGATTCGGCAGTACTGTTACCTAAAAAAATCTGATACTTCATAAAATAGTACCTACAGGTATCAGCGCCACATAAAAATTGGGGAGAAGTTTTCGCTTACTATTTCTTCAGTAGCAATAGAGAAAGTAGGCAAGCCGGTGGGGATCGGGTTATATGGACGCCAGACCACTGCAGGTGTATTTATGCTTGCATGCTCTAGTAAGGTACGAAAATTTGGTAACGTGAACTATGCTACATAAAATTATGATGAGGATAGTCACTTTAAGAAATTATTTAGTTGAGAAAACAATGCCTTTTCCACCCTTCTGACATACCTACAAGTCTTAAAAATGCAAACTGGTAATTGTTTTATTTTTTTATTATTGATACGTTGGGTTTTAAAAAAGTTTCTGTCTAAAATGACATTTTAGTGGCAAGCTTTTATAGCTGACTGTACTTTTCTTTGGATATACATCAAATGCTCACTGAGACGATTCTAAAGAGCCCAAGCTCGGTAGGATTGCTTTTTCTATTATAGAGTTCCTATGGCCACCTTCCGGCTCCATCATCAGATCAGCCCCATGGTACCATATTATTGTATTGTCATCAAAGTTAAGTAAGTATGCAAAATTTCAGCTCAATCGGTTGACGATATCTGCTTCAAAATTGAGTTGCAAGATTTCACCCGAACAAACATACCTACTTTAAACATACCATGCAAGCTAAATAAAAGCTTGTAAAAATTACACGCCAAGTGTAGTTTGAATTCGTAAAATTAAACAAAAATCTAACAAATAATTGTAATCTTTTAGTAAGATAGTGTCGTGAATGATATCAATGTTTTATCCCATCGGAATCATGATTGTGTTGTGATCAAGGGAGCCAAATTATTAAAATGCACAAAAAAGTTTAGAAATATTTTATTAACCGGCATCGTATGCTATTAAAAAACCCTTTATTTTTTTTTAATACGCTGATTTATTATTGATTTGTTGATTTTGTTTAATATTCCACCAATTTATAGTTACCGAATTCAATTAAAATACTTTTAACGCACGGCTAAAGCTTTTTTTTCGATTTGAACTTCACTTTACATGAAACGTGTGTAGAATAGTGTAAATCATTTAAAACGAGCCGAATATTGTTTTTAATTTACTTTTTAATTGAATACCTTTTTTCAATTAAAAAGTAAATTCTAAACAATTTACCTTAATGAAGTGCAAGATTAAGCTGTAAAAACGTGGCTAAGTGTACATGAAGTTCATCGTCGGCTCACCTTTGATCTAATTAGGACAATCAACATGGCGGTCACGTCTTGCACAAAAACATGCGCGTTGCAACCGACCTGCGCCGGCGCTGGTAATAAACTATTATAATTTTTCCGAGCGAAATATAGGAAAAAATATTTTTATACTTTGTAACATGTAGCCTAAAAAATTTGCATATTTTGAAAACCTCTTCATTTATCCAGTTTTATGACAAAACGGGACTTCATCGCCTTCAAAAACAATAAACACTTAATCATTAAATAAAACACTTTTTGAACGCTATTATTTAATTCCCGTTTTGATATAATGATTTGTGAAACTCGTGTAAGTTTCAATTAATACATTTAATTTGTCACCGAAATGGTAAATAAAGAAATATATAGACACACACACACATACATATATATATATACATATACATAAGTGTGTGTCTGTGAACCACTTTTTAGTAATCGACTCGCACAGATTTTATCACGAGTTAGAGTTATGTTTTTCCTGTAGATATCCGAAAATTCAAGAGTAAATCCTAATTTTTGATCCTAATACAAATGCACAAACTGTCACCTACTGATGCAATTTTAAATTAATTAACCCTAAAACACACTTATGCAAAAAGTAATTTATAAATGCCTTTATAGTTTTATGCGATTCTTTTCCATTACTTTGCTCATTCTAAATATATTGATCGAATGCAGTACTTAAACTGCTTAATCACCTACTCCTTTGTCCATATTATCGTTTATTTAAACAAATACATTTTCTTCTGTCAAATGTCGCAACATAGTACGTCTCATCTGCTGATAAACGTTGTCTGAACAAGACTATTCCATCGTAGAAGGTGCATATAATAATTGCGTTTCATTTTTATAATCGGTCTGCCCGATTATCAAAGGTAATTGTAACGCTTGCGAAGAGACCCCTCAGTAAAGATAATTCTTTTGACTTAATTATGGATGAAATATACTAAATGGACTAGTTTTTGAGTGACCGCTGACTACCGAGTTTAGCTATTAATTAGCTCGTTCGTCAAATTATGTCCCACTATCGGAAGGCTTCTTTAGACAGACAAGTGAGAAGTAGGATTGAACAACTTCTTTCTCCTTGCGTCGGTTACCTCATTGCTGATGGTTGTGGTCATTTTCTCGGAACAGTCTCTCCCGGATGATGCACCGCCATCTGCTCCTATCAGTAACCGTGAAGAGCACTGGGAGCATCTGCTCCTATCAGTAACCGAGAGCAGAACTACAGTTCTTAAAATCGTCTAAGAATAATATTGAGAACAGTTTTGATGCAATATTTTGACTGATATTACCGGTCATTGGTTGATGAGTATTTCGGTGTGGGTTCAATGTTAAATACATTCTGTTCAATGCATAGGTATAATCGGTTTCTACCTATTATACTAATTATTTTTTTATCCACTGTTTTAATATGTATTTAAATCTCCCCAGGTATTGTCTAGTGGTTAAGACAGTTGTCTATAACTCTGATTTTGGCCGTAATTCAATAACTTGCATTGTTTACCGTCTATCTATTGACCTTCCTCCTTCCGATCCTTTGCGTAAACTCATCACATTACATACGTATGATATCTTAATACCATTGAATTATAAGTAGTACTTATAAGTTACTTATTAAGTACATATTTTCTAAACCCAAGTAAATTATATACACGCCTTTACGTCTATCGTTATACTACATTTGACTTTAAAAAAAAAAATCATGACGTACACAATAATTAACTGTAACTTAATTGCATTGCAATACATGCACATCTTTGTTTGTTGCGATAATTACTTCAGACATAATGTGTAATTAATATTGGGCTAGAAACTATCGTCTAATTATTTGCTCGGAATGTCGGCTAATAGTAAAACTGACAATTTTAAAGTCACGATGATTAAAATGGCTTATAGTAAAACATTGTTACATTTAATAGGCTAATTTAGGCTATGTATGTTTCTGGAACATCATTCAATTATATATTTTTTCGACAGCCCTTGCCCTATCTGCAAACTGCAGCTCTTAATCTTTCTTCCCCATGGGTTTTCCATAATATTTGTTTCGTAATTTTACGGACAACCTCTTGTCGGTGTAGCTGATGAAATATATAGTTTTCTCTTTATAACTCTATCCATAGCCACTTCCTTGACTTCCCTATACGATATGACGTCTACCTTCAAAAAAAATACATGATAATGAATAATAAAAGAGCTGTAGATTGTAAATCATTACAGCAAATACTATTATATATCTTCCAAAAATTTTAGTAACCCTAATGAAGTTATGATACATACATGTGATCACATCTCGTGAAAAAAAAACATTCTAGAAATATTAATTCCCGGCGGTCCCGGGTTCGAATCCCGGACAGGGCAAATATTTTTGTGATGAACTCGAATATTTTGTGCTTGGGTCATGGTTGTTCTATGTATTTAAGTATATATTAGTACGTATATCGTCGTCTAGTACCCATAAAACAAGCCTTCTTGAGCTTAATTTGGGACTAGATCGATTTGTGTGAAGTTGTCCGATATTTATTATTATATATTAATGGTCCAATAATAAATTTAAACTTGATGCCTAAAAATATTCATAAAATGTGTACAATATTATTTTTCAAGGAGAGATAAAACATAGGTATGTAGGTAAAAATAAAAAAAATAAAAAAATACAGGATATAGTTCAATATTTGTAGATTACAGAAAAACATATAAGAAGTCTATGGTATCGCAAGTAACACCGTTTAACTAGTACGAATATGTATATTTCGCATAATGGCCAAATGACTTAAATTTTAAAAATAGCATTGCAACGGTAAATTAAAGAGTAACAGAAATAAATTATACATTTTTAGAAAGAACATTGTCCATTCTTTACTTTTGTCATACATATTTTGGCCGAGAAGTGTGTAGTTTTTGAGATAACTAACCTTTTAGCAGAAAAAAAGATCAATAATTAAAAACGTTAGTATTTGGTAACAGATTGCGCTGATTATATAAGTGCTATCGCTTTTGTATGTATGAAAGGTTTATAGTAAATTTAGTTAGGATTATTTCGTTCTTATACACTTTGTATGTATCGTACACGGTTTTCTTCTAAAGTGGAAAATACCGCGCTCCGGGACACATTCGAGGGCGCGGGGGGGGTGACGCTCACCCCTGAGAGGGGGGGAGAGTAGATTAAATTAAACTTGGCTCTATAACCTACATATCCTGATAGATAAAAGTAGTCCTTTCATTTTGCCAAATTTTCAGCTAATCTTACTGAATTACATAACTTGTACAAATAGCACACAAATGCCAACGCCAATAATGCCACAATGAAATAAAGGCACGTGTCACGAGCACAAAAACGCCCGTGTAAATTACCAGTCCCCGCGGCAGCGTATCCCCTCGTAATCAGCGGAGCTCATTTATAATCGATATATCATCGCACCGAGCTGTCTATCACGAGTCTGTACTGTTTGTACCGGTTCGATCGGGGAATTATGAATTATATTTTGGTTTCTAGATACTAATCGGCCTTTGATAGTCTCTCTAGCAGAAGTGTGACAGGGGCTCTTTGTATTTTTTTTATATAGATCTAATACGCTCCGTAGAAATCAAGGTTACCCTCACAAAGTGACCACACGTGATATTTTCTTGTATTGTAGTAAGGTTTGCCTACGTATATGTAACGCAAGCTAGTAAGACGAACATTTCCATAAACTTTTTCAGTTTCCTTTAACTCTAGTTGTCTGTACCTTTAAAAACCACTTAATAAGTTCATAATTCAGCATAGCACCACAAATTATAGGTTGGGGGCAGGTCAATTAAATAAAATAAATAAATAAATATTAAGGGACAATCATACACAAATCGACCTAGTACCAAACTAAGCAAAGCTTGTACTATGGGTACTAGACGACGATATACATAATATATAAATACATATATAGATAACATCCATGACCCAAGAACAAATATTTGCACAAATATTTGCCCCGGCCGGGATTCGAACCCGGGACCGCCGACTCAGTAGGCAGGTGTCTACAAACCGAGCCAAACGCGTCGTCAAATTATGTGGTGATAGTATATTTATAACCATCATTCAATTCAAAATATGACACGAGTTCGTCTGGGATTAATTCTAAAACCGTAATTTTCAGTATAATATGTTTCTCATGTATACTCATTCTTTTTCAATTACTGCTTTGACTTCCACATTATACCCACGTCCATAGATACGAGTTTATGTACTATATAAATTATCACAGTCATACTTAAGTTCTGATGTCAGTTTGATTTATTTTAAAATAACTCTGTCTATGATTCTGAAATAAAATAAGACTTTGGTTTCTCTGTCACCATATTAAGATAATCCTTTGGAGAGAATAGTCATGTAAAATCAATTTCAAACTACATTTGTACGTCGTACATGATTTATTCGATAGACAGATATAAGTAGGCCACGCCATGGGTTATGATTATGCAGCTTTAACTCAAATCGAATTGAAAACTAAATGATATATAGCTAATTTTGCTACTAACGTCATTATCATTATGCTAACACAAAATTACCTAGGAATCAATTACAACCACGAACTAATTAAACATGTCAAATTAACCTTTGAGTAAATTGATGTTCGATATATTTCACTATATTCGAAATATCCAATAAACAATTACCCATACCTAGTTATCAATTATCGTGCACCTCAAAGGCAAATTTACAGGTGTTTTTACAACTTCTGCGTGAAGTAAATACAACCTTACTACTCGAAAGTGGACTTTAGACTGTAGCTAATAAAATTGCTAGCGAGTGCATAATCAAAATGCAATAACTATAGCAGAATTAGTATGCAGACCACGTAATGCTGAGGCGTTTGTTGGACGTTAAAAAAAGCGGCGTTTTCTTAAGACGTGTGAAAGGCCGTAATGAGGAACACGTACTTATAACGTGACGTACAATGTAATTGAAATAATTCCTATATATGGAAATTTTAATTACAAGGTCTACGAAATTCCATTATTGGCGAGAAATAAAGAGAGAAATTCTGAGCAATTTTGAGATCAGCTTATATATATATATAGTACTGTAAAATTAGAGTGAAATTCTAATTCAACTTTTGGCAGTGTTTAAATCCTAAAATTTGGATTAATTGGTTAAATTTGGGAGTAATGGTTACCTATCATAATCCCGAAATTTAGAAATCCCGAATTTTCATTTGCCCGAAAGCTATTTATTCCAAAACTTGGTATGGAGATAGTTTGAGACCCGGGAAAGGACATAGGATACTTTTTTTGTTTCGTCATCTTCAATTTCATCCCGAATAAATTTAGTGTTCCCGTGGGATGAGCGGGTATCACCGCGGGGCACAACTAGTAAATAAATAAATATTCACTTCTTGTGAAAAATAATGAGTTAGATGTTAAAATATCTAAAGAATTTATCACAATTTGTGGATTCTTCTGTTTGTATTAGAACAAAATTCTTATTTGTGTTTTTTTTGTGGAAGTACTATATTTATTTTTGAAACATTGGGTCAATGGATAATTAGAAAAATATTTTAAACATTAGTAATGTTAAAAATATTTTTAGCATAATAAACCTTTCTAACATATAGCATACGGCGCGAAGATTTTAAGTTAGGCACGTATTAAGGAGGTTCTTTTTTCGGAAATTCTAGAGAAGCGAACCTTCTGACTGGACTAGACGTACAACTTTATTATTATAAGTATTTTTTTCTAAAATAATTACCTTGTGAATTGCCTGTAACTGCGTATTGGTACGGTATTTTCACATGCCTATAAAATACTTCTATAATAATACCTTAATAACTTTTTTATGTTACATTTGATAAAAATGACAGGTTAAATATAACTGTGGCACTTATATTATACATTATCTTCCTTGCCTCAGTTGGAAAGAGAGAGAAAATAAAATAATGAAATTTTACTTTTATGGGTGGTTATTGACGAGTATTTAATGTGCGTTTATAGATATCAAAACTTACTTATAGTATTTGTTTTAAGATTGAAATTTCACATTGACATTTAACTTTGATTTCCAGTGTTGGCATATAAATTATATGACAATGATTTCGATGATGCATTATACTTTCCTAGATATTGCTAGAATCTTATTATATATTCTCAATCTGTTCTCAATTAAATTAAATCTCAGTCGTTTCTCTAAAGACATGAAGTGTAAACAAAGCTTTTACCGGTTTATGAACTATGCAAGTAGTTATATAGTAAATACACTCATGTCTCCCTATAAATAACATTTTACATGTATAAATGTTTCATGCAGATAGGTAAGCATTTGTTTCTTTTTAATGCCTTCAATTTAATATATTATTTATTTTACATTACACCAAAGAACAAAGATATTACTCAGTATCAATGTGGAATACATTCCAAGCAGGCGACAGGGCGGCGTAAACTAACAAGTACAATTTAGTTGACAAAAACATTCGCTTTTTCTTATAAAAATTCCGCGCAAATCATGAATTCAAATGTACGTTTAAAAAAATAAAATTGTACAAAATTGCGCGCATACGCCGGTATGTACGGAACCACCTGCCGCTGCGGGCAGATGGCGCACTTTAAATAATAAGTCTGCCATTTGAACCCTAAACGTTGAAAAAGGAAATATGCATAAAAATATTTTTATTGTAGATACAGAGTTTGAAAGTAATATACGTAAGTAGGTATGTTATGAATTTGTTTTATATCTAGAGATAGTAAGTTTTCTAATATGATGACTGTATCTATTAATACTCGTATTTTAACTTAGTTATACTTATAGTGTAGATAGAATGAGATAACAAACATTAAGAGTACTTAATGGATTGATTCTCAACACACACACGCAAATATTAAAAGTTAAAATTATTATTTTCTGTTTTTATGCATTAAACAAAGTGGGCGTTAATCAAACTAAAATTATTTATATTTTATTATCATGATTTCAGTGCTATTTATATAGGTAGCTACTGTTATCTATTTACTAATATTAAAAGAGAATTCATGCCAATCGATTGTTAAATCTTATAAAAACAACCCGACCGTATATAGTACAGAGTTACCGACAGACAGACTCAACGCTTACCCAAATACATAAAACATAAAGATTTCTAAGCTATTTTACTTGAAAAAGATAACTGGAAAATAGTTTATCAAACACAAAAACAACTGACGGACTAGTTTTTTGTGATTGTGATGTTAAGTAACTGATAGCTTTACTATTTGCCGTACTGATAAGTAATACATTTGTGGGTAAAAAACGCAGCTCGTTATGATGACATTAAGATGGGTGCGTCCCATATTATATACAAACTTTTGGTATAATTTCAATTTATAAACATACAAAAGATATAATGCACGATGTATATAATAAGAAATACCATATTTTCATGAAATATAAGGCTTGATGGGTATTACATTCAATTCATATAATATCATATGTTATAATGGTTATTTTCTCTAATAATCTTAGATATAATATGTATTTTGTATAACAATCATGGCATATAATATATATCATTTGAAATATCTATCATATAAAATAATTGTGGGAAATAACCCTATATTATGTATAAATTCACGTATGTCGATCTCTTAGTAATAATATAGTACGTAAGTGTTTGTTTTCTACCGTTTAATTACTCATTTACCTGATTTATGTTGCTTATGTTGTTTATGTTAGATATTAAGATAAACGTTTTATTTTCTTGTTTTTTACTCACCTATTTAATTTGTACTATTTCTAATAAATAAAACGTGTAATGTTGTTCTTAATTATAAATAAATGAAACCTAAAAGGCAACTCGGAGGCGTGGCCTAATTTTTAGCGCGTTGATGCGCACTCACGCCGAGCGCTAGTGGCGCGGGCACAAATACCCCGCGCCCCCAGCTGCAGCTTCACTTACCACTCACACTCCGAAGCGACCCCATCTCACGGTCTCCCGCTTGCCTGGCGGGATATTAAAACTTCATGCGAGTTATTATTTAATCATACAGTCCACAATCCCAACAATGGTACTTCGAGATCCGGATCAATAAAGAAGAAGCAGCACCAAGCGTCTAAAGAAGCCAGAAGCCACAATAAAGAAGTCTCAAGAAAGAAGTCTCAAGATCGCCGTCTAATATGAAGAGATTCCTGTGAAAAAAGAAATCGCAAGATTGCAGTCTAATATAGAAGAGATTCCTGTCTATTTTGAAGAGATTCCTGTGAAAAACGAAGCCTCAAGATTCCTGTTTACGAAGAGCTCCTGCCCATATAGAAGATCACCTCAAGAGCCTGCGCGTCGTGCGGCGTGCATCATACTGTCTCTTGTGGCCTTAGGGCAACTGTCTCACTAGGGGAAGAGCTTGCTCGACCCCGGGAATTTTGAGAGGCTTCGGCTTCGGTTCCTTAATTCGGCGACTTTAGTCGCTTGGTCTGGCTTGGTCCAGTTCCGCCAGCTTTAGCTGGGGCTACATTTCTGCACCTAACGGTGACAAACGCAGACTTGTTTAGCAACCTTTGCGTGGAGGCAATCACGTGAAGAAAGAAGAAAAGAAGAAAGAATAAAGAAGAAAACGTAGGGACTTAGGTTCTCGAGCGTTACAGTGACGTCAATCTCCAGTAACGCTCGCGTAGGTGTTAGGTTCAGTGTCCCCCCCCCCCCCCGTGTTCCGCGCATCATCACCATGTCAGCAGACGAAGAATTTGTGCGCCATTTACGCTCGCGAAGCGTCCGTACGGACGAAGCGACACCGTCTCCCGGGTTGACAACAAGTGATAGTACAAATACGTGGAGCAAAGGCACCAGCGGTGGTGGTATAGGTAGCAGTGGCAAAGTGAACGAACCGGCACATCCCGCGAACGTTATTCAGTTAGAAGGCGCCGCGCCGCCGCCAGCAGGCCCCCCAGTGAATTACGATTCAGATCAGAATCTGGACGTTCCGTTACATGAACGTCCCCCTCAGCACGATCTACCTAGGCATAGTAGGAGTGCATCGGGCACTGTGGTAGGCGCGCCCTTAGGCAGTGTTAATCCTCAGTTATCCGTTTTAATGGCCGAATTAGAATTACATAACGCGGAATTAGAGCAGGCGAAACGGGCGTCAATGGCGGCGAAGAATCGCTTGGAAATTGCACGTATTGAGGCATCCAACAATTCACATGTGCCATTGACAATCGAGCCGACTGCTAGGGACACGCGTGTGTTAGGTTGGGTACAGCAACAACAGCGTATAGACTGTCCGATGCAGGCAATAGGGCCCAGTTTCGCGCCGCGCGAAGCCCCAGTAGAGCGCGAACGTAGTGCTTTCGCGAATAGGGACTTCGAATTGTTATCTAACAAGGTAGTCGACGCCGTCAACCGCAGTAAAAGCACGCCGGTCATTCAACGACACGTGCCCGAGTTGACGCCGTTCGACGGCAATATAGCCGAGTGGATAGCATTTCGGTCAGAATTCGACGATAGTTCGCCTCTATTCTCAGACGTAAGCAACATAGGCAGGCTACGTAGGGCATTGCGCGGAGAAGCCCGGCTGGCTGTAAAATCAATTATGTACACCGTGTCGAATCCGTACGAAATAATAGAGGCATTAGAACGGCATTTTGGCGATCCCGAGGAGATCGTATTGGCGGAAATGCATAACGTAAAACGCATGCCGCGTTTAGCAGAGGATAATAGCAACATTACCGCATTCGCGGGAACCGTCGCTAACGTAGTATCCACCATTAAAGCACTCCGCCAAAACGAGTTCCTTTACGCGCCGGAATTAGTTAACAAAATTATCGACAAAATGAATCTGATAGTGCGTTATGAATGGAACAAATATAGAATCAATAACAAATCCGTACCGGGTCTTGTAGCCATGTCGCAATTTCTAAACGACATTAGTGTAGCAACCAGGAAAACGCACAGTAGGCAGCGAGTTAGACAGCCGGTAAATCTCGTGAACGAGATGTCTCACGGCCCCGCCCCGCGCATGCGCGGTGAGGGAGCGAGAGATCGTCGCCCGTCTCACTCGCACGTATCAAGCTTTAATTACGACTCATCAGATTCAGATTGCGATGATTATCTCCCACATACTGTGGCGCAAGTTAACACTAGGCCGAATAATAATAAAAATAACTTCTCTAATAACAAAAAAAAACCCCAACGGCCGCGTATGATGGAATCCCAGCGCAATACTCAGACGAATTCCCCGCCTACGAATGGCATTAAATGCATATTGTGCAACGGTGAGCACTCCATAAGTAAATGTGCAGATTTTGTGAAAATGTCAGTAGAAAAAAGATGGGAAGCCGTCAAAACACATAAGCTGTGTTTTCGTTGCTTGGATTCCAATCATAAGCGCCCCGTAAAGTGCAAGTACACACCTTGCGGCTTTAATCAATGCGAATCAGGGCATCATAGAATGTTACACGGATTGATGCTTAACTCGACTCCTTCGCGCAGTACTAACGGGATAGTTAACCATTTGCGTAGCGCGAATACCTACCTGAAAATCATCCCAGTAGAGCTGTCGGGCCCATTAGGCACCATACAAACGACCGCCCTCCTGGACGACGGTAGTTCCATATCCCTAATCGAAAGACATGTCGCTGACGCAATAGCCCCGCGAGAGGAAACTGAGATCCTCGCGATCGAAGGCGTTGGTGGAAATTCGATATCGGATAAGGAGTCCTGCAAAATAAGTTTTTCCATCCGTGGCGCATGCAGTAGGCATCTAGAGAAAATGTCCGCATACACAATTAATAGGCTCAATCTCGCGACGCAAGAGGTATCGCGTGATATAGTAAATAAATGCGAACATTTACGCGAAATTGAAGACGAAATATGTTACGACAAGGCGGCTCCTACCATGATTATAGGGCAAGATCACTGGCATTTACTGGTCTCTCGTCGCATTTTAAGCGGAGACATAGGCCTCCCAGTGGCTTCCCTAACCCAAATTGGATGGGTACTCCATGGTAGCCATGACGTCCCCCGTAACCGCGCATTCGTCGTAAACCACTTGCGTCCCGCGAAAGTGAGCGAAAATGAGATAGCTGACATGATTAAAGAACATTTCAGTATCGAGTCACTAGGTGTAGAAAACCGTCCGCCCAAATCCGACCCTGAGCAACGCGCGTTAGAGTTATTAGATGCAACTTGCAAACCGTTGTTAAACGAAAGTAGGTATCAGGCCGGCCTTTTATGGAAGTCGAATGACGAGTCCTTACCTAGTAACAAGTCACAGGCGTTGAAACGATTACACTCTCTCGAAAATAAATTGAATAAAGACGCGAATTTAAAGTCTGAGTACGAAAAGCAAGTAAATAAATTGCTTATTAAAGGCTACGCAGAGAGAATGGAATCGCCACCGCCCGAGGACGCCAGGAGGTCCTGGTACCTGCCTCATTTTCCGGTGTATCATGCCCAGAAAGGCTCCATGCGAATGGTTTTCGATGCAGCTAGTAGATCATTCGGAAAATGTTTAAATGACGCGCTCCTCCCAGGTCCGGACCTGTTGCAATCGTTATTCGGCGTACTACTGCGTTTCCGCGAAGGAAAAATTGCAGTAATTGCGGATATTAGGGAAATGTTCCTTCAGATCGAGGTGTTAGAGCGAGACAGGGATAGTCTACGTTTCCTATGGAGGGAGGGAGACGGACAGAGTGAGCCTTCAGAATTTAGGATGAAACGATTAGTTTTCGGCGCAAACTCTAGTCCAGCAACCGCCCTATACGTTAAGAATAGGAACGCAGACTATCACAAGGACACGTACCCTAAAGCCGCCAAATATACAATAAATAACGCATATATGGATGATTTTCTGATAGCAATGGACGAAAACGAAGTCGAGGCAAAACAAATAGTTAATGACGTAATAAATTTAAACGCCAAAGCCTCATTCGAATTGAAAGGCTTCGCTTCGAGTCATCCTTATGTGCTGTCAGATATCACAGATAAAAGCTCTAAGTCAGAAACGGTGATAGGCGGTAGTAACGCAGAAAGAACGCTAGGTCTTATATGGAATCACGAACGCGATACCCTAGGTTTTAACATAAATCTGCGTAACACGCCGAGGGAGGTCCTAGAGGGCAAAAAACTGCCCACCAAAAGACAGGTGACTAGTAGCGTAATGGCTCTTTTTGACCCTCATGGATTCACCTCCCCCGTGTCGGCCCTAGGCAAGGTCCTCATCCAGGACACCTGGAGAACAGGAATAGGATGGGACGACACGATATTGCCCGAATCGGTTCCCGCATGGAATAGCTATATACAAAACATACAGCAGCTAAAAGGGCTAGAACTAGAACGTTATGTCCCGGCCAGCAATAGGCAAGGCTCCTTACATGTTTTTTGCGACGCTAGCGAGAAAATATATGCAACCGCGGTATACTTCGTAAGCGATAGCCCAGTAGGCAGGACATCACGGCTAGTAGCAGCCAAAGCGCGTGCGAGTCCGTTAAAGATTATATCTATACCCCGACTAGAGCTACAGAGCTGCGTATTAGGATGCAGGTTAGCTAAATCCATTAAGGAGCAAACTAGTTACGATATTAAGAGCTGCCACTACTGGTCAGACTCGCGCACCGTTCTGTCATGGATAAAATCGGACCCGCGATCGTATAAAAGCTTCGTAGCGTTTCGTTTAGCCGAAATCGAGGACAGTACAAAGCCTACGGAATGGAGGTGGGTCCCGAGCTCGGAGAACGTTGCGGACGACGCTACTAAAGGCGTCCCCTTACAGTTTAACAAGGACCACAGATGGTTCAGCGGCCCCGAATTTATCCTAAAGAGCGAATCTAATTGGCCGATAGACAAGTCAGAACGTAGCACGCTGCCCGCGACCGGGGAAGAGCGTCCCATTAAAAAGGTCGTAACCGCCATTAGCGATAGGTCACTTACGTCGTTTCCGTCCTTACCGCTAGTAGAGCGTTTTTCACAATACTCGCGGTTAATTAGGGCCACTGCTACCGTACTGCTAGCCGCCGAGGCATTTAAAGCCAAATTGCTCAAAATGAAAACAGAAACGGGTATAAAAAATGATCACTTGAAAATCGCTGAATTATTGAATATTCAACGAAGTCAACGGGCTTCATTCAGCGAGGAGATGAAGCACTTGGAGGCTGGGCGAAATTTACCGAAGAAGTCGGCGCTCAGCAAGTTAGCCGTGAAGATGGACAGCCACGGAACCCTGCTGCTAGATGGGCGAATTGATCGAGATACTGCCACGCCGATTCTCCACGCGAAAGAAGACTTCACCCGATTGCTGATACAACACTATCACGTGACCTTCAACCACGGTAACCACTTCACCGTGATGAATGAAATCACTCAAAGATATCACGTGATAGGGCTAAGAGGCGCGCTAAGATTTATATGCAACCGATGCCAATGGTGTCGGACCCGTAGGGGGTCACCCTCAAAGGCCCCCTTAGGCGACTTACCTAAAGAAAGGCTCATGGCTAATCAACCCGCATTTACAGCCACTGCATGCGACCTCTTCGGGCCAATGACCGTCACGGTCGGACGACGACACGAAAAGAGATGGGGAGCCTTGTACACATGCCTAACTACCCGGGCCGTACACCTCGAACTCGTGAGCTCCCTCTCCTCCTCGTCCATGATCATGTCACTAAGAAGAATGATGGCTCGGCGCGGAACTCCGACCGTAATATACTCGGACAACGCTACCAATTTCGTGGGCTCCGAACGTGAAATAGCAGACGCTCTCCGCAACATAGAGACGGACATGCAGCAGTTCGCCGAGCACAAGCAGATCGTGTGGAAGAAAATCCCGCCTGGCAACCCCTCCGCCGGCGGGGCTTGGGAACGACTCGTAGGCTCTATCAAAACTGCGCTACGAGTAACCCTTAAAGAAAAGCACCCTCATGACGAGGTGCTGCACACGCTACTGCTGGAAGCCGAGCACATTGTCAACTCCAGACCACTTACGCCGGTCGTGCTGAACAATGAAGAAGCACTTACCCCTAACCATTTTCTCCTGGGTCGCTCCAACGCCATGTCGCCCTTTGGCGCTTTCTCGGACGTCGTATTGACCTCGAACTCCTGGAAGACAGCGCAGCGCTTAGCCGACCATTTTTGGCAGCGATGGATTAAAGAATACCGCCCTACTCTGAGAGCTAGACCTAGCCAATCCGCACACGCAAACATAAAAGAAGGCGATATCGTGCTCATAGTCGATAGCACAATGCCACGCGGAACTTGGCCTAGAGGCGAGGTGATAAAGACATATCCAGGACCCGACGGCAACGTGAGAGTAACAGAAGTACGCACAGCCGCAGGATCCATACGTCGCCCAGCCTCCAGACTCATCGTTATTTCCTAAAAAAACTCGGAGACGGTGTTCGCACACGGGGGGAAGACTGTGGGAAATAACCCTATATTATGTATAAATTCACGTATGTCGATCTCTTAGTAATAATATAGTACGTAAGTGTTTGTTTTCTACCGTTTAATTACTCATTTACCTGATTTATGTTGCTTATGTTGTTTATGTTAGATATTAAGATAAACGTTTTATTTTCTTGTTTTTTACTCACCTATTTAATTTGTACTATTTCTAATAAATAAAACGTGTAATGTTGTTCTTAATTATAAATAAATGAAACCTAAAAGGCAACTCGGAGGCGTGGCCTAATTTTTAGCGCGTTGATGCGCACTCACGCCGAGCGCTAGTGGCGCGGGCACAAATACCCCGCGCCCCCAGCTGCAGCTTCACTTACCACTCACACTCCGAAGCGACCCCATCTCACGGTCTCCCGCTTGCCTGGCGGGATATTAAAACTTCATGCGAGTTATTATTTAATCATACAGTCCACAATCCCAACAATAATAATATATGACATATCTAGATATCCCATTTTATAGGAAACACTCAAATACTCCGAAATATTTAAATCCAATTTTGCTTATTAATTATTCCTAAGAAATAAAATTCCGATCGTTAAAAACCACGAAATTTAATATTCCGAATTTCAAGGCCGAGTTTTTTTATTTCCGTGAATTATAACATCGAAGAGTTAAAAGCCCGAACTGGCTCTAGCCCGAAAAACAGAATTCCGATTTAGAATTTTCCGAAATTTTATAGCTTTTTCAGAATTTGAACATTCGGTGAACTAAACTTTCGTATTTTCAATCATCGCAGTTTTCACTTTTAAAACTGATAAATTTCGGATTATTGAAAATCGGAATAAAAAATTTCGGAGTCTCTACCTATATCTGCAAGAGCGAAACGAGCGCAGGCAAGGCAGGTAAAGCAGGTCCGACTTGGCTTAAGTTAGGTACGACGACGAGCGAAGCGAGGAGGAGTGTTAGGTTGAACTGAGACCCTAACGAGCGAGCGAAGCGAGCGAGCCGCGGGTCTGACTTGGCTTACGATTCCTAACATTACCATTTTTCACCTTAAGGTAGATCCGACTTGGCTTAGGTTAGGTACGACGACGAGCGAAGCGAGGAGGAGTGTTAGGTTGAACTATGACCCTAACGAGCGAGCGAAGCGAGCGAGCCGCGCAAGTCCGACTTGGCTTACGATTCCTAACATTACTTATTTTACCTTAAGGCAGATCTGACTTTGCTTAGGTTAGGTACGACGATGAGCGAAGCGAGGAGGAGTGTTAGGTTGAACTATGACTCTAAAGAGCGAGCGAAGCGAGCGAGCCGCGCAGGTCCAACGTGGTTTACGATTTCTAACATTACTTCGATGCTATGATTGCTTCGATGTTTCGAGTAAATGTATATTATACTCGTATGTAATACTAATTAAGTGTTTTAAATGCTAACGTAACGTAACCGTCGTGCTAACGTAAACTAAATGTTTACAAATGAAGCGAAAATTTAAAAATTTAATGATTCGGACAGGATTCGAACCTGCGTTTCCAACGGCTTTCCGGGCCAACACTGGCGTCCTCCCAATTGGACCACCGAATCAGATGTCAGAGCCATTGAATTTTTCAACCAGTTGCTTCGACATGCCTTAGGGTGGCATCGTAGCGTAATTCGGGTGTAGCACATCGTTACAATCGATTCTCAACAAATTTGAGACGATGGTGCCGACGATAAAGTCTAAATCTTTACGGTAGATGGCGCTACGATGCCACCCTAAGGTATGTCGAAGCAACTGGTTGAAAAATTCAATGGCTCTGACATCTGATTCGGTGGTCCAATTGGGAGGACGCCAGTGTTGGCCCGGAAAGCCGTTGGAAACGCAGGTTCGAATCCTGTCCGAATCATTAAATTTTTAAATTTTCGCTTCATTTGTAAACATTTAGTTTACGTTAGAAGACGTTACTGCTTTAATAAAAAAAAAAAATGATAAATATATTTCAATTTTTAACCAACTTTTTGAAGTGAAGAATACTTTTCCCCGAGTTCTAAGCAGTAACATAGCTACTTCATGCTTTCCTTGCGCGCAGTCGAAAATAAGTTGAAAAAACTAATTTTCCGCGTGAATTTTGTCTAAAATTAAAAATTCAAACTGTAGGTTTCAAATACATACCAATAAATCCCAATAGCCATTCTAGGTAGTAACATCAATAATATTTTAAGAAACATGTTTGATCATAGAGGAACATGTCTAAAACAATCAGCATTTATAAAAGGAATAAGTAAGGCCTTTTTAGCTCTTTTTTAACACATCTTTAGAGAGGTTTTATTTCATAATAATCCTTACAAAGGTTGAATAAAATAATAAATAAGTAAATATTAACTTCTTGTGAAAAATAATGAGTTAGATGTTAAAATATCTAAAGAAATTTATCACAATTTGTGGATTCTTCTGTTTGTATTGGAACAGAATTCTTATTTGCGTTTATTCGTGGTAGTCCTAGATTTTATTTTTCAAGCATCGGGTCAAAGGCCAATGAAGAAAGAAAAAAATGAGAGAAAAAAAGAGACGAACTCACAGCCCCACTTTTCTAGAGTAGTCATCTTCTTTCTTTCGTCTATCTAACCTTCTTCATTCTTTACCAGTGCCAATAATAAACAAGCGACAAGTGACCACATTTCAAGGCAATGATTGATAGCAACCGACACTCAACATCCGAGTCGTTTAGAAGACTAGACACCAAATTACGGTGTCTTATGGTGGTTGCTCGAGCAAATTACATAGTTTTCATGGTCTTTGCACACAGATTGTGGAACTGTTAACGCGTTGAATTTTACTGTGATAATGTTATAATGTGTCATTTTAAGTAGCTCAACATCTTGTTGATTGTTTTATGTGTTGGAATTTATGATTCAGATAACACTTTCCTTTCTTAACTAACACATTCTATTATTGAATGAGATTTTTATTTTAACGTAAAGTGCTATTTAATTATTCGTTTAGCTCTTCTAGTTGATTTTTCCCGATGTTTTTTGTGGACAGGGACTAGGGAACAATTAATATGAATAACAAAACGAATAAAACAAAGTATAATTATGTACATATTACTTTAGTCAATTTCTTTTAGTCATAATGAAATAAGTTTTTGTCAAAAATTTAATTTTTATGACAAGTTTTTATAGCCGACTGCACTTTTCTTTGAACATCCATCAGCCCATCAAAGATACGATTCTAAAAAGCCCCAACTCGGTAGGATTGCTTTTATCTGTTACAGACTTCCTAGGGCCACCTTCCGGCTGCATCATCTGACCAACCCCATGGTACCATAATTATCGCCTGGTGACAACCAAAACTCACAAAAATTTCTGTCACTGCTCTTCAAAACCTCGTATCTAGTAATTTGATTGACACTGAGATACGACCTTTGTTTTAAGTAGTTAGATATTAGTTCGGCGAGCAGCTCATTTGAGCATTCCTCAAAAAATGTTGCCTACAATTAAGACAGAAATTAAGGTCCAATATAATTTTCCCATTTTGTTACCAATTTTCTTTGCGATTTCCAATACATTGATATCAGATTATGTATAATTAAAAAAGTATAAGCATAACAGAACCTTAATTATCGAACATAGCCATAACATTGATATAAAATTACTAAAATAATTGGTAACAAAATAAGGAAATTATATTGGACCTTAATTTCTGTCTTAATTGTAGGCAACATTTTTGAGAAATGCTCATTTAATCCTCAGCAACCATCTCCAGCACTACATTTCGAGTGCATCAATCCTCTTGCGGTCTTTTTGATGGGCCGTCCATGTTTCAGCTCCGTACAAGAATATTGGAACAGTTACATGCATTGCAAGATAAATAAAAGCTTGTAAAATATTGCCCAACTGTCGTTCTAGCCACGGATTTCCAACAGATTAAACAGTTCGTTATGCCCGACACCTACTTCAGATTGAAGTTTTACATCTACTTATAGAAGCGCTTCCTGGCCAGTTTTTATCCATGAACACATTACAAACGTACATCCATAACCAAATCGCCCGCTCATCCGCGTAAACCGTTCACATTGCTGATTCAAAATTAGAAAACGAGGAAAGTCGATTATCGATACGGTCACAAATTCACGGCAACAATCGATTCGAATGTATCGATACGAGCCATTATTCACCCCATAAATTTGTAATCGAATCAATGTAATAGGCCGCGACTGATTTTTGAACGCGTCATTCGATACGCCGGTGAGCGTGGAGCTAGATTTGCTGGAGGTGTTAAGAGATTTGTTAATTGCGAACGGTATTGTAGGAGTAGAGAAGAGATTAGCAATCGTGCGGTTTCGGTGAAACGATAAGTAACAAGCCATTTAGAAGCTGTTTCTTCACATTTAAGCTGAATGGCATTATGGTAGTTATGGTCTATATTGGATCCTTAACACTGACGTGGCGAGTAGATTGCAATATTGCGACTCGCTTTAACATACTTAAGCGAACATGATGCCTACCACGATACGCTTATTCATTCACATCCACAAACATTTTATAAATAAATGAGTATGAGTATAAACAAAAGACATGAAAATAAATAAGTTTATTGTACGAACTGCTTGGAGATTGGTCTACCAGCTTGGACCTTAATATAGATGAAATAGAGTCGAAATATGGTATATCAACACGTTGATCTTCAGACGAAGGCCAGATAAAAGCCTTATCTATAAATAAATATCGGACAAGCTTATATAAATCAATCTAGTCCCACTGTAAGCTCTAGTAGGCTTGTATTATGGGCACTAGACGACGATAAACATATTTATATGTATAGATAAATACATACTTAAATCCATCGCCATCCACGTCGCGTCGTCTAAATATATGACCGTTAACGGAAATTCTCTTAATATTTTGAAAACGCATGCGCCATGGCTGATGTCTTGTTACCAAAAAGTCAAATATAATATGCTGAAAACTGCTGCCGATCTTAAGATAGTTCAGCCTTTAGAACCTAACACGGACATATTAAGTAGGTACTTCATAAATTACGAGATTAAAGTGCAAATCTATGTAAACTACTAACTACCATATATGTGTATTGATTATGTATACTTATGAGTCTGCATGTAATTATTATTTATTGCCAGTGATATGAGTTACATATGCAATAATATGTAAAAGATACGTTAAATATGGATGATGGTGCGTATTGTTCAGTTCTCACGAAGTTAAATTTGACGTGGAAAGGACTGATCGAGTGCGAACATTTTTTTTAAATTGCTATAGTGGCCATGGTAAATACAATAGTAAAACATACTATACGCAAATTCTTAGTTTAATTACCATTCAACCTTTAGGAAAAATTTTAGAAAACTCTTGTGGTTAAGTGAGTTACGTAAATAATAACCACAATTTTGGTGATCCCAAATAGATACTATACGCTATATTCTAAAATAACACGTCGGGACCCTCTTAATTTTGTTGTTATAGCAATTATACTAATTTATACACATTATGCATATTTATAAAAATGTCAGGTCTCTCCCTATTACGGTTGAAAAGATACAAAGCTGTAGCTGACGATTAGACAAAGGAGGCTTAGTAACAGGGTCCTATTAGCGCCCTTTGGGTACGGAAACCTGGAAACAAACTATAAAAAAATAATGTTTAGTGGAAAAAGGCATTAAGTTGACCCCAATACTCAGCTATTAAGTGGTTATATGTTGTTCCGTTGTTGCACAAGAGAACAAAACAAACACCATCGCAAGTATGATGTAAAGGCTGGCCACACCGATGCTTAACGTTGGGTATACGCGGTGACATGTCGTTAGCGTCTTCTTCTTCATACCTTAGAGTTTGCCAACTTCCTTTGAGCACCTGTGAGAGCGCTCCTTAAATACACACACACAAACATAATATATTATACATATAATTTTTTATGAATATTATTACATCAATTTTATGAAACGAGAAGACAAATACATACCGCACCAATATCAGCAAGGTAAAGACGACGATAAAGCGTGCGCGCAAAAGAGACGTATGCATAGGTTTCAGCCCAATTCATTCACGAACGCTCTAGCACGAGTGGAAAGTGGCTAGGGTTTCAGAAGGAACTACACAATGTAGGATTTTTAAGAAATAAGTACATCAAAAGACTGGTTTTTAAACGGTTGTGTTTCAGAGGTGTCGCAATTGCAATCCTCAGGCTAGGGTGAATACGTAATTAGGCAGGCCGTACTCGTATACCAACACAGAAGTCTAAGCAATTTGATTGATTAAATAAGAAAATACTTGCAATAGAGAAAACAATGAAGAACCCTCATAGATCACATCGCGAGTTAAAGGCAAGTAAATTTTACTCAGTACCTAACAAGTTGCAAATAAGAGTATGCTTATTTTTTACTTTAATTATTAAATATCTGTAGCAGTCCTTCAAATATAGGACTCTTCCAGTTTCTCTATGCCTGCCATTATCCTATTATATTGAGTAATCTAATGATTAAATTAAAACCATATTGATGTTACGTATAGGGTTGATAATCCTGTAAGATCTTTAACACAGATGATTCTATCTAGTATTTCCTATATATGATAATTGCCGAAATTGATTTGTTCCGAATGTAGAATTTTCGGAATGATTGTTAAAATACAAAGGATTTTTTCATATTTTTGACAAAAAATAAAGTATATCTGATTGGAATTGATAGATAATCGTTGTTAAATAATCGGTTAAGAATTATTATCTTGTTCTAGGGATTATTTTTAGCAAACTACCTGTATGTCTCAATGTTTTTTATCGATTAGCAGTTACTGCCATACGATCATGCCATCGAATTAGAGATATCGCTGTGCGAATTAGAACTGTGGTAGGTAGTGCTTAAAATGTTTAATATAATAATGAGTTTTATCGCCATTTGCCTTAGAGTATGTGTGTTTGAATCTCGCTTGGAATATGTTTCGTTTTTTAATTATGCCCTTCAGAATAAAGATTTGGATTTTGCTAGCAGACAATGTGAGAGTCAGAATGCTGAGTGTACACGAGTTTGTAAAACAACTATACCAAAAAAATGAAATCAAACAGTACTCAGAGTTTTATAATTTTATGAAACATGTAATGTCTCTTTTTTTTGAAGTGAAAACTTCTTTAGCGGCGCTTGGCACTTTTTTAGATGGGTAAAAAATGTTAAACTCGCGTCAGACAATGTCAATCGTCAGATCCGGGGCTAGTACAACATGGCGCGACTTTGCATGTCGCGCAACTTAGCGTCGCCTGTCTTTTTTACACAGTATTGACAGGAAAGTGACAGGTATAGTATATGTCGGGCTAAAAAAGAGTCGTGTGTCAAAGTTGTGATAGACATGCTGATCGAAAAGCTTAGCTCGTAGGACGGATTTGACGGATAGAGATGGGGTAATATACTTAGCGCCTGCGCGTGTGTGTTGACTGCTCATGTGTCAATCGTTTGTATACTTGAGACATTCGTGTATATAAACAAAGTGCTTCAAAGATGAAAATGGAAGAAAGTGTATTTATTATGGAAAATAGGGACGAAGAATTCAAAGATGGAAATGGAAGAAAGTCCATTTATTAACGAAGAAGTAGCGGAAGAAAATAAGTGAGTAATTTATAAAAATATACATATGTACCTACACATAATAGATGTAATACAAATATATTACAATACGTGAATGTTTGTATGTAAAGTCGCTACATTTGCAATTTCAATAGACGGTGACTTTACGTTCCACTATTGCGCAAAAACTACACAAAAGATTTGCGTAAAATTCTGCAGTAATGTAGCTTAGATATCCGAATAGGACATAGGCTACAAATTTTGAGGGCATTCATTCATCAAAGGGTTTATTTAACAATAAATGGAAAACCATACAAAACACCACTTTTTATTCATTGTGACATTTTAATTTCTAAATAATGTATAAACAATTGGTAACCTAGCAACCATGTCTGTTTCAAAGAAAGGGGGCCTTCGAACAACAAAATGTTGTAAGTGACAGATGGTGAAGCGTAATCATAAACTTACATGAGTAAGAAATACAGATTAAAATAGAAATCAAGTGTCAGTGAGATAGAATAAAATCGGATAGTTCAAACGCACACAAGGCGGACTTAATGCCATTGGGCATCAATACCAGTCAACCTTTGAGCAAAGCAGATAAGTTGTAGGCGGTGAAAACACAGGTTTTAATTATCTCACTAATATTATATAGACGAAAGTTTGTGAGTGTGTGTGGGTGTGTGTGAGTGTATGTTTTTTATTTCTTCGCTCTCAAACGGCTGGACCAATTTTCACGAAATGCGGTATGGAGGTAGCTGACACCCTGGATTAACACATAGGCTACTTTTTAACAGCGGGTAGCACCGCGGGGCACAGCTAGCACTTGTAATATGTTTCATACTTTATAGCGTTAATCTATATATACGCGCGACAAATTTTAGCGACATACAATACAGTACAACAATACTTTATTGCACACCAATAAACGTTTACAAAAGGAAACAAGACAAATACAATTTATAAATAACGGTAGACAACAGGCGGTCTTATCGCTGAAAAGCGATCTCTTCCAGACAACCTTTGGGTAGTGAAATTGATGAAAATTTTAACTTAATACAGTGCAGAGTAGGTGCAGCAGAAGTGCGACATATTCGAGGGAAATCGTTTATTTTTCAATAATACATTAAAGCAATGCGCGCGTGACTCATTGGTTCTTGATATTAGGAGTATCAATTGTGATACATCCACATTATAACATGTATTAATATTTTATGTATGTAATTATTAGTAGTCTTATTATTTTTTTAATACCTTTTTGTACACGGTGTTAGTTTGTCTATCTTCTTCTCGTACTCACTCTGCTCAAAGGTTAACTGGAAGAGATCCCTTATAGGGATAAGTTCGCCTTTGTACAATACAATACAACAATACTTTATTGCACACCAACAAGAAAAATATTACATGAGAAATCTTAAATTAAACAATGGTAGACAATAGGCGGTCTTATCGCTAAAGAGCGATCTCTTCCAGACAACCTTTGGGTAGCGGAGAAAACAAATTTAAACAGAAATAGTAGGTGGTGAGAGTTTGTACCATGTTATTTGTAATAGATATATTTTTAACTGTTTTTGTGTACAATAAAGTGTTTACTTACTTACTTACTTACTTACAAGTTCGCCTTTGTACCTATATGTTATTTGTTATAGATGTATTTTTAACTGTTTTTGTGTACAATAAAGTGTTTACTTACTTACTTACTTACTTACAATTTGTGCGAGATTATTCCCTAAACATTCCAAAATATTGAAAAATGCACAACGTTGATGTTTAGGTTTTCACTTCTGTCGGCACTCCCGGAGTGCAACCCGTCCTTTTTTTTATGTGGGTACACCACAATTCACCGGTCCCTTCCACCAGGTAGCTCCTTTTTAAATTTTTCTTTAAGCTTTGATCTTTGTATTCATGGTTTACTCAGAGTTTTTTAGAGTTATAACATTTATTGTACCAACTTAAAAAAAAATGTGTAATAAAGTTATTAAAATGTGAATATACTAGTACCTACACCCGCCGTTCTGACTGTCAGGATGGCGAGTGTATCCCAATCACCATGAAATTATTGATTATTTAGAAATGTTATTACTCTAAAAAACTCAATTAAAAAAAACTAATTCGTAACCTGAGAACTATACCTAACTTTAAACTTTTTCTATTTAGTGGTTAATTATTCGCACGGATAAATCCGATTCTCAATTCTAAACTTGACCGTACCCGATCAAGAAATTACAGTATTTTACGGCAGATGCCGCTAAGCTAAGGCGAAACCAACTGGGAACCAAAAATTACTGGTTAATAAATTTGATGCTTGAAAAATTATTTTCTTTATACCTATCATTTGGTAGATCGCCCGTATTTCGCGGAGAACCGAGGAGACATTTTTGGAATCCCACTCACAATATACCTAAAATTGTTCAACGTTTAAGGTTTTCCTTTGTTATCTTGCAAAGAAAAACACTATTCAGATGTTCAACCATTTTCTTTCTTCTACTCTACACCTAACAAAGACCGCTGTATGAACGATCAACAATTTTCACAGCACTTATTAAATAGGTATATATCACTATACAATCGAATGTACAGAATTCCTGACTATCACGATGCAACGATCAAGCCAGAACTCTTAAGAACTTTAACCCTTTAATTTTACGGCACATATTGCGATGATGAATACTAGTGAGAGGAGAACGATATCAATCAGCGAGAGTAGCTCAAATTGTTGGATTCCTACTCAAACTAATTGTCTTTGGAATATGTCGTAGAAAACAAGCGAAGAATGTACGTAATTTGATTAATTAATTGTATTGAGAAACTTAAAATTGCTAAATGTCACTGAAATAATCGACTACATTTGCATAAATATCATCGTCACATATCATCCTGCTTTTGAAAACACTACAAGTAAAAAAACTATCCACGCGAGATACTCGTAATACAAAGTATTATTTGTAAGGTACTCGCAACTTCGTTCGCACAGGGCAGGAAAATCACAATCACATCACAACTCTCTATTAAAAAAAATGAAATTTAGGACTACATTTCGTAAATACACTTAATAATAGCAAACAATGTAAATTAATCGACCAACGTTCTTTAACCTGGATTAAAAAAGAGGTATCCATGGAATCCTGTCACATTCTGTCAATATGTGAGATTGATTTATAAAACTGAAATAAAAGTGTCCGTGCAAATATTCGCGTATTAATTAATTACTGCCGAATATAACAGAATTGTTCTTTATAATAAAAATATCATCAGTAATTCGTCGCCGTTTCGGCGGCGGTTTGCAATGATGAAACTTCTCTACATTAGAAGTACGTAGAAATCAGTCAATGAAACAAGTTGCAAAAAAGTGTTGCTTGAGGTTCACTTTACGTATTTTTTGGTGAACATGATATAAAGAATGGGATAAGCCCCAAACGGGATAGGCGCACCCCTTAAAATATCGAAAAGTACATATTTTATATTATACTAGGTAGGTACTATAACCATCTTACACCAAGCAACTAACTCTGTACCTACTTTTCGGTATTTTTACTGTATGTGGGATTAACCCGTGTGGCGGGCTTATCCCGTCTTAACTTAGGTGTAGGTAGCCATTATGTCAAATACCTAAATATTTGTTACATGATTTCTAACACATAATGAGGCATACTAAAGTAATTAATAAATGTTATTTAATTAGTTTAACCAACAACCAAAAACCAACATATAAAAACAAAAATGGTCATAGGTAGGTATATGATACTCTTAAGACAACCTCACCGGCGGCTGGTGGGGTCGTCTCATTAATGCCTCCGTTCCGCGGGACTTGGTAAATGGTAGTACTGAGTACTTCATAAGTTCATATCTACATAAAATAGAATCAATGATAATGACGATGAATATGTATGTACTTAGATAAAGTAGTGTACATAACTAATTAGGTGTAAGTCTAAAACATTCGTGTGATATATGAATGAAAACCACACTCTTATTTTAAGACGTCTCATTTTTGTAGTAGTTGCATCAACTAGGTACTACTATTTTATCATGGTCATACTGCCAGGTCAATGATTTTTTTTCTTTCTTATAAGAATATTTAGCAGAATTAATCATTGAAATATGCTAACAAGAATAAAATAAGTTACTTTAAGGTAAGTTTATATAAACATGAGATAATTAAAATATTTGAAGGGTAGTTTTCTGTTCGGCCACTACTGTGTCACTCGTTATGATGAAAAGACTTTCTGTGGTAACGAAACAATATAATTTTTAATTAATTAGTGTTTTTATTGATATCAGTGGATATTATGGAAACGTTAAAATATTTAGGTCTTTACAATAGCTCTATAAATGTCAGAAATTATAGAAGTGTGACAGTTCTAATCCCTATACTGATAATAATTCTATAAAATAATATTATTAATATTATCTTAAACTATTTTACTGTGATATAATTTAAGAAACCAAAATTTGGATACTTACATAATAAAGCACCGTTTTCTTTTTAATAAAAATACCGAATTAAAATACAAATTTCCCCTTGTTTCTCGGTTAGATTTATTTATTATTGTACTAGTAGACTCGACTTGTACTGCAAAACCAATGGTACTAAGTAAAACATAATATGAATACATTTTCACATGTGTCATATTCTCACAATCCAATTGTTTATTGCGGCACAAAAATCCTATTCCCAGAAACTGTTTCTGAATTTTACATAGGTCGTAAAAAATTTGGTATGTGCCCCATCTTGTTGAACATGTTTTTTCTATGAAAGTTCTAGCCTAATATCACTTACCTTTTCCCATTCCGCCGCCTCCTCTTCGTCGCATACACCGTCCCCAGCTGGCTGGCCTGCGGCTGGGGCGGCCGGAGCAGCGTGTCCACGCATCCCTCCAACGCGTAGCCGCCCCAGCCGCACAATAGCTTGGAGTCTGCGGCTATCTTGACGGCGGGGCACAGCTTGCCAAGTTCAACAGCTCGTTCGAGGTCAGGAGGCCGACACTCTTGAACGCGGTGCGAGTGTGGCTAGTTTAGAGCTGAACAGTAGCTTGGAGTCTGCAGTTATCTTGACGGTGGGGCACAGCTTGCCAAGTTCAACAGCTCGTTCAAGGTCAGGAGGCCGTCACTCTTGAACGCGGTGCGAGTGTGGCTAGTTTGTAACAGCACAGTAGCTTGGAGTCTGCAGTTATCTTGACAGTGGGGTACAGCTCGCCAGGAGTGGCCTGTTTAAGGTCAGGACGCCGACAAACTTGTACGCGGTAGCCAGTAGCTTGGAATCTGCTGCAGCTATCGTGAAGCTTGTTCAAGGTTGGGAGACAAACTTGAACACGATAGTGTGGCTAGATAGTCTGCTGGCTGGTTCAAGGTCACGCGTTCAAAGCTGGGAGTTGTTCAAAATTGTAGCAAGTTCAAAGCTGTGGCGTTTTGTTGAAAATTGATAATTCACTATGATTAGACTCCAATCCTGTTATTTACTAGCTAAAAGTAATTGCGCGTTTGCCACCGTGACTGATTGATATAAATTGTTTTGAGCTAATTGCGACTATTTTGGTAAGTCGTATCTTATCTCCCAAACGGAAATTAAGGGTTTAAAATGCATAGGAATAAGGGCATGCTGATATTTATGAAGAACTTGAAAAAACAATTATATTTCGGAACCACAATTTATGCACTTTTATAAAGTAGAAGAAGACACTGTGATTTGAAAATAATGCACTACTTATTACATTAGGTTAAGGTTTGTTTGTCCGTTTTAATTGTTGGTTATAATTATTGCTATCGACGCTTTGGAAACTTAAGCGAGACAATGGCCTCGCTATATTAATTATCGAAGAACAATTATCGCCTTCCGTTCTCGAAGGCCACTTTAACTAGCTTAGCAAAACCTTTGTGTTTTTTTCTGGCAAATTCATCTATAAACATCTGATTTTCTTACTAGATTCAAACGCGCGCACTTATCGTTTTGGTACAGCTAGTTATTCCAATTATTTACGAGTATTTTTTAATCCTAATAATTTTCTTTGGAAGATAAATTGAGCCACTATAAATACACGGAATCCTTATTGGAAGATTATAGGCGAATTAAAATTTAACTAAGCATTTCCACTATAAGTTTTTATGTAACACTAGCGTTGTTTGTTCACCACCAGAGGTCACTGTTTACGATCGATTCGCAACAAACACCAAGTTTCAGTACACTATTTCAAAAATCCGATTTGAATCTTCATCGTTTTAATCGGCACTTATTAGATAACACTTTGGGATGTCTGTGTCATTTTTGTAAACACTGGTTATGTACCGAATTAGTTCGTTCACGTGTTTTTCTTTTGAGGTTATAATAATCGTACAGGGAACGCGTGGCGCCGCCGGCGAGCGCCCGATGTCGTTTGGCGCCTCGGTTCTTTAGACCCCTGACTGAGGGAGGAGTGGCCTAAAACCACCACGCCCAATGCCTCCAGCCGACCAATCACCGCCGCACGGTCTCATCAAAGCGTACACTGGGACGTATTGAGTGACGTGTATTTTTATTTTTACAAACAATTGCACTGCACTTTTTGCATTGAGTTTAGTTTTGTTAAATTGTATCGCTTTTATTTACCGACCGCTACTGCAATGCAATGTGAAAAAATAAGCTTTTTAAAGTTCAGTTGAATTTTTACGGTGGATCGGATCTGGTTTTTATTGATAACCCATAAGATGTATTCTCATATTACTAAGATAACGAAATAATAGACATTTTAAGACTGATATCGACATATCTTTTAAATTCCATGTCTATTATACCTCGTATCTTGAATCTGAGTGCCAAGATATTTTTATTTATATTCCCCGCTATAATAAATTATATTCCGACATTCAACAATTCAATAATACCTATAAAAGAAACTCCTACCACCTTTTCAAGATATAGGTAAGTCATATAGATTACAAAACATTTCGTATATTGTTTAGCCACTCGGTGCACTTAGTTATACCAATTACATAAATGCATTAAAAACAAAAGCATCAAGACATCAGCGGCTACTAATTATTTTGTTTATGGTAAATTATAACGTGTCGAGTCCGTCCCCCAGCGCGCGTGGTGACGTCACAAGATGGCCGCCGCAGGGCGAGTTTTCGCATTTTCCCCTTGGCCGTCCACCCAAGCGGACAACCCTCTAACACTTCAAAGTTCCTTGTTATTTACATTGTGCAAGTAAATTTTCGAAACACCCTTTCGGTAAAAAACAGTTTAGTTTAATTAAAGAGATAAGGACGGGTTAGTAATTTGATAAAAAAATAAGCATTTAGATTAAGCTTTCGGCTGTTTGGAATGCCTATCACGCTATTTGCGTGAGGATGGAAGATCCATAATTTAAAGACTAACGATTAGACAAAAGTGTGTTGAACGCTCAACGCACCTGTCTTATCGCAGTCTGACAAAACATCGTAGGTAACCCTAACTTACTTGATTACATCGCTTGGTGTGTGTTTGTTGACCAAAAAATAAATAACTACCAAGTGAAATTTTACGTTCGAGAGAGACGGATGCTTTGTCCTCTATGAGAAACATCTATGTACTCATGTGTTTATGACGAGTTAAAGGCACTTCACCTACGTCTCTCTCGTAGGACGTTGTGTGAACCAGTTTGTACGTGTGTACTTTACTTATATATACCTATAATTAGATATAGGTACTTTAGATATTAAGTGTACTTATGTCATTTAGGGTCCACTAGGAACAGTAAGTAACACGTACTACATAATTGTTTGTGTTGGAAATAACGTGCTGCTTATGAATGCTTATAAATCTTATAATTAATATGGGGACCTAATTCAATTGTAAAAAAAACAGATGAAATGAAATGAAATTTAATTGGTGCTGAACATGAATTTTTAGATAAATACATTACCTATGTGGTCTTAATAATATTACAAGAACATGTTCTGTAGGTAATGAATATATGTACCTAATCTAAATAGAATCAAAGAACGCAATTTTACGGTTTCAATTAAATAAATATTACCACCTATTAAGCATGAACATTTTCAATCCAGTCAGCTGTTCGGGGCCTCTATATACCAATCTCAAAAAAGCAGTCTTCTTAATAAGTTTTTGTCAAAAAAGTTTAGACACACTTTTATTGTTGACTGTATTGTGTCACACAAACATTAATTACTCGTCAAGACCAGTCAGACGAGCCCAAACGCGATGGGTTTATCTTGAGCTGTTTAGGAGTTTCTATCGTCTCCAAGCTTCAAGATACTAAAATTATTGTATTGTCACGTGATCTAGGTACATACATATACATATTTGCAAAGTTTTATTTCGATACCTACGACAATTAGAAGCATAAATATCGACACAAACGTAAATTATGAAAGAGAATTTACTTAATGTGATCCACTGCAATGCAAGCAGGACTAGAACCTGCAACCCTAAGTCTCCGGCGTAGTGCTCTCCCAACTGAGCTATCACATCGTTACGTCAATCACACCAAATCTTTAAGTCCATAATTCTACGCTACTGGAGCGTCCTCTGCGTCATATTTATTTAAAATGTTTATGCGCATTAGCCGCAGTGGATCACATACATTTTCTTTCATAATTTACCTTTCTGTCAATATTTATAAAAATAAAAATGTGGTATTTCCACATTGAAACAGAATCAATAAGAATATTCTATACAAAAAAATCAAGTAATGTTAAAATGTACTTCCAAGATTTGATAACGAAGTAACAAACTCAGTTACAATTTTAAGCTAATAAAAGAGTTAAAAAGTATGGGCATTGATAACAGCTCCATCTCTCGAGTAATATTTGTCCATGTCGGAATATTTTGTATCCTCGATATACCAAAATACCCATTTTTGATGTAGAAAATAGTAATAGTAGTAGCCTGCGTAAGAATATTAGGTAATATGTAAAAGACAAACGTATCTTATTTATCGAAATCACGATATTTTTGATAAGAATATTTAATATGAAATTTATAAGAGAAATACAAACTATGACGTCACCGTCCAGCACGGTCTAATTGCTTCCTTTTGTTTGTTTTTTTTATTTTAACTAGCTGTAATATATTCGTTACAGAACTAACAATGTAAGTACTTTTAAACATTTTAATTCGTGTAGCTTAACACGTATAGCTGATGTTGGAGCAAAAACCGCTAAACTCAAATGGGACTGGGCTGGTCACGTTAGCCGCATGCATCCAGACAGGTGGGCTCATATAATCACAAAGTGGGTGCCGCAAGATGGGGGGCGACGTCAAGGTAGACCGAGACGGAGATGGAGGGACGATCTAGATGCATTCCTGGTCGACTGGTCGGAAGCAACGTCTAACAGGGAGTTGTGGGGATCAAATAGAGAGGCCTTTGCCCAGCAGTGGGACACTAACAGGCTAATAAAAAATGAAAAGGTAGTCTAAATGATTCGAAGGATTTGCTTTTATAATGGAGTTAATAAATAAATATAGAACGTTAAAGTAAAAGTTTAGAAAATAGCCATGCAAAAATTCGGCAAGCTATATAGTAGCGTGAAACGAAGAGCCGTTGCCAATAAGAAAAAAAAACACGTTTATTTATAATATTTGTTTATATCCTAAGTAATTATCTGTACTTATATTGATTAATTTTAAAACACCGTTACTTCTCATAAAATCTCTCTAATGTAAAAAATATTGCCATTGAATTATTCTTCTTCACGCAGT
This sequence comes from Apotomis turbidana, assembly GCA_905147355.2. NCBI lineage: Eukaryota > Metazoa > Arthropoda > Insecta > Lepidoptera > Tortricidae > Apotomis > Apotomis turbidana. The sequence continues at coordinate 25,945,347 of LR990281.1, read as the reverse complement.
TAGCATGTTCATTCGCGATAATGTTCCATTAGTTTTATCTAGTCCTGTTACGGTTTCGAGATTCGATTTGTCGCTGAAAGCGATATTCGTTTATGTAGCGGTAAACTAACATGTTACCGCTATAGATAAATTACCTGTAGCCACAAACTACAATAGGCATGACAAAAGCTTTTTTCCAGGACGTCAATCGATTCTACTTCTGTATTTTATATTTTATTGGGATCAAATGTCTTTATGAGACCAACTACAATTAGACTGTTCTAAAAGCTAGAACTAGAAATGACCGTGAAAGTTCAACATTCCTATGGAGCGCTAAAAACGCTCCATACAAATGGCGACCTAATCGTGATGTCATTAAATGTTATGGGTACCAATAGTTGTATGGAGACAATAAGTAATTTGTCATTTTCACCGTGAAAAATTGCGTTTAAGTTCATAGTTGTAATCCAATTATTGTTTTGTGAAATTATGAGGATTCTGAAAACAATTTAAAAAAATTCTTTCGGATTAAAAAAAACATACAATCTGCGTAATATCCCAAACATCAAAAAAAAACATTTTTTTTTCTCTGTTTCATGACATATTGACCTAACTTTATTCATATACCTAACTTCAGTATACTGTGGAATTTAACATCAGTCGTCATCCCTAAAAATTATAATACACAATAAGTACAATAACGTACTATTACCTATCGCATTGACAGTGTCACCTGAGAGATACCCAATTACCCATGCATTACACACCATACAAAGTATTTTTAGATAAACCGTCTTCCATTTTATTTTCGTGATGCGCAAAAATGCAGTATGCTGTGACTTGATTTAAATAAATATAATTTAAGTAAATATCCGTATTTCTATTAGCCTATTCCTCGTTAGATTTTTATTGTAGGTAAGCAATGTAAAAAGGAGTGTATATAGTTAATTAATTACAAGAGTATCAACAGCCGCCCATTTTGAGCATACATTTATTGTTCACATTGTAAAAATATTATCAAACCCCATTCTTGGTATTGGTAAGATTATTGTACTGGCAACTACCTTGTTTGATTTTGGAAGCTTTTACTATGGCGGCATGGTCTAGATGTAATTTTAAAACAAGGTTAAACAGTTTAGGTTTTTTCTTCACAGAAAACCGGAATACTAGGTATTTAATTTAAGATAAAATAAAACTTTACAGCTTATAATATGCAACAAGGTTTCCTCCTTATTTCCCGCATTTTAGCTACAATTCTGGATTCAGTTACACGATTTTCATTAATAATAAATATTGTTTTGAATATTTAAAGTAAAATAAAACATATTTGATAAAATATCTATTGTTTATCTCAATTTAGTAAATTTTTATTAAATCTCGGGCTTGTCCAAACATCTAAGTAGTATATTGTTCGTTTGAATATATCATTAAAATAAAATAATGAAAAAGATAAAAAAGTGTTTTTTTCTGACATTGTAAACAACAAATCAGTATGCTACTTTAATAGCCTCGTAACAATAATTAGAAATTAAACGAACTTACCTGAAGTGAAGTTCTATTTTAATTGTATGAGCTGCGCAGTCTCGAAATGATAATTAACTCATGTAGTATACGCAGTTTATACGGCTTTTCATCACATAATTCAGAGTACAGAAGTTTAAGCTTTCAATTCAAAAAACGCGCCAAATTTCCGAACGCAAACCCCGCTTTCCGCACTCTGACCTGTCAATCTCATTTAGTTTAGAGTTTAGTAGCTTACAGCAGCTGCCCCATCCTGACGTGACGCCTGAGAAAACAGATCCTATGGAAATGTCCTGGAAAATAAACTTTGAAACGGGTATAGGGTGGGGGGGATTATCATTTCGAGACTGCGCAGCTCATACAATTAAAATAGAACTTCACTTCAGGTAAGTTCGTTTAATTTCTAATTGTATTTCGCTGCGCAGTCTCTTCATGATAATTAACTCATGTAGATGTTCAGAGTCAAATCAAAGTTTATTTCTAGCTTTGCGAGTAACTCGTAAGTGTTACTCGTCATAACAATACTTAATTTATGATATACGCGGCACTAGAGGCCTCTCATAAAATTGAGAAATTATGATGTGTCATTCAAACCTGCAGGTGCCTGCAGTCTATCTTATAACATCAATATTGAGACATAGCAGGCCCATGGCCAAGACCCGGGCAGGCCGAGTCGAGTGGGCGGTAAATATAGAAGACAGCGAAGCATTTTGAGAAGTTGTCTCCTTGTAAGTTATTATTTAGAACAATAATAAAAATAACATGACATAATGATAGTTATGTATAATCTTATTCATATATATGACAACAGGGCTTTTATTAGACCAATTACAGGTTTATATCTAAGGAAGGGCAACAAGAGTAGAGGCTTGTTCGAAACCTGCCTAGATGTCTTAATTAAAACCGGAATTTAATTCAAAACTTTATCCAGATATTGGAAAATATTGGATAATTTAATAAAAGACAGTGTTTGTAGCCACTGTACAGTAGTACTTATAAGCAAGGTATTATTTCTTGTTTAATTCCTCTAAGCAAAAACTAGATACTATTTGAAGACAATGATGCCAAGTAATTTAGGCACTAATTATGGTTCCCAAGTTGCGCTACATCTTGATTAATATAAACTAACGGATAAAAGCATCCTTAATGAATAGAGTTTGTAGATGTACCTATAGCAGTTACCACTGCTATCTCCGGCTCGCTTTTCCTAAATAGTTTAAAACATTTGTGCTGAAGGACTGATGCATCTAAATAATGTTTAATTAACACTTTCGACACCAACAACCCGGTAGCCGGGCGCTCTGATCGTGGTAAGTTTTCGCTACATACGGTTTTTCCCATGATATCGGCTACGAGCGTAGCCCGTAGCGCTACGCGGTAGCGATTGCGTTAATGTTTTGACACAAAACCAAAATGATGACAGTTTTACAGCATGTGTCTTACCGCTATGCGGTACTATGTGAGAGTGATGCCAGCAGGCCCGCATTATGTCTGCTGAGACTGATGGACACTTCTCTTAGTTAAATATAACACATTTCGCACAGCACCACCGTAACTAGGATAAAGCGTTCCAAGAATTTTTGCTAGCAACCAACGGTAACTTGCTAAAATCTAAGTTAGAACCAATTGTTATACATGTAGAGCTTACCAGCTTGAGCAAGACGGGATACCACACTAGCGCCCGCCAGCTATAATATATATCATATACATATAACGTTTAGTAAATATATTTATGTGAGGGATGTTTATTTACATCAGTAGTTCGATATGTGACGGAGTCTGAGAAATCAATTATAATATATAACTTTTTCCATGACATGCCTAGCCTAACACAGTGACATCATCAGTGCAATCCCTTGTCATTAAGTAAATTTAATATTTTAAAATCTTTATTTGGTAGCTAACACATTCAATTTTTGAATGATTCCTTGTAGATTTTATTCAGGGATATTATTTTATTCAGATTTTATATATATAACGAGAAAATAATAACATTACTTTCTCACACCACTGTCATATTTGTGTAACAATAGAATGTGGGTGTAGGATAATTTGAAAACTGAATTCAGTTTATGAATGAGATAATCTGTGGTTTAAGCAATTTTCTAAAAGATCCCACAGTTCTTTTAGTCAAAGCAGAAAAGATTTACGACCCTAAAAGCTGACAAGGCAGTACTATAATAGATTAATAATATCCACCAAAATAGCTCATTCTTTACCATTAAATAAATTTGCTTGGATTTATCATAATTGTTTCAATATTTCTATCGGAAATATGTATTATGCCTTTCTAACTCTGTAAACCTCGAGCATCAAGCCAAAATCGGTGGCAGACCGACCAGCACAAGCAAGCCTGTTGAATAGGCTAAATGTCCTATTCATCATGTTGATAGTTTAATAGCTCTAGTTTAAAAAAAAATATATATAGGTATATAATAATAATAATTTAGCTAAAAAAAACTTTAAAAGGTTGTTTAAAATTTTAAAGGGACTTGATAATTGTCAGACTCCCACACAGATCCAAAAAATTTGGACCATGGTAAAATAAAAGGATCTTTCCTCCTAGTTTACAATGAAAACTTAGATTCTGTAACAGAGCTTTAGCTTTGCCTGTATGCTATTGAAGCATTCATTTATTTTTATTTCAAAAAAATTAATAAAAATTTACCCTGGTACTTATAAAAAAGGAGCTTGAAAAAACCAGCTTCTCTAACAACTTTAGAGTTGTCTGTATGCTATCAAAGCATTCATTTATTCTTATTTGTTTATTAGCCTTATTGCACAAAACAAGTCAGTATGAGTGACGGACACAATGCCAACGGCCTCCTCTAGCCATAGGGCCAAACCGAGATACTTACTAGTAAATATTGGAAGTAGGCATCTATTATGTATCATTATATGTAATTTCCCCAACAAAAAAAATAATAATGAATAAATAAAACACTGCACATATCAATCACAAACCTGATATCAATCAGAGAACTGCATGACAGGTTTAAGCAACTCTGTGTAAGCGTAGGATGACATGTTCAATCTTCTGATAATTTTAGAGAATTCTATTAATGGACTTGGAGAAAATATACATCTCCGGGTAAAGTGTGCCCTGTGATTTATTTGTTGCATTAATTTACTATTCTATTGTTGTGATGTAATTACAATTGTAATTTTATATTTATTATTGTTATTCAAAGACAGAATCAGACATGTAAAAAATGTCCTTGAGGCCTATTTGTAGATTATTCATGATTTAAATTTTAAATTTTATAGTACCAATATAGCAGTTAGGAAGCATCAGCCTAAAGGCTGTTCTAGAAATATCTTGCTTGGAGTGTTACCTTGCAATATGGTTATATAGCCACTAGATTGCTTTTGGTAACTACGGCTACCTGTCACCGCTCTTATTTTATTACATAAATAGAGTCCAACTCAAAATTCGAAGCAATTGAGTGGTTAATTCCTTTCAATTGTAATAAGACTTATCTTAAGACAGATTTTATGACAGAATATCATAGGTAAATATTGGCCTCTGCCAGGTAGGCCTTTAATAATGACTGCTTGCATTTAGTAGTCCAGCATAGTAAAAGATCTTACTTATTTAATTTACAAATTCTTCAACTGAAGAATATCTAATTCAGAATTATTTTTTTAATTACTCTCCGCTGCATGTTATAAAATGATAAGTTGCCATTGTACTAAGCAGTACTTAACACTATCCCTCAGGACTGTGATTATGGGAATCAGAATTCCCAAGTGATTTACATACTATATAGTGTGTTTAGCGCTGCCAGCTGGCCGCTGGTCTCAACTCCTATAGTTGTTTATGACCTCGTCGTACTTACTTGACATTTATTTAACATATGCTCTTCACTTTCTATCAACTAGCCACTTCGGCCTTTATGTAGTCTTGAGGCATCCTCCAATTTTTAATAGTCCGGAACGGTATACTTTTGAATTTTTCCTGTTAGTAGGCCATTTTCGATGACATTTTTGATTATAATGGGAATTTATTCATATTATTCTCAGCAAGAGCAGATCTGACTCACTGGATCTGGGCCAAGTGTGTCAAATTCTAGAGAGCTTCAGCTGGTAAGGCCAGTCTCTATGTTGATGTATTCATAATTCATCAGCTGTAGTATAAGGAAGCGCTTATAACGCACTGTCTAACGAGCCTGAAATAAGCCATATATCAGACTGTTATGTATGGCACAAACAGCAGAATGTGAGCCCAATATGGTGCACCACAACACTGATTTCAGCATGAACTGGACTAAGGTGACCTGAGCCCCCAAAACCATGCTGCGCATATAAAGCAACGAGTGAATCCAACTGATACACCATTCTACTCAGCAGAGCCAGCAGAAAATGCACCCAGATTAATTCACCACATTTGCTAAGGTAATAAGCATAGAGTGAACCCACGTAACACACCATATAACTTAAGTTTAAAGCTACAAGTGTATCCACTAAAGCGCACCACAATGCTTAATGAGCAAAGAGAGTACCCAACCATCCAATAGTTAGCACTCCACATTGCTACAAGATGCGAGCGAGCAAAAATATATTTCAATGCGCCAGCAGCACACGCCGCTCTCTGCTAAAGTTATGCATATTACGGCCTTCCGGAAGACAGGCAAGGCAGCGATCCAAACTTATAGAATTCTTGTCCTACCTTGTTTGTTATAATCCTCTTAGCATACCTAATGTTTTCCCTTTTCTGTCATCTCTCATGCTCAAGCAGTTGAAATGGCTTCGCCACCAGAATCCCGCTCCGCATGGCGCCTGTTCGGTGATGACGATTTGTGAGAACGTAAACAAGACGATCATTATGCCCGGGATATCGCTCACGAATCCCTTGAGTGATTCCGGCTTGCCGACCGACTCGAGCGCATGACGCCGTGAATCTTTTCAAACGACGGAATTCCTGTCGAGATATATCCATCAAACCGCTTAGACGATGTTTCAACATCATCTTTATAATAACAATTGGTATTTAACACCTTTCACAACACCATATTACATTATTATAATTAAAACGAAAAATCGCAATGTGATCTTGGCCGCACAAAAGCGTTAATGAGATTGACAGGTCAGAGTGCGGAAAGCGGGGTTTGCGTTCGGAAATTTGGCGCGTTTTTTGAATTGAAAGCTTAAACTTCTGTACTCTGAATTATGTGATGAAAAGCCGTATAAACTGCGTATACTACATGAGTTAATTATCATGAAGAGACTGCGCAGCGAAATACAATAACACGCCGATGTACCACATTTACACAAGTTTATGGTCACCATGATTGCTCCATAGCGCGTTATGGTGTCATACGTTTTAATGTGAAGATTGTGATCGCCTCCCAGGGTGATGGTAAATCACGGCGAATAGCTGAAATACACGCAGGATATTGTTACAATGTAGGGTAGTGTTATTGCTCTAAATCAGAGGTTACCAACCTTTTCTTGCCCAATCACTTTTATTTCTTTGTTTGCGGGGACTAAATGCCTTCATCCATTGGACCCTGGCAATGTATGTCCCGCGAATGTCAATCGTTTGCAGACCATATATTGACTCCTGCGAACCATTGGTGGCAGGGGTTCCCAACCCCTGCACTAAATGCAGAAGCAGATACTAGGAACGGGTCTCAATCGACAGCCATGAAATCGATAGTCATTAATAATGTTAGTCGTAATTTTTTCGTTAGTCAGATTTTTTTGAAAACCGGTAACATTTCAAGATTGTTATAAGACTTTGGCTGTAGTGAATAAGCTCCTGTAACGTTATAGTTTCAGAATGACAAGCATTGCATAACAGACAATCATTCACAGATCTAAATAAAGATCCTCTGCATAAAGACAAAATATGCTGTAATTATTTGTATATCCTTACGACGTTTCAGTTTTTTTTATTATGGCTTTCATTAAATTATTATCAGGAGCCTTTTTAAAAGTGATAAATAAAAACAACTAAATCAAGTAAATATCTAATATCCGTGTTACACTAAAAACATAAGTACCTACTAGTTTTCTATGAAAACTTGTAAAAATATTAAAATCTAATCGATGCATTATTAAATTACTATAATAACATTAATAGAAATTCAGGTTTTGTCTACTGGTAAATACTTTGTGATAGAAATATTAATGTAAATAAACCATTACATCATTCAGGCCTTTTAAGGTAGACAATGCCATCTATTGATTATTACCGGTAGCGCTACACCTTTAAGCTTACGAACGACTACGGTCCGAGGGGTTGGCGAAATCAATAGTGGTCGGGACGGGAGAAACGGTGGCGCCAGGCGAAGACTGCGGTCAAACAGTGCCAAACAGAAAAAAAATACGTTTCATTTGTCCGAATGTATCATCATTCCGAATTTTCATAATTCCGAAAACCATGTTCTGTTAAAATATTTAGTTCTTTTTTTAGGATATCATATAACAAGCCTAACCTGACCTAATTATAGTATGTAACGCATGACTTCAAAAACATGGCGAAAGTGACCGTTTTGCGTTATTTCAATTTCGGATTTTTGAGTTTTAAATTTACGAACAATAAAACTGGAATTTTTGACCTATACGAGTATCTACTCTGATCGGCGAAAGGTGATCCTTGGTGATGAATGATCCGATGTATCATTAAAAATTTCAGAAAATCATGTATAAAATGAGGCGTTTTAAAAAAAAAAACCTGATGCCCTGTTTCTAAAATACTACTTGACGTTTTTCTATCGATTCTGAGTACGATGAATCCTAAAAGGTCAAGTTCTGGAAAATACAGGGATTTGGGATTTTTTGGAAAACGCTCAATGGCGACGATGTGACTTTAACATTTTTCTAAGCGAGAGTATATTGTATCTACTGACACGAAAAATAAAAATACATGGGTCAGTACAAGGGCACTATGGGTAAACAAAATTGGTACCAGCAATCGAACACGTCCAAATTACCCTTTAGGTTCAAAAATTGCAAAACAGGGTCAAATGGACAATATTTTTCATTTGATGTGTAAAAAAAACATCGAAAGAGACATGCATTATTTATATTAGGCATGACTTATTCAGAACGTTAATTTAAAAATACTGAAATGCCTAATCTAATCAATACAGGTCAATCAGTATAAGTAGTAGTACTTACTCGTATTCGTATATTAGGTACCCGTAGTAAGTACAAACGTAGTTAATACAAATTCAAAAACTAGCTAGACATCCCACTCTTTTTAGGTATAATTTAGATAAAATTGTTCAGTTTGATAAAATTATTTCACCGAATTCAGCCCCACGGTCAATTGGGCCAATTTCAAAATAATATTAATTCAAAATCATTCAAATTTGTTCCCCAACGTTTAAAGGAATTCCGAACCGCAGTTCAATTTAAAATTCGAACATATGCCACGTGAAATTTCACCGATAATCGTCCACTAATTCGATACGTTCCATTTTCGATTTTGTATTACTGTCCAATTTTTTTTCTACAAACCAAACCGGCGCCTCAAACGTTTGCAGCCAGTATCAACTGTCAATCAAACTTGCCTGCATATTATTATTTAAGGTATCGCAATCAGAGGAGCCTTCGAAATGTTTTTTTTTTTACAATAATTTGGTTTTGTCTTGCGGCGGTAATTGTGTCCCGGACTAGGATAAAAAACTCACTTATTCGGCGTTCTTTTTTTTAATTCGACTTATCCCTAATCTTCTATTGACACGGTAATGAGAGCCGAAAATATTGTACGGTTGGGATTATTCAAGAAAGCCATGGAGCCGAAGTAGTTTTAAGTTTTTGCCTTGAGTCAATGAAAAATAATGCAGTTTTATTTAACACATAATTAAGATGATATTCGTAACATTACAGATATTCTTTATTTTTCATTTAATTAAATACACGTTGATTATCATTTTGTGACCACTACCGCGAGTTATCTTCTAGAGGCAATTTTACGAAACGTTATTACGAATTAAATGATAAACATTAGGTGCACGGCAGTCCTAAGCATTTATGGCTCTTAAAATTAACAAATTTATTTAAAACGTTAAATATCTTGGTAAAAAAAAGAAAATTACCTCTCATAAATTTACTTACATTGATTGTCTAGCTTACCTATTGGCATTAGGTACCAGATTTCCAAAAATTGAATTTTTCTAAATTCTCGCCACTTGCGTCTTCCTGTGCTTCCAATATTCCCAAGAGGGTAATCTCAGGACGGAGAGTAACGTAATTTACGATTTTTGCGTGTTTTTGTTTTTTTATGTCGTAAATTTAAGTACCAATATATTTGTAATAAAAAGGTACACATACATTAACATTTCAATTTGCACCACAAGTAAAACGCGTACACGCAATGAAATGGTAACTTGCAGTAGATTTTCAAAAATCGCCAAACAGATTAACCTTTAGCCAATGAATTCCATTTTTGACAACTCAAATACCACCTACGAGGATCTGTGATGAAATCCAAAACGAGTCATCAAGCAGCTAGCAGACATAGAGGTATCGGAACAGGTGAAACTACAACACTCACTTCTAGTTGAGGGTTATGTTGTGGCCTCTTTTCTGCTCAGAAAGTAAGTTGTGGGCACCTTCTAGGACCAATATAATTTTGTTTCAGTTCCCTCTCCACTGCTCTCAGTTCTCTGTATCCAGCCACCGGACGGATTTGGTTCCGTGAAACTAATCAGGTTAAATAAGTAAATTGAGGTCCTCACGCGATCGACACGGATGCTATTGGGCCGAGCCCCATTGAACCGTTTCCTAGACGGGAGTCTCGCCGAACAAGGAGAAGCCATATAAAAAACTGCCAGATCGACCAAGGTTCCTACCACGTCTTTTGTTTTTATTTGGATTTTATAATCTGTAATATCATTGGCAAATGCATCTCTAAAGTATGTGACAAATATCTTCTTTACAATCTTTTTTTGTAATATTTATACAAAGAGATCTATCAGTAAACTGTGTCATCATTGTCGGCCCAGTGTGTGAGCTAGCAGAGTGTGTTTCGCGTTTTATACCGGTCTGGTTCCCTTTTACGCGATTCAGCTAAGAACCTCTCGGTTTTCACCCAAGTAGTATTTAATACCCAAGCAATTTAATTATGGCAACGACCTATCTGATTTTGATTTGATTTGAGAGTACCAGTTTTTTTTGTTGATATATGAATCAGGTTTTAACACATTACATAGCCGTTTAAAATGCAACTGGTCAGAGTACTACAAAGTCAAACGAACATTTTGAATCAACTGTTTTTCATTATTCGAAATGGAGACCAAGTACTGCTATGATATGAAACAGTTTGTCATATCGATTATAATTAGTTCTAATTTTTTTATTTCTTATTTGGGTGATTATCTCAGCGAAAAAAAATTGCGGCGGAATTGATAACTATAGTGTGAAAAAATTGTTTTAAAAGTTTGAATTTTTTTCTGAAAAGAAGACACTAATTATTATCTTATGCCAAATCGCAAAGTATTGTAAAAGTCATGTATGATTAATAATTATTTTTTTGCGGTAAAATGATAATTTTGGTGCGGCGTCCAGTATTCGTTGTTCCTCATAAATGTCTTTGATAGAGCCACAACATCAATGTTTTAAACTAAAATTGCATTTATTTACAATCTGTATTAGTTTAAGTATCTTATAAGGATATATAAATAAAGATTAATACATAAATAGATACTCAAAATTGAGCTCTAAAAGTTGTCCGGGTGAAATTGTCAATTTTGGTGGTAAATATTGAAAATGTGTTTATGGTTAAACGAAACGCAACAAGACCAACATCCCTGTGTTAACCTGTTCGTTTAGTTCTGCTCCGGCATTGAGCGATGGCACACATGTCGTAACTTGCTGGATTTGTCCACTCAGCACGTAAGTATCTAATTTTGGTGTGTTCAAAATACTTTTTGACACAATTTTTGTGGTATATGTTTCTAGTGACTTAGCAATAATTGACTGTGTGTCAATTATGTGTAAGACGTGTTAAAGGTTTCCATTTTTAAATATAAAGTTAAATTGGAAGTAAATAATACAGATATTTTTTTAATCTCTGGTTCTAATTTTGGTGGATCAATTTTGGTGGTTTTGGTGGTAATTTGTAACTCGGTGTAGTTATTTGAAGTCAAGTATAAACACAATACATCTAATATTACAAGCTGTCGGTGAGGGTAATACTAGATTAGATATGCTTATGCTGGTGGCGGATTCTATAGCTCCTATCCTTTCTTATATTACTATTTTTTCTTTCCCATCTGGCATGTTTCCTACAATTTGGAAATGCGCCCATGTGATTTCTCTCTCTTAAACCCCTAATCCGTCGTACTTGTCGCAGTATCTTCCTATGTCCATTCTTCCCATCTTATCCAAAATCATTGAATCCTTTGTAAATCCACGTCTCTCATCACATCTAGATAGACTTGTTCAATTCTTTAGCACAACCACCGCTTTGGATAAGATCACCGACGACAATCGTCTTATGATTACCTCTTTGGGGGGCAACAGCGGGTTCGAGTTGATGACCGATTTTCTAGCTGGTGTGAACTGTCTGCTGGTGTCCCTCAAGGGGGCATACTCTCTCCATTACTCTTTTCTGTCTTCATTAACGGAATCACCAAGTCACTCTCCTCCTCGTTCCATCTCTATGCAGACGATTTGCAGCTTTATGGGGCGGCCAGCATTGATGATTTTGGCTCCTTGGTTTCGTAAATCAATTCAGACCTGGAATCAATCCGTGCTTGGGCTTGATTCTTTAGTTTGATGAAGAATGCCAAGAAGTCGCAGGCTATTGTCGTTGGAAGCCCACATTTTATTTCCAAGCTTTCAGATCAAGTTAAGCCAGTTATTTTCTTTGATAGTGCGCCTGTACCTTTCTCTTCTACTGTAAAAAAATTTGGCATTACCATGGATCAATCTTTGTCATGGACACCTCATATTTCTGAGATCAGTAGGAAACTTTTCGCGTCCGTTCATTCATTGAGGTGTCTGCAGAATTTCCTTCCTCTTTATACGCAGATCATGCTTCCCCGCTCTCTTTTGCTTTGGTCTCCGCAAGTTTGATCATGTGTCTCAATACCGCGCTCAAGTTATATAGCTTCCGATCCATCAGCGCAGACTTACATGTTTACGCAGAGACTTATACGCAAACTAGAAATTTTGGGTATACGTGGTCAATTTTTAAATCTTATTAAAAGCTATCTGTGTAATATAACACAAAGAGTTAAACTAAATAACGATGTATTCAGCACAGACGAATTCTCCACCCAGTTTGGAATCCCCCAGGGTAGTGTATTAGGCCCAACCCTGTTCTTGACTTACATCAATGATCTTACAGATATTCATCTTTCCAATGGACATATTATTTCGTACGCTGATGATACTGCGCTAGTATTTCTTGGAGATAGCTGGGACGAAGTGCACGCTTGTGCTGAAGCGGGTTTATCTAAATTAATAAAATGGCTCCAAACTAACTAACTTACCTTAAATATAAATAAAACTAATTACATTACATTCTCAATTTCAAAAAACTTGCAACCACACAAAAATCTTAAATTAATTGCTCACACATGATCAAATCAACTTTCTATAAACTGTACTTGCAGTAACCTAAATCACGTAACCTCCAACAAATACTTAGGCTTAGATCAATTACTCTCTTGGAATAATCAAATTGAAAAGACAGCTAACAGAATAAGGAAACTGATGTGGCTCTTCAAATACTTAAGACATATAACAGATAAGGAACTACTAGTATATATTTACAAAACCCTTGTTCAGTCCATAGTCCTCTATTGTCTACCGGTATGGGGTGGCACTTTCAAAAGTAAAATAATTGTTCTTGAACGCGCCCAACGGTCTATTCTTAAGGTACTACTAGGCAAAATTATTAGATACAGCACCGTAGACGTTTATAAGGATGCTGACGTCCTTACAGTGAGAAAGTTATATATCCTAAATTGTATTTTAAAAATTCATAAAAATATTAAAAATGATCCCCGTATATTGAATAAACGTCAACTGCGTTCAGTAATTAAGCAACCCAACATTATTAGAACTTCCTTTGCAAAACGACAATTTAATGCACTATCTACTCACCTATACAATAAAATAAACAGAACGACCAAAATATACACTAAAACATTCGGCGAGTGTAAAAGGCAAATTACAACATGGTTAAAAGGCATAAATTACGAAGAAACTGAGTCTCTTATGCACTGACACACTCTGCACATTTAATCTCGCATCACAGTTGCACATTTCATGGACCCTTTATTGTATAACTACCTTTATATTATGTACAAAATTTTAATAAACCTATTACTACTTTATCATATTACATTCCAATATTACCAGAACACACTTAAACTAAACTAGTTAACGTAGCACTAATTTCTTTATATTAAGAAGTTAACAATGTATTCCTTTTTGTTTTTTTGTATATGATAATTAATATATGATATAACTAAGATTTTTAGTTATAAAAATATTATTTATTGTTTAACTCTAATTCAATCTTGTACGAAAGAGCGAATACCTCCTAATACAAGTGTCAAACTTAAAAGGAGGATCTGTGTGTTGGAGCCCCCTGGTTTATCTCGAACGGATGGCAAAAGACCGGACGGACTTACGTTGGTTCCATGGCAGCGAGGGCGTTGTCTTTTATGGGACGCAACGTGCGTTAGCACTTTTGCTCCGTCCAATTTGAGGCAAACCGCGAGGTTGGCGGGTTCAGCGGCGGAAACAGCCGCTAAGATGAAACACGCCAAGTACGCAGCCTTAGAGTCGATGTACGATTTCGTACCCGTTGCCATTCAGCGGGGCAATGCTGCTAGCATAATGGGGACTTTTGGACCAAATATGGCCTTGAGAGGGGATTTAAGAGATTAAGTTTTCCTTGACGAGGCGTGTTGCGGATTTATTTCATGTCATTTGATTCTGACGAAGCTTGTTGCGGATATACTTTGTGAATTGCATGCATTATTTTTAATTGACGAAGCATGTGGTGGATTTTTGTTTGTTCATAGGTGTCGGTTTTATTATCAATAAAAAAGGAGGATTCGACATAGTATCTGTATTTAACTTGTTGAAAATAAATAATTTTGAATTTTGAATTTTTTTTGGACATGTTCTTTATATTTTGTACTAGCTGTGCCCCGCGGTGTTACCCGCTCATCCCACGGGAACACTAATTTTTTTCGGGATGAAAAGTATCCTATGTCCTTTCCCGGGTCTCAAACTATCTCCATACCGAATTTCATCTAAATCGGTTCAGCGGTTTAAGCGTGAAGAGGTAACAGACAGACAGACAGACAGACAGACAGACAGACACACTTTCGCATTTATAATATTAGTATGGATAATGTCCTTTTCATTCCTTCTTCTCCTCCGTACCTTGCAGAGAAGTTCTTTTACATGGCGGATGGTAGTGGCGATCGCCTGCGGTCAAGTGCGAATCTGGCTCTATCTTTCCCACTGCAGAGATCTCACGATTACGACGTGTCTTTTGCTGTGCGCGCCGTGAAATAATGGAATAAATTTTCTCCCGCCCTTATGCAGATGCAGTCCGTAGCATCGCTCAAGGGAAAGTTAAAGAAATTGTGACTGTCGAACGAACGATTATTTGATTAGGATGCTGTTTTTGTTATAATTATGATTATATTTATGTTATATGTATTTATATAGATATTACGTAATATGTATTACATTGACTGTTGGCCTATCTCTCTCTCATTTGGATTTGCATTTTCATTTTGTACTATTGTAAAGTTATCGTATTGTACACGTTGCTTGGTTTGTCTACCATATGTGTGCTTAACACTAATTTACTCGAAGGTAAATTAGAAGAAATCCCTTAAAGGGATAAGTTCGCTTTTGTACATGCTTATTTTTTTGAAATGTATGTCTTGTTATTGTGTACAATAAAGTGTTTAGATACATTGCATGCATACAATTAATCTAAATCATTACTTTTGCTATTCATAGTTGATTTATTTTTTTAGGATGGCTAATCACAAGAAAAATCAATCAAAAGAAGAAGTCCTCGAAAATAAAAAAATATATTGTTGTTACAAACGAGTTAGTGATTGAATTTTCATAGATATTTTGATATTATTAAAATTATTAATAACACATTTACTTTCTTTTCATTTTCCCTTATTTTCATTGAAAAATATTAATTTTTAGCACAAGTAACTAATTTTGGTGTAGATGTACAATTTTGGTGGCCAAAATATCTAATTTTTGTGGACACAAGCAGTTTTGGTGGTAGGCAAATTACTGAAATCATAATATCTCTAAAACTATTATATATAACAAAGGGCCATTACTACACAATATTGGTTATGTCTTTATTCGTATTATTGATATATAATTTTGACTCTAACATCAAAAATAAAAAACCACCAAAATTAGGTAAATTTCGAGCTTGTTGAAATTCACCCATTTTCTTCTATCTCCCTGCCTTGTACAGAAGCGGCGCTCATTCATAAATTCATAAATGATGAGAGGTAATAATTTTTATACTCTATTGTTTATTGTATAATTAACTTTAGCCTCTGGCGTCGCTTTCATGAATCTAGTACCCGTGGGACCCTTTGGTCAGTCAATTATACTAATAAATGTACGGTAAACAGTATATTTATTTATTTCAATTTTATTGCACAAAACTAAAGTCAGTACAAATGGACAGTAAAAACTATTAATAGTAGGTACATACTTAAGGCGGTGAATTCGTGAATCCCAGATCGCAGATTTTTGTGCCCCTCCTTCGGTTTGGGCCATAAATATGCGATCTGGGACTTTCCGAATTACCGCCCGAGGTTTGTCTAAAGGTTAACCTAGCGGGCCGAAAATCCCACTTACGGCCTAGGGTGACGCAAAATTATAATTTTTTGTATATATATTATTACGATTAAAAAAAGTTTATCAATTTGGGTACTTTGATACTCCATAAAAATATCACGAGAAAATAATATCCGCAATAAAAGTAAGCGACGTCTATTTATTTTAAAATTAAGATAATTTCAAGCATTAATAATATTACATTATATACAAGCATGATGCGTCTGTCTGTCAGTCTGTTTGGAGAAACTTGAAAAGAACTGGCCACGGTTCAATGAAGCTTGAAACTTAAGAAATATATTTGTTTGTTCTGAAACATATAATAATATAATCTAGCCATAATTTATATTGTTTGCTTAAGCCTCCTAAGCAGTTTAGAACACAGTACGAGTAACTCGTAAAATAAAGATATTCCGTGAGCGAACAAAGCCACAGGGAAAACGAGGCAAATGTATAAAACAGCTGCGTCTTCGTTGATAAATATCCTGGCGCCGCAAGATAAATTTAACTTTAATATCACGTCAAACCTATGACAAATAGCGACATAAAGAACCTATTAATGTATATTAATTTATTCTCGTAATGTAATATACCATAAACCGAAAACGGGTCGCTTAAAGTGGGAGCCAAGTTTTATTCTTCGTTCTTTATTCAATATTAGCAACGCGCCCCGGCTTCACACAAATAGACAGATAGACAGGAAGCTTTTTGTTTTATACTATATAGTGATCCGTATTTTCTTAATCAAATAAATACCTTTTATTCGCACTTATTAAACAATCACTGCAACATTATAATGAAATAAAAAAAATTCAACATATTACAATTATAACACGTAATAAAACAATATAATTATTTTTTACTTCATAATAACCAAACAGTTCAATTTATTTATGTGTTTTTTGTCTGTTAATGTAAGACGCAGTTCCACCGTATCTTTTATATTTCTAACAAAATATATGACATCACAACTTTGTCAGGTCTAGTGATTGCTCTATTTACCTGCCATGGCAACTTATTATATAGTGTCAGTTAATGAAGCCCGAATAGAAACGAAAGAAATATAAATGAGCCTTACCACCGTATTATGCCCGATATACCTACTTATTTCAATTATTTCTATCGTCAACGTCTATCGAATTAGACCTTTCCTTTTGACCTAAAAATGAGACTGAGCTGTCCTACGAACTTGGCCGACACTTGCACTTCAATTACATTATTCCAATATTAACAAGTAATAATCGTTAATTAACATATAACAAGCAAATAGTGCGTTTAATTTCGAATTAACTTATGCTTTGTATGTATCCACCGTGTGTATTAATCATGTATGCATGAAAGGTTACGCGTGTGTGCGTGATGGCAAATTGTAACATTTTTTTATACCTAATTTGCTAATAACTGTCTGTAATTAATTCAAGATAACGTTTACTTGGAAAGTGTGTTTATATTCTTGAAACAGTTAACGATTATTTTCCGAGTAGACAAATAATTGTATGAAGTTGATTTCTCAGTCGATAGCCAGAGGCGCCAGTGTAAGTTTGCTTCTAAGGGAGCGTCCTCACCACACGCATTGGCCTGTAATGTCATGTCATTTTCATATAGGTATTTTTTTTTATTGATTGCAAAGAAACTGAGTTGTGTAAAATTCTGACTGATATTTATACGGGGTATGTTGCATGAAAATTTTATAAGTTCACAATAATAAATATAACGATTGTTTATAAGAAAAATATTTTGTGATATATTCTATTTTGTGATCTATTCTAAATATAATAAAAAGATACTCTACTTACTAGTTTTAATCGAAATCATTATACAGTTCTAATTTGTATTGAAAATCAGTTTTCTATGGAGAGGGGCCATTATTTCAGGAAAAATATTAACAGAGCGAACCAGGTTTTGTATGGGCGGGCGTACAGCGCCATTAGTAGGTAAAATGGATTTTAAGCCATTTTGGTACAGGGATAGGTAGATGCAACGTAGCCGCAACTTCGTGAGCGTATTTTTTTCTACATAATGTAGAGTAAAAAATATCCCATAGGATGTCCAGCTATCCCTGTAACAAAATTGGTTTAATCTGTCCAGCCCTTTCCGTGTGATGACAGGACAAAGAAAATTTTATATGATGGCACTGCCATCTATGGATTAAATTTTCTACACTCTGCTGCGTCGCGCTGTTAAGATTTCTCCGAAAATAATAATGGCCCCTTCCCTTAGATAGCTGATATTCAATACAATTTTAGAACTTTAGGACAGCTTATAGATTAAAATTAAAAAAATAATGGTTCAGGCAGGGTTTAAACCTGCGTGGCCAAAGGCGGCAAGCCAACACAAGCGTCCTACGTACTGGACCACTGGACCTGCTGCGAGAACCATTACACCGTAACGCCATCTACCGTAAAGATTTAGACTTTATGATCGGCACCATCGCCTCAAATTATGCTGAGAATCGATAGTAAAGATGTTCTACATCATATTATGATGTACGAGTTGTATGACGTCAACGATGGTGCCGATCATAAGGTCTGAATCTTGCTTGCTTGAACGCTGGGCTTCAGGTTCCCAGCGTTCAAGCAAACAAGATTCAGACCTTTTAGTTTTAATGGAATGTAACACCCGATATATCAGAATTGAATACCACTCTAAAAAGGAACAAACGTAAACGTACGTTGTCGGTTGTACAGTAACACGAATGTAACTTTGTTATCCCATGCAATTTGCTGAGATAAGACCTGATAATCTAGTGGCCTGCAGTTGAACCAATTTACATGTAACACGGCTGAGAATCTCACTGATGCCATATCATTCAGTAAACAAAACGGTGTTTCTCTCAATAGAAAAAATAGGCTTATTCAATGAATGGAAGGTTAAAATCAAAGGAACTTAATGTTACTATTCAGCCAGATTAAAATGATACAAAAAACGTACCCAGTCTTATATTCCTATTGAAATTAAAGTGTTGATCATCTGTGTAGGTTTAATATGTACTTTTTTTATTTTAGATTATTATTTGGGTCAATCAATGTTTCTCAAAATGTATCCACCAATTTATTAGATCTAAAAACTAATGCATATCACATAACTGGACAGTAACGTACAATTGTACAACTTACGTACTATATAGAATTGGTATTTTTTGATAGAGTCCAAAATTTACAAAGAAAAAAGGTCAGTATGTACCACTAGCTTTTGTTGCACATGCCCTATAAATTATTATTTTCCCTGGTTCATCAGAAAGTCCATAATGTTTATATCGTAGCATTGCGAATGAATAATTAGTCGCTCTGTGAGCTGTAGACCTCGCGAATTTGTTTCAAAATTACTAAAACTCGTAATTCTTTTCCGTGTTCATCCCCGCCAATTCATCTACTCGTATGCCATTTTGAAAAATCTTTTATAAAACTTAGACAAATAAATCAATAAGTACTTATCGAACCGAACCTACTCACAAAACTTCATGACAATCGGTTGAGAAATGCGAACTCTAGGCGAGAAGAGTCAGAAAGCATCTGGACGACGTACCACCCAACCATCCGGACATACGACAAAATTTTGAGCCAAGCCAAAATGACGACGCTTCGCTCGCTCGGTCATTAACAAAACTAACTGATCGCGCATCGAGATCTTATGATATTTAAGGGTAATTTTGTTTAATTCATACGTTTTCTTTTGTTCGTTTTTTAGGGTTCCGTACCCAAAGGGTAAAAACGGGACCCTATTACTGAGACTTCGCTGTCCGTCCGTCTGTCTGTCACCAGGCTGTATCTCAAGAACGGTGATAGCTAGACACTTGAAATTTTCACAGATGATGTATTTCTATTGCCACTATAATAACAAATACTAAAAATAAAATAAAATAAATATTTAAGGGGGCCTCCCATACAACAAACTTACAGATAATGGTACGGAACCCTTCGTGCGCGAGTCCCATTCGCACTTGGTGTATTTTTTCTACTCGGCGCAGTGTTCTACTCCTGCGTCGCGTAAATCAACTTTACTTCATGTAAAAGTCGTTCTCGGCAGGAGTATGAAATTATTAATTGCTCGTTTCTCCAACTATGTTACGGTTAAATTACAAAGTATTCATTGTAATATTGCGCGTTTGAATTTGTTTTGCTTCTTCATTGGTATATTTGTGCGGTTTGCTTATTGACGTGCAATAAGTCTCTGGGACATAATTGTATTAATATAAGTTATGCGCAGCAACTTTCTGTCGCGAATATATACTTTTTTAATAAGTTATTAAGCGATTTGTTAAACAAACACTTCAAAGTGCTTAATATACATAATGATGTTGAATATACACGCATATTCTACGCACGTAATCACAAGCATTAATGTTGAGCAAAACCCTGCGAGTTTGTTCTCAAATAACTGTAATTTTTTTATGTTTCAAACTCCGGTATTTTCGCTATTCTGAAATTTATCGAAAAAACAAATTCTATGTAAGTAATTATCGAATCTACTAGCAAAATTTCATGAGAATCGGTTGAGAAAAGAGACCTCTAGGTGAGAACAGTCGAAAATAATCTGTACATCCAAACATCCGGACAAACGAAATAATTTTTGGGCCAAGCTGAAACGGTGACACTTCACTCGCTCAGTCAACTAAAAATCTGAGCTCTAGCTTTTATATGTAGCGAATTCTCGTTTCTTCGCTAAAATACTAATTACGCATTTGGTTTACTACAAAAACTCATCCTGGTTGATCAAACTTTTATGGAAGCAAGCATTGAGTATAATTAAACGCATTACTGCACTTAGCGTTGTCCGGTTAGTTATTTCCTTAGATTTTCCATGCCGAGAGACAACTTTACTGTTTACGCGGAAAAGATTTTTTGCAACAATTTATGCTGCTTTCTTTGTAATAACTGAAATACGATATCTAATTTACATTTATACGTTCTAGAAAGAGTAAATGAACAATTGGAAATTGCAAATGAATTGAATCGAG
Organism: Apotomis turbidana; assembly: GCA_905147355.2. Classification (NCBI taxonomy): domain Eukaryota; kingdom Metazoa; phylum Arthropoda; class Insecta; order Lepidoptera; family Tortricidae; genus Apotomis; species Apotomis turbidana. Next base: position 25,924,079 of record LR990281.1, on the reverse strand, counting down.
CATAGAGCATTTTGCTCGTTGTGTGTGTTATGCTTAATTATTTGTACTAAACCTATTGTAACAAACCCTACCTACCTTAAGAAAGTAAATAAATAAAGAGGATATAATTACTTTAACTCGAGTAGTAGAATTAATTTAAGAGTTAGGCTCTTGTCGGTGGAGTAATTTCCAGCATTCTACACTCGGCTTTTTCTTTTACTTTTTTTTATATTGAAGCATTTATTTAGTAGAATTAATAGCTTTTGGATTTAATGTGTTAGAACGAATTGTGTTGGTAATTTTCGTTTTTATCGCAAGTTTTTATAGCGCAATAGGTGAGATATGGTATTTTTAATTTGAACAGTTTCCCAGAAAAAAACTGTCTCAAGTTTTTTCGTTCCATTCCGTTACCATTTCCATATAACCTAAGTAGGTACTACAGCGGTAACGGAATGGAAAAACAAAAAATGTATGAATATTTTGGGACAGTTTTTTTCTCCTAATTAGATCGCAAGAGCTCGTGATTCTGAGTAGAAAATACCCAAAATATCGAAAATTTAAAAAAAGTGGGGTGTACAACTTTAGAAAAAATGGCTCAGTTATATATTTTTTAAATAAGTAGGTAACATTTATGTAAATATTGGATATTTATTTATTTACTCTATGGATCATGATAGAGTATGCTAGTGTCTGGGATCATAATACTTATCATTTATTTTATAAGCAATTAAGGTTAACGATTGGGAGGATATCAATATTATATATTTATTTAACCAATTACATAACCAATTACATAACCAATTACATTATTTGTTTATTTAACCAATCTCTTCTACATTACCGTGTTTTGAGTATTTTAGATAGTATCTGTTGCGAAAAAAAAGTAGGTAGGTACACAAATACACATACAATTCACAATGTGATAGCAGAAAATATCAAATCACATTTTTTGTATTTAAGCTGCTGCCCTTAACATATAAATATATTTATTTAGATAAGTAGAAAATGTCAAACATTGTTAATGCGTAAGTGCCTAGTAAGTATAGTTTGAAAAAAAAAGTAATAATACTTAATAAATTTATTTTCAGAACAAAATCGTAACATTACATATAAGCTCCATATTTTCATATACTTATATGTACTTACCATATTTGCATTGATGGTAACTACAATATTGCGTACGTCAACAATTGTTACGCCAAAGATTGCCGTTCGTGATAGTTATGAATTTACAATTTAATGTAATTGAATTAATTCCATTAGTACTTTGTATCGTGAAAAGTAACGGAACCACCAAACGATCATAATTTCACTGCGATACACATATTTCTCCATTCATACCTCTATATTTCACCGTATATGTAGAAACAAGCTATTAAAGGACAGGTCTTTGAATTTTAAGCGTATATATTCTACATTTACATACATTAATGTCGTTTAAACATACTATATATCTTTTGTTAATGTTTCACATTAGTGTGTGTGGTACATCGATGCGTTCAGTAGTTATTGGTCCAAGTTAAAGGAAGATGAAGTAAAAATGGACTTAGATTCGGATTTGCCCTTATTGTATCAACAGATCAATCATATATTCGATTCTTTCGAACATTTGGCTTGTTATCACATCTCAATTCTGTCGAGATCGGACGGGTCCTTCAAGTTTTCAAAGAAAACAAAATTAATCAGTCCAGCGTATGACGGAGTTCTGAGACAACAGCTTCAATAATAAATACTTTGACTTTGACTTTGAATTTAAAAAATGTTAATTTGAGAACATGATTAAAAATATATATTCATACATACATGCATAATTTTACCTAGAAATCAAAAGCTTATTTTTCCTTTTTATTTCGCTGCATCTCACGACTCGCGACAGGCTCGCGCATGCGCGACGCGTCCACTCCACCTGCCAACGCGCGCGCAATTATGCGCAATCAATATCTTCATTACATCCATTTTTATTAACCAACACAAACTAACTCAAACCTGATAGATAGGGCCATTAGAAGTGCTTTCGTAAATGTGAGCTAAAAAAATCCTTGCCTACAAACTACCCTACAACAAGTCAACTTCAATTATTTTTTCAATTTTGACCTATTGGCTAGTTTTCCGACAGATCAAATCAGTTACTAAAATACCAAAATTTTATAATAACAAAATATAAGGATAATACAGTCTTCAGTTTTTTTTTTGTTTTTGCTCATTTTACAATATCATGACAAGAATAGTGTCACATAGTCGTCTTTTGTGTAAGTATATTTTTGTAAATGATATTCTATACCTATAGAACTTACATTACTGATTTTAATTTTAATGATTTAAAAATACCTGTATATTCTCCATCGTGGGTTTTTTCTCCACTATACCGGAATACTATTAATATTATACAGTTTACGATAAAATAACCCTTTACAGCTACTTCTCAGCAGAGTTCCTCTCAATTTTCTCATTGGGATCACACGGGCTGGATTCAGTAAAACTTTTTTTATCGATACTAAATATTTTTGATGATAAATATTTCTCATAAGAAATATTTTTACACTGAATTTGGCAAACGTGACTTTGTCGCGGCCTCGATTTGTTTTGTAAGCTTTAATTGCATACATTTTCCCGGCATATTTTTACAAAGCAGCAATTTCTAGTTGACGTGCATTAGCATAATTATTGCGGGTATGTACAGTCGGCAACAAGCATTTATACGATTATTTTATGAAATAATGATATTAATGATGCCGCAACTTTTTAGCTGTTACACGACATGCAAACTAATGCGCTGTTCTGTTCAGCCGATGATATCTCTATATGAGTGAATTTATATTCGGCGTTTAAGGCTGTTTTAAATAGACATATGGAGTATTACACATCACCTATTATTCAGACAGCTAACACGCCTATATAAAATAGGGAGTAGAAATTTATTTGCTACAGCTACGATACTGACTCTTAGCCATTATTTTTTGCGAACATAATTTAAGTCTCCAGAGTTTTACTTTAGGGTTACGTAACCAAAGGGTGCTTCCTGTTCTTCTTTCCACCTCCTGCCTTCACTATTATGTCAGCCTGTCACAGGGTTCTGAGTATGGATGTTTCAAATTTTGACTGAACGTGAATTTGTGTGACCGCTATTAGTTAACTATAAATACCGGGTCACTTTATAAGAAATACACACAAGAAATTTTCAAGTCCGCAATATAATAATAATTATGAACTATTACTGTGTTGGTCGTGACTAGGCCAGAAATCGCCAGGTCAGACAGATATTTGGAGTCTAGCAGAGAGGGAGTTTGAGTGTGAGTTTGGATGTGGAGCAGACGCAAGACACCGGCCAAAGTGGTGTAAAATATGATCCGAAAAACAAGATTTAGAGGCTACCGACACTTATGTATGTCACTGACTAGTTTTTTTTGTGGCCTTTACTTCTTGCTTAGCAAGAGGTATTTCGCCAATGACTCGTTTCCAGTCGCACACGGCGACAAGATTGAGGATTGATATCACGTTGTACGGTGAGGTGATAAAATCGTGCTTCTTGTAAAATGATAGCAATTTACAAAAAACCACGCGGTCTATCGGGCCTTGATCCAAGAGGGGCTATGTACGCTTCAAGTTGAAATCTTCATTAGCCATTCACTCATTCGTTAGTTCACTGCACAATACGCTATCAAAACTACACATTGAACAACCAAAATGAATAAATTAACGAACAACGAAACTTAAAAGGCCGGCCACTGAGTAGTTGCCGCTTCAGAGCTACTTTGTTAAAAGTAAATAATTTATTTTCTTCACGTAACTATCATCATTATCTTTGACTCCGAGAATATTCACTACTGGCAACTTAGAAACGTAAAGTCAGTACCAATCACAGCTGTTGTGACGTCAGCTAGCCTATCCGTCACCCAGGGATCGATACCGTTATCCGAATACTGGTTAATATTGTTCGATAACTGTTAAAAATTTCGTTTGTTGAAATAACGTTTCCTTAGAGTAACGTTTAACAAAGCAACAAAATAATTTCGATTATCGTTATTCAAGAAAAACGAATGTATAACGTTACGTTGAACAGTATTAACCGGTATTACTCAGTTTCGCTGCGCGTTTTCCTTTGTAGGCGCCGACGCATCGCTATCTTGTTTACGCATAAGGATATTTTGTATATTTGTCTCTGTTTGACTCGTGCCGGCCGGCTTTAAGGATTGTTTGTTTATTGTTATTGTGGTAGAGACTTTTGCATTACGATAATTCCGGCGCGATCACTTAAGGTGCTATTTCCACAGTAGACGCCGAACTCGCTCACTTTTTAATGAGTCTTAAACATATTAAACAGTGGTTAAAGATTATGAAAAAAATATATGTCATATTTAAGCATCTTGCAATTATAAAATCGCTTTCGACAACATGACTAGTAAAACTTCGAACGATCGAAAAAAAACAAAGTTACCTCTATTTGTAATATTTTTTTAATGTTGGTATGGACTTTTTTTACCCGTTTTTTTGTGTCAATCTATAATTATCTAGATAAATTCGGTGGGTTTGTCAGTGCCATACCACAGTTTAAGAAACAATACAGTCGGTCGATGAAGGCGTCTAGACAGGGCAATCGTGCGAGGTGACAGAGGCGGCGGCGGGAGGGGCGCACCCCATGTGTTATACGACGAAATTGTTAGTAATGAGGGTGCTGACTTTGAGGGCTGACGCGTCTTACAACTTGCAATACACAATTAAAATAGTGCATACGACATGTGCTGTGCGAAATTTTATAGCGCCTAAGTTTTAAATTTTCCCATGTCATGCTAACGTAAACAAAATGGCGGATGTAAAAGCGTTACGCCTGCCAGTAAAATTCAAATACCGCAAAAATATCGCTATTATATTATATAATTGTTTGTTTCTGTGTAAACAAAAAATATATGATCTGACATGTCCCATGAATTTTTAAATTCAAAATGTCGGACATGTCATTTTAAGTAAAAATTACGAGTTACGTAGTTTAAGACTTTATTTAAAAAGCAAGAAATTGTTCCTTGCTTCCGTTTGTATATGAATACTGTAGTCAGATTTTTTAATTATTTTTAAGGATCCTCGGGATGCCGATTACGAGAAAGACATCCATTTTGAAATGCAAGATGGCGGACATTATTTTTTCTTAAAAATCGATATGGGTGTCATTTCCAAGGTTCCTCGGGGTTCCGATTACGAAAATAACATCCATTTTGAAATCCAAGATGGCGGACAAATTTTTCTTAAAAATCGATATGGGTGTCATCTCCAAGATTCCTCGGGGTTCCGATTACGAAAATGACATCCATTTTGAAATCCAAGATGGCGAAAATTATTTTTTCTTAAAAATCGATATGGGTGTCATCTCCAAGGTTCCTCGGGGTTACGATTACGAAAATGACATCCATTTTGAAATCCAAGATGGCGGACATTATTTTTTCTTAAAAATCGATATGGGTGTCATCTCCGAGGTTCCTCGGGGTTCCGGATACGAAAATGACATCCATTTTGAAATCCAAGATGGCGGACATTAGTTTTTCTTAAAAATCGATATGGGTGTCATCTCCGAGGTTCCTCGGGGTTCCGATTACGAAAATGACATCCATTTTGAAATCCAAGACGGCGGACATTATTTTTTCTTAAAAATCGATATGGGTGTCATCTCCAAGGTTCCTCGGGGTTCCGATTACGAAAATGACATCCATTTTGAAATCCAAGGTGGCGGACATTATTTTTTCTTAAAAATCGATATGGGTGTCATCTCCGAGGTTCCTCGGGGATCCGGATACGAAAATGACGTCCATTTTGTGATTTTGAAATCAAAGATGGTGGACATAAATTTTTCTTAAAAATCGATATGGGTGTCATCTCCAAAGTTTCTCGGGGTTCCGATTACGAAAATGAGATCCATTTTGAAATCCAAGATGGCGGACATTATTTTTTCTTAAAAATCGATATGGGTGTCATCTCCAAGGTTCCTCGGGGTTCCGATTACGAAAATGACATCCATTTTCCAAGATGGCGGACATATTTTTTTCTTAAAAACTGATATTGGTGCCATTTCTCAAAATTATATCTCCGCCAGTTTTAAATCTAATTTTTTATTTTGAAATGTACACCCCCCGAAAAACCCAGAAAACGACATCCATGACGATTTAAAAAAAAAATTACGTCCACTATCTTTACTTCCAAAATGGATGCCATCTTTGAAATTCACACCCCCTGAAACCTAGAAAACGACACTCATGTCAACTTTTTCAAAAAAGTGACGTCCGCCATCTTTATTTCCAAAATGGATTCCATATATAAAATTAGTACACATACATACATGAACCCTAAAAACATTACCCTCCTTTTTTGGGCAGTTGCGTAAGTCTGTGACAACCCTTGGTCGGTACGGCGGCCTTGAGCGGTGTCGGCACTTACGCAAACATCAAAGACGTCGGCCCACTGTTACTTTTTACACCTTGTTTTCTTATACCATGCTACCAGTGAAGTAGTTTAATGGGTTAGAACCAAACTGCTACCAGTAATAGTCAGTAAAATGTTATCCTGCTTTATGTCAACTAAATACTATGAGATATAGATTTCTGCGGAATGCATAATCGGACATGCAAATATTATTCATAGCAATTTGATGCAACATCTGGGGGCACGGTAGTGCCCCCGCCAAGACGAGCAAAAAAGAAGCGGGGCACTACCTACCTTTTCTCGAACCGTTTCGTCTAATTTTCAAACCCTCATAGCTTTGGCCCAGTTAACACCAGAGCGCCCAAATTCACAGGTTAAGATGCTGTTAGGAAACATATAAAATGTACTGAATTTCATTGATCTAGCTTTTATACTTTAGGTTTTATTGGTACCTGAAATACGCCGATTTTGCCACTCACTTATATATACACTTATACACTGACGTATCAAAACCTCTCGGGTATTTCCCGATGACCTAGAAAGCTGAAATTTGGTCGGTAAGTTATTTTTAGTACACATACAATAGAATAATTCTGAAACTTGGAACTTTTACCCCCCAACCCCTTAAACTAGGGGATGAAAGTTTATATGAGACTCGCAAATTTTGATACTAGAGATCTGAAAATTTATACCTATTGGGACTCATTGTTATAAATAAAATACACATTCTAGGATTTTTAGAAATTCACCCTTCACCCTTAAAATAAGGGGATGAAAGTTTGTATGGGCTTTCCATAATGGGGGATAAAAGTGTACATATATGGGGCTAAACGTAAGTATTTCTTAAATACACAATTATTATTTTATTACTACTTAGAAACGCTTCAGCGCAAAAAAAATAAAAAACCCTATAAATTAAAAATTACCTTAAAAAAGGAAATGAGAATCCCACCAAAAACATTTCGTGTAAAAGTGGCGGCCAAGACTCACATACTCATAACGAATTCGCTGTAAAACAAATTGTCAGATCCCTCGAAAAGCCAAGCCCATAAGCCCTGAGTTTACTAATCCTACATACAATGTGTACTAATTTTACATATAGAATCCATTTTGGAAATAAAGATGGCGGACGTCACTTTTTTGAAAAATTTGACATGAGTGTCCTTTTTTAGGTTTCTGGGGGTGTAAATTTCAAAGATGGCACTCATTTTGGAAGTAAAGATGGTGGACGTAATTTTTTTTAAAAATCGTCATGGATGTCGTTTTCTGGGTTTTTCGGGGGGTGTACATTTCAAAATAAAAAATTAGATTTAAAACTGGCGGAGATATATTTTTGAGAAATGGCACCAATATCGGTTTTTAAGAAAAATTTATGTCCGCCATCTTGGATTTCAAAATGGATGTCATTTTCGTAATCGGAACCCCGAGGAACCTTGGAGATGACACCCATATCGATTTTTAAGAAAAAATAATGTCCGCCATCTTGGATTTCAAAATGGATGTCATTTTCGTAATCGTAACCCCGAGGAAGCTTGGAGATGACACCCATATCAATTTTTAAGAAAAAATAATGTCCGCCATCTTGGATTTCAAAATGGATGTCATTTTCGTATCCGGAACCCCGAGGAACCTCGGAGATGACACCCATATCGATTTTTAAGAAAAAATAATGTCCGCCATCTTGGATTTCAAAATGGATGTCATTTTCGTAATCGGAACCCCGAGGAACCTTGGAGATGACACCCATATCGATTTTTAAGAAAAACTAATGTCCGCCATCTTGGATTTCAAAATGGATGTCATTTTCGTAATCGGAACCCCGAGGAACCTCGGAGATGACACCCATATCGATTTTTAAGAAAAACTAATGTCCGCCATCTTGGATTTCAAAATGGATGTCATTTTCGTAATCGGAACCCCGAGGAACCTTGGAGATGACACCCATATCGATTTTTAAGAAAAACAAATGTCCGCCATCTTGGATTTCAAAATGGATGTCATTTTCGTAATCGGAACCCCGAGGAACCTTGGAGATGACACCCATATCGATTTTTAAGAAAAACTAATGTCCGCCATCTTGGATTTCAAAATGGATGTCATTTTCGTAATCGGAACCCCGAGGAACCTCGGAGATGACACCCATATCGATTTTTAAGAAAAACTAATGTCCGCCATCTTGGATTTCAAAATGGATGTCATTTTCGTAATCGGAACCCCGAGGAACCTTGGAGATGACACCCATATCGATTTTTAAGAAAAACAAATGTCCGCCATCTTGGATTTCAAAATGGATGTCATTTTCGTAATCGGAACCCCGAGGAACCTTGGAGATGACACCCATATCGATTTTTAAGAAAAACTAATGTCCGCCATCTTGGATTTCAAAATGGATGTCATTTTCGTAATCGGAACCCCGAGGAACCTCGGAGATGACACCCATATCGATTTTTAAGAAAAACTAATGTCCGCCATCTTGGATTTCAAAATGGATGTCATTTTCGTATCCGGAACCCCGAGGAACCTCGGAGATGACACCCATATCGATTTTTAAGAAAAAATAATGTCCGCCATCTTGGATTTCAAAATGGATGTCATTTTCGTAATCGGAACCCCGAGGAACCTTGGAGATGACACCCATATCGATTTTTAAGAAAAACTAATGTCCGCCATCTGGATTTCAAAATGGATGTCATTTTCGTAATCGGAACCCCGAGGAACCTCGGAGATGACACCCATATCGATTTTTAAGAAAAACTAATGTCCGCCATCTTGGATTTCAAAATGGATGTCATTTTCGTATCCGGAACCCCGAGGAACCACGGAGATGACACCCATATCGATTTTTAAGAAAAAATAATGTCCGCCATCTTGGATTTCAAAATGGATGTCATTTTCGTAATCGGAACCCCGAGGAACCTCGGAGATGACACCCATATCGATTTTTAAGAAAAAATAATGTCCGCCACCTTGGATTTCAAAATGGATGTCATTTTCGTAATCGGAACCCCGAGGAACCTTGGAGATGACACCCATATCGATTTTTAAGAAAAAATAATGTCCGCCATCTTGGATTTCAAAATGGATGTCATTTTCGTAATCGGAACCCCGAGGAACCTTGGAGATGACACCCATATCGATTTTTAAGAAAAAATAATGTCCGCCATCTTGGATTTCAAAATGGATGTCATTTTCGTAATCGGAACCCCGAGGAACCTTGGAGATGACACCCATATCGATTTTTAAGAAAAACAAATGTCCGCCATCTTGGATTTCAAAATGGATGTCATTTTCGTAATCGGAACCCCGAGGAACCTTGGAGATGACACCCATATCGATTTTTAAGAAAAACTAATGTCCGCCATCTTGGATTTCAAAATGGATGTCATTTTCGTAATCGGAACCCCGAGGAACCTCGGAGATGACACCCATATCGATTTTTAAGAAAAACTAATGTCCGCCATCTTGGATTTCAAAATGGATGTCATTTTCGTATCCGGAACCCCGAGGAACCTCGGAGATGACACCCATATCGATTTTTAAGAAAAAATAATGTCCGCCATCTTGGATTTCAAAATGGATGTCATTTTCGTAATCGGAACCCCGAGGAACCTTGGAGATGACACCCATATCGATTTTTAAGAAAAACTAATGTCCGCCATCTTGGATTTCAAAATGGATGTCATTTTCGTAATCGGAACCCCGAGGAACCTCGGAGATGACACCCATATCGATTTTTAAGAAAAACTAATGTCCGCCATCTTGGATTTCAAAATGGATGTCATTTTCGTATCCGGAACCCCGAGGAACCTCGGAGATGACACCCATATCGATTTTTAAGAAAAAATAATGTCCGCCATCTTGGATTTCAAAATGGATGTCATTTTCGTAATCGGAACCCCGAGGAACCTTGGAGATGACACCCATATCGATTTTTAAGAAAAAATAATGTCTGCCACCTTGGATTTCAAAATGGATGTCATTTTCGTAATCGGAACCCCGAGGAACCTTGGAGATGACACCCGTATCGATTTTCAAGAAAAAATAATGTCCGCCATCTTGGATTTCAAAATGGATGTCATTTTTGTAATCGGAACCCCGAGGAACCTCGGAGATGACACCCATATCGATTTTTAAGAAAAAATAATGTCCGCCACCTTGGATTTCAAAATGGATGTCATTTTCGTAATCGGAACCCCGAGGAACCTTGGAGATGACACCCATATCGATTTTTAAGAAAAAATAATGTCCGCCATCTTGGATTTCAAAATGGATGTCATTTTCGTAATCGGAACCCCGAGGAACCTTGGAGATGACACCCATATCGATTTTTAAGAAAAAATAATGTCCGCCATCTTGGATTTCAAAATGGATCTCATTTTCGTAATCGGAACCCCGAGAAACTTTGGAGATGACACCCATATCGATTTTTAAGAAAAAATAATGTCCGCCACCTTGGATTTCAAAATGGATGTCATTTTCGTAATCGGAACCCCGAGGAACCTTGGAGATGACACCCATATCGATTTTTAAGAAAAAATAATGTCCGCCATCTTGGATTTCAAAATGGATGTCATTTTCGTAATCGGAACCCCGAGGAACCTTGGAGATGACACCCATATCGATTTTTAAGAAAAAATAATGTCCGCCATCTTGGATTTCAAAATGGATGTCTTTCTCGTAATCGGCATCCCGAGGACCCTTAAAAATAATTAAACAATCTGACTACAGGATTCAAATGTAATCTAATACACATGAATGCAGACAAACATATGGGTCAAACAGAGATCCTCCTTTTTAAGTCGAATTACGTTAATCTTCTCCTAAGTGTAACAAATTCTTTTCTGAAAACCGCATCAAAATCGGTTCAGCCAAACGCGAGATAATCGCGGACAAACATAAATACTTATATACTTAGATATATACATACATACTCCTTTTTTAACTTACAAGACAAAAACGCACACCAAACCACATGAACTGCGGAAAATCAAATCAAATCACTCTGCTGCGCTGCGACTACCGCGACGCGAGTCAAATGCGAGTGACATATAAACAAAATCGTACGTAAAATCAAAATCGCAACACAGAACGACTCATTCTATCTCTGTCAAACTCAAATTAAACGGTTAATTTTGTTAAACAGAAACGGAATTTGCTAAATAACAGTATTATGTGAATAACGTTATAATACCGGTAAACGAAACCACTACCAATATTCATTTTGGTTTAGCGTCACGTGACCAATAACGGTAATACAAAAATAACGGTATCCGATCCCTGCCGTCACCTACCATCTCGGCTAACTATAACAGGCGGAGTGTATTTTTATGCTGTGAAAGTAAAGAGGCTTTTAACTCATGAGGTGGGTGGATGTGGTCTGTTATTACCATGACAGAACCTCCATGCCCGAGTCCGATTCGCACTTCAATGTTTTTTGTTGCACTGTTATTTACGATTGTGATGCTAACTGTACGGTCCGCAGTATGCCTACAATTAAACCTAGGCCGCATTTACATCTTTTTATGTAAGAGAACTATACTTGAAGTGCATAACCGACATTAGTATAAGTATTTCCTTTTGTGGAAGGTCCATGTTTAACCTACATAAATTACAAAAGAATACCTTTAGTGTCGGAACTGATTAGTAAGTCATCAACGTTACTGACATTTTATCTTGTTTCGTCCTTTAAATAAATAAATAAATAAATATCAGACAACCTCACACCTGCCTCACACAAATCAACCTAGTCCCAAACTAAGCTCAAGAAGGCTTGTGTTATGGGTACTAGGCGACGATATACATACTTATATAGATAAATAAATACTTAAATACATAGAACATCCATTACCCAGGCACAAATATTCGTGTTCATTACACAAATATTTTCCCTTGCCGGGATTCGAACCCGAGACCGTCGGCTCAATAGGCAGTTGCTTAACCACTGCGCCAACCGCGTCGTTGTCTTTAAAAAAATGTAAAACCATTTTTGGATTCAGAGATCCGTTTACGAATTATTAAGCTTTAAGTATATATTAAAGTGATCGTGAATGTCTGATTCAAATGTTTCCAAAGTTACCCTAAACCTAACTTAAACCAGTACTGAAAATCTGAATGAATGAGAAATAAAATTGACCTAATAGTTTTATTTACCGTTTTTGTTTTTACTATGGACACAAACGTAATGCAGAAAGAAAAATGTAATGTGATCCACTGCAATGCACAATGTAAGCAGGATGTAAGCGCAAAATGGCTAATGCGCTTAAGCATTTTAAAAATATATTTGGGCTAAGACAGAAATGTCAATAAATTCAATAATATGAGTCACAGAACCAATAGAATACACTCATCATCATGTAAGCCTCCTTAGTGGTCCATTTTATATGAAAATAATAATAATAAACTTTAATACAGATAAAGTGAATAATATTTTACCGTCGATTTTTGTCGGACAATTCGTTAAAGCAAGCTTTCTCTATTAACTTCGGAGAACAAGTTGTGATGGAAATATAAAACCGAGCTTTTCCGACAAAAAGCGATTAATACACTTTATGTGTCTACAGATTTCTAGACCTATTGACAGGTAGTAACGATCGGTCGGGAATTTATTGATAAAAAAAATCGTTGTGCGTTAATAAAATAAACGTACCTAATTGTAATCACGACAAGTGCAAAATATAGGCCTAGTCCAATTTAAATCAAGCTGATGAAGTGATGACGGTTGTAAGTAAGTTTACATTACCAGTCAAGCATCTGCTTCGGATATAACCGATTAATATAATTATGTTGGCATAACCACTAACCAGCTTATAATATTTTAATGTAATTATACTTGGATTATGATTATCAACACCAGACAACCTTATTTCGTTGTGAAGGCGCCTGCAACTTTGTACGCACGGGTAAATATTACAAATACTTTATTTTCGTGTCAACGTAGTCGTGGAAAAAGTATCTTATAATTATTCTGGAATGCATGGCCTGAATTTGGAATGAAAAATTGTTCAAATTCATTCAGCCTCATTGGAGTAACGAAACTGCAAAGACGCTACCTACGAGTAGCGTGGCGTCAATATATACATTTTGAGTAAAGTCGGACCAGTATGCTGTTGCTTTAAAATAGGCAAGCTAGTGGGAATCAGGTTTTTGGGACGCCACATCACTGCTACCTATAGAAATGCTGTTCTTCTTGTGCGTTGTAACTGTTACAATTTCACAAGAATGACGATTGGTTAAGCGATGATTCTTTCAGACTTTATAAAAGTACTAGAACTTAAAAAAAAAACCGTGACATTAGATTAACGAAATTGGTTTCGAGTTAATAATACCTACACAATAAAAATGTTGCCAATTGTCATATTGCTAAAGATAGATTACATAAATACGGACGATTCCCAAAGGATGTGATGCGTGCATTACACTCGTTTAGAAACATAAGTACTAAAACCTATGTATGTTATGTTTAAAGTTACCCTTTTGCATTATATTGCATTAAGGGGTAACTAATAGTGGTAACGACATTTTCGAGCATATTTCTCAAAGAAAGGATAATTTCGTTTTTGTAATTGTAATTTTTTTGTTAAAATGTAAACGGAAGGTGAGCATGCTAGTCCAAATAGAAGTACTAATTTCCTAAGATAATGCAAATTAGCAAAACGGAACTAAATTGAACAATATTATTCAATTACCTTGTGTTGGTAGTCATCTGGCGTTTCCACATCCTCGTCGCAATCATGGTATGAGAGAGGGTACCAACGTCAAATAATATCCATACTAATATTATAAATGCGAAAGTGTGTCTGTCTGTCTGTCTGTCTGTCTATCTGTTACCTCTTCACGCTTAAACCGCTGAACCGATTTAGATGAAATTTGGTATGGAGATAGTTTGAGACCCGGGAAAGGACATAGGATACTTTTCATCCCGAATAAATTTAGTGTTCCCGTGGGATGAGCGGGTAACACCGCGGGGCACAGCTATTATATATATATATATATATATTATATATTATATTATAAATGCGAAAGTGTGTCTGTCTGTCTGTCTGTCTGTCTGTCTGTCTGTCTGTCTGTGTGTTACCTCTTCACGCTTAAACCGCTGAACCGATTTAGATGAAATTTGGTATATAGATAGTTTCAGTCCCGGGGAAGGACATAGGATACTTTTCATCCCGAATAAATGTAGTGTTCCCGTGGGATGAGCGGGTAACACCGCGGGGCACAGCTAGTAAGTAATAATCAACATCCAGCAGTGTTAGTTTTTCACATACAGTACAAATTTTCTAAGCTAAGCTAATCCACTTAAGAACTGAATACCATTGAGTGGTTGACCACAAATTAAGATAGCGAGCTCGTAGTAAAAGCAGATTGTAACCACCTTGGAAGGTTAATATAGATTATCAACTCTATTTCCTTAGACATGAAACTACAAAATACACTAACAGAATAATGGTAATCATAACTTTTTTGGAATTTTACAACCGTCCGACTCTCCACAAGAACGTATTCTCTTGAAAAAGGACTATGAACTCTCATCATCAACCATTTTAAACCTATTCAACAAGGAATAAGGTTGAAAATTCAATATCCACGCAATGTAGTTCTAACCTTTTTTTGTAAGTAACTGGTTGGCGCTTACGAGAACAAAAGCAGATAGAATTGTATCAGACACAATGCCATTGTGAATGCAGGTAAGTGGATAAGCTTAGTTTAAAAAAATATTTGGTCTTTATTTTTGGTTAGGTTATCATATCATGGGTAGTTCGGTTTTTAATTTTTTTAGATATTACTTGAACTGAGTCCGAAGAACCGGTTGGAAGAAATAATTTAGCAGGTATTTCAGAGATATATTTCACTACTATTTATTGTTTTTAATTTACTAGCGACTCACCCCGGCTTCGCACGGGTGCAATGCTGATAAATTATGCATGTATTTATTTATATCAACCTTCCTCTTGAATCACTTTATCAATTAAAACAAAACGCATCAAACCCCGTTGCGCAATTTTAAAGATACATAGAGACAGACAGACAGACAGTAAGTGACTTTGTTTTGTACAATCTAGTGATTTAACTTTATAATATTATATAATGCATACCGCATGTTTAAAAAGTTTTTTTTTATCTTCAAGAGAACATTCTTATTAAAAAAAGTTGGGAATTAATTCCGAACGCGACACGCAGATGCGGCGCTCCGGCGTCGATGTCAATTTGACACTTCAATACTAACTGTACCTCTAGCACAACTGTGACTCGCGACTCTTTCTCGCCCGAGAAACATTACCTATCTCTTTCTTCGCTGTACTGTGAGAGAGTGACGGGCGATGCTATGTCGAGTGACAAGAGTCGCAAAGCGTAGTTGTGCTAGACGGGCTGCTCGCGCTTGGAGCTATAACTTAATTTTTATTTAATTTTAAGTCCGGTTTTTGAAACAGAGGTTGAATTGAAGATTTTTAGTAATAAGATCCATAAAGTAACATCACTAAAAATATTTATTTTTTAGCGATATGCTCTATAAAATTTTGAATGGCAGCTTTCAATATCGCTTAATGTAACTAGAATAACCAAATCGAAATATATGTGCCATATGACGGATATCCCTATATGGTCATCGCTAATAATTCATGTAGGTATATACTTAGTAGGTATTTTACTCATACTCGGTACAACAATCAAAACAAAATGAAAAATTTAATTTTGCACACTTATATCGTGAAAATTGTGTTGTCTACCTTGATCTTCATTAAAATACAAAACATCGGATAAAAGGCCTGCTTTAATATATTGAAATATATGTAGTAAGTAGGTATATTATAATTATTAATCATGTAATAAGAATACACCGCAAGCTCGCGACAAAACCATTAAGTACTTCATGTTAGAATATTTATTACCTTGCGGTTTCGATATGATGCGTCGATAACTTAACGTTGCCCACTGATGCCAGTCGAGTGTAAGTATCAAGTTTGCTAGATTTTAAAGGTATTGGTTCCGTAAGAATCAGAGCTCATTTGAAGGGCAAAGGCGAATAACTGGCTTCACGTGTTCCTTTGGCCCATAAATGGGCCATGCATTTGTGCAGCGCAATTTATAATGTGACATGAAGCATGCCACCGACTTGAATTTTAAGTGACATAAGGTAATTCTGCTAAGAGGAGCTTAAGTTTTCACAATTGATAAATATATTATGAAAAGCAAAATTAAAAAAAAAAACCGTCTCATAATATCTCGGCACTAAATACAAAACTTTATTCTAAGTAAGTATTTGGTACTTGGTTCGGAACAGACAAAACCCCATGGTTTTTTAATCGCGCCACTGAACCCAAATAAATAGTCCCGTTGATCATTTATCATGCGGACGTGCTTTTCATACAAAGGTATGTATTTAGTGTGATAAAATAAAACAAAGGCATCTTTGTCGCGCGAACGATAAGTATGTATTGTACCTACGTACTCAAAATCGATAGCAAATATATGAATTTTTTTTTATTTTTTATTTTTATATTTCGCTCAATGGCCAAATGACATAAAGTTTAAAAATAGCATTGCAACGGTTAATGAAAGAGTAACAGAAATAAATTAAACATATTTAGAAAGAACATCTTCTATTCTTTACTTTTGTCATACATATTTTGGCCGAGAAGTGTGAAGTTTTTGAGATAACTAACCTTTTAGCAGAAAAAAAGATCCATTATTAAAAACGTTAGTATTTGATAACAGATTGCGCTGATTCTGTGAGTGATATTGCTTTTGTATGTACGAAAGGTTTATAGTAAATTTATTCCGAATTATTTCGTTCTTATACAACACTTTGTACATATTGTACACGGTTTTCTTTTAAAGTGGAAAATACCGCGCTCCGGGACACATTCGAGGGCGCTCACCCCTGAGAGGGGGGGAGAGTAGATAGAATTAAACTTGGCTCTATAATCTACATATCCTGATAGATAAAAGTTGTCCTTTAATTTTTCCAAATTTTCCATACATTTCAATCTAATTTTCTTGAACTATTTCATGCGTCATTGGCAACCAGGTATCGCCATAACTACGTGATCTATCCAACGACAGTCTATACTATGAACGTGGGTTTTTATATTCAGGGTATTAATGATGTTCACGGCGTTTTTACGCGATACGAAGGAGTGTTGTATTGATGGATGATGGATATAAGAACGTTTCATATAAATTTACTAGTTATTATGTTTCATATAATATAACGTTAATAAGCATAATTTCATTAGATATAATTGCAATTATTTTAATTACTCGCTTCGCTCGTCGTCGTAGCCAAGCAATAACTCTATGAATTTTTTACTTTACTTTATTGCAGTTTTAGTGTGTTGTGACCCTTTAATCGCATCAAATGGATACCAAATTTGTTGTGTATATTCCATGATTGTTATTTTGAATAATATTATATCATAAGTTACGCGACATATCATAAGCGACAGTTACGCACCTGATGCGAAGTGATAGGAAATCAGCTTGTACTCTATCCATCCATACTAATATTATAAATGCGAAAGTGTGTCTGTCTGTCTGTCTGTCTGTCTGTTACCTCTTCACGCTAAAACCGCTGAACCGATTTAGATTGATTCCGTAAAGCTGCCCGCTCAGCCGCCGCCCCTGCCACCCGCACGGAACGACCTATGTGCGAAGCCGCGAAAGTGCTGACACACGTGGCGTCCCACAGAAGGCACTTTCCACTCTTCCATGGCACCAAGGTCAATCCGTCAGGCCTCTTCCCGTCTGTGCGACTAAGACCAGGAGGCTCTAAAATACACGGTACATTAGCCAATACCAGAGCTCTCCTGACGAGGTCATTGAGGGCGTGATGGCGGGGAAACCTCCCTGCACATCGACGACAACTCAACGCGTGATGACCACTACTCTCCACCATGGTACCGCAGATGCATACATGAGGTTCGCAAACATCGCAGCCCAGGCGAAGAGCAACAGCCACCCGCATCGAGTCGTTGTCGAGGAGGGTACCTAAATGCGGAGACGGGAGTGCGTGAAGCCATGCCCCAGCCTCCGGCTTCGACAACGCGATCAGCCTCGCCGTGTCCGCACCCACTGAATTTTCCAGCAAATTGTTGAAAATACGCTGCACCCCTGCCTCGTCCCACAACCGATGACGGTCCGGCCTATCGGGCATAACCGCGCTCGGGTTGAGAGCCGTCCAGGCTGCCAAAGCATCAGAAGCGTAAGGTATGGTTGCCCTGTCACCATTCGGAGATAAAATCTGAGTGACAAGGTCCACGACCCCACCCGCCGATGCCAAGAAAGCCGGGAGGCTCACATCCCGCACGCGGCGTACCCCCAACCCACCCGTCCGTACGGGCAGAGAAGCCTGGGCCCACTGAACCTCATTGAGGGAGACATTCAACACACGCTCCAATGACTCCCTCACCACGCAATCAAAGGTATCAATGAGATTGGGGTGAAGCCAGGCCGGAACAGTGCGCAAGAAGTAGGTCAGCTTGGGAACAGCAAAGCAAACACGCAGTAAAACCAGAGCTACGTGCGCCGAAAGTTCCTTTAACCGCTGCACAGCCACCAGGAGAAGCTGTCTTCGTGCTTCGAAAGCTTCGGGAATGGCCTCCGGGAAAATTGGTGAGCCCAAGAGATTAAAGGTTTCAGGAGACAGTACCTTGAGCCCAGGAAGCAGAGCACTAAAAACCGGAAAAGAGTTAACGGAATTGGTGCCGCAGGGGAAGAACTCACATTTACCACAGTTAACCTCTAGCCCCAATTCGCGAAAACGCGGGAGAAGTCTGAGTAGATCTTGCTCAACTTCCTCAGGCCTACCGCCGAGGGTACCGTCATCTAGGTACCAAATATTCAACGGGGATTTTAATTATTTACTCACCTTATTTTACTTGGCTTCGTTTCGATCTACATCATTGCACTTCATTCATCGGTCCAGCAATCGGAACTAATTATCAAACAGTTAAAACTGCCATAAGGCCATATTAACATGTTAATCACATACGGACCTACAATAATAGCGACACTAATGGCAAATGTACGCAATGTGAACTCGTATGCGAATGATTGATCCGGAGCAAAAAGGTATGAGCTTTATAATTATTGCCAGCTGTGAGCACAAGCACACACACAAGCACGTTGTTGTACAGGCTAGAAAATAAGCAATAGAACGTGTAAGTGGACAATACGAGTCAAATATTGTTTTGAAATATATTTTCAATATCTTACAACGAAATAAATCCATGTAAAGATATTTTTCACAATAGCATGGAATATTGTTGTCGTGATTACTTAGGCTCATAGGTAGGCAGTTTTCAAATGCTACAATAGCTATACGCAGTACTGTGCTACTGCTGTAGTACTGACTAGGGCAAATGAAATAAAATTATCGATGCTGACAGACATAATCAGATGTTAATTAAATTGATAAAGGCTATAATAAAATAAAGCTAAATTCTTTTCCATTACTCCACTATTACCCATTACATTAAAAAAATATCTAAGTAAAGCACACATCGCAACCACCTAATAAGTATATTTCTGCATTCTTTACTGCAGAATATGAATTTTTTCGTTATTTTATACTTACTTGAATCATTATAACCAATAAAAATAATGTAATTAAGCGTATCGCTTAAACAGTAATACTCGTAGGTTATGTTATGTATAAAAATGAAAGGTTAACTTATGCATTACTAATTATATGAAGTATACTTTTTTTATCTTTTTCGATAGCATGTACAGATACAGTAGTACCCATACAGTCTGTTACCGGCATGCGGGCATTTATTAAAACTGATAATAATATGATCCATTAGTAATTGTTTGCATTTATTAGCTAATCATAATTATATAAATTAACTGCACAATTAAATTTATTAAATCCGCACATTCAATGTAGTGGGTGTACAGCGTAATTTTCGTTACTCATATCACGCTGTCATTTAATACTCACGTGTCAATTTACTTTACTGTACATTACTGGCAATTAAAATTTTGTTAGAAAGTTAATAAAGCCTGAATTAAATTAAGGTCATGGATACGTTAAAGATCTATGTTACTTTACTCTACTTTAAGAAAAGCCTACTTGGCGGTAACACACTGTATATACGTAACTTCAAATGTAGCGTATATTAACTGTAATGATTCTATAATTTTCATGATTATATAATGTTAAGAGATTTTATAAATTGATTGAGACTAGCCCTTGGACCTAATTCAATTAAAATCTGTGTCATAATTAAGCTTATACCAAGGCTTTGGTTAAACAAAGGCGCCAGCATCCCTGGCAGCCGCCCGGGTCGCCCTAAAGCCGCCACTGGATGGATTGTCGGTAAAACTTTTTTACCATTATTAAACTCATTTTACAAACCTATCATGTTTTTTTTTTATTTAAACTTTAATGCCTAAAAAAAGAAGTCACTACTAGGCATTATCTACGAGTCAATTATAGGGCCAAACTAGAAGGGAGATACTAAAAGTTGGTGCAAATCAGAAATCAAATTGTAGAGAGAGCATCTAGGTTACAAGGTTCATTCATGGTTCATGGACTATTTCGGATAATTTAGTCCATTATCGTCGATAGCCGTATACATAGTTTGACAGACTATCCGGGAGTAAGCGTTGGAATTAATGTTTGGTCGAATACAGCATAAGTATACAAAATTATTATTCCTTTCAAATAACTAATAAAGAGTATTTTACTAACTTTAGTCAAATTCAACTCTAATTTACATGTATAAGTAATTCATATAGCCTATAGGCGCGTTTATCCTCAAGGGCGCGACTGACGTAGTAAATGCAGACGAAAATCACTTTCGCTTTTTTGTTTTTGAAATCGAGACTTATTTGTGTATGTAAATTGGTAAAAAAAAGAGTAAAAACAATCTTAAACTGGCCGCGCATGTAATTATTAATTTATGATAACTTTTTGCAATCATTGCAATGTTATAGTTGTCTTAATAAGTTAATAGCATAATTCTTATTTAAATTGCATCGTACATATTATTGACACACGATCTATTCGGCAGTGAACTAAAAGCCGTTTACCATTTTTTGACAAGTGGCCTACATGAGTTACGAGCTAGCGAAACTCTAAATTCCGCACACCTGCCTGTCACATTTAAAACGAACACGAAATGTTACCCAAAAATATATGTAAAACTGGGTTCGCGTTGAAATTAATACGCACTTTAATAAGTACATATTTTTTTATTCTGTGTTGAGCAGATACACGGAGTACGTAAGGGATACATATAAATTAAATAATTAGCATTTGGAAGATAAATTTTTTACAAACAAAAAACTACTCCAAAGAATTATGTTACCACATTCTAGAAGTAAATGTGGGTATGTTATATTATTTTATGATAGAATTTTGATAAGTTTTTGTTATTTGACAAAACATCTTGGTGACTTTCATCATCGTATCTTAATTCGGATTTACAAATTGTTTACAACTATGTTAAATTCAGAAACCATTTCTGGGAATTTTCAGGGTTTTTATACCACAATAAACAATAAATTGTAATATGACATCCGTAAAGAATTATATCTATTTAATTTTTAGAATTCACTCTTCTTTGCCGTTTTACAGTATGTCAAGTAAATACTGACATCTAGACAAAAAAAAACAATAAAGGTAATATCTAATTGGCAAACATTTGATATTATTATCTTAAAACTTGCTTTTAAGCTTTCAATTAAAAAAACCTTTCATTCGGTAATCTGAGGTAACGACATTAAATTAGTCAATAGTAATCATATCAAGTTAGTCAAATTAATGTATGTAGCTTTACTTTGTAACGAACATTTTGTATTATGATATTCATGATCATTTATTATTACCCTATAAAAAAATATGCTTAAGTCGTTTCCAGCAATAACGTATATCGGTTTTTCTTCTGGGTCCTAAGGTTGACACGTGCCTTTGCCTACCTGCAACCTTTTATATCAGAGGGCTCTTAGTCAGACGCTGAAGCAAAATCATGTTAATTCTTTAATTATGCATAATTGACGGAGCGAACGATGAGTCTCTGTTTCTTGATCTTTCGATTGCCTTCGATGCCTTCAATTTTTCTGCCAAATCCTCACCAAATAACCATTGATCCGATTCTGTATCCTTCATTGCTTCTCGAGCCTTCTTAGTATTCAGTCCGGTAAGTATGAAACGCTTCCTAACTGCAGATTCACAGTGCAGATAATCACACAAGAGGCGAGCACTATCACCAAGAAAAGTGATTATATCTTGATTATCCGGTGATCTACATAGCTTATTCAGAGCTAGCCCCAAGGCTGATAAAGCACAAGACACAACCCTCTGTTTTCCTTCAATGGCTTTGTCCTACTTTGCATTTATTTCACCTACCGCTGCTTGGGCCTCCGGGTTCAATTTTGGAGCATCCACTATTTTGCAGTTTCCTGGGGCTGGATACTTTTTTATAAGTTTATCCTTTTCTTCCTTCGGTAATCCTTTTTTAATTATTAATGCCCATCGAGAACTAATCTGGTTCAACAGATCTGGGCCCAGTGTTTCAGCTACTGGAGCTTCGCCCAGTAAGGCCAGGATATCCTCGCTGATGTGTTCATCGGCTGGAATGAGAACAAGCACTTATAAAGCACCTTCTCAAGAAGGAATATGCTTGGTGTAAACCCCTTGAGCAGACTGTTATGTGTGTTTGTATGGCACAAACAGTAGCATGTGAGCCTAAAAAATCAAGGTGCACCACAATGCTGAACATCTTAACAAGAACTGGATTAGCGTGAGGGTGCAGCACAAAAACACACTGACTTGCTTCACATAAATGACAATGAGTGGACCCAACCTAGTACATCACACTGCTCGCCAGAGCCAGCAGAGAATGGACCCAGATAATATTAAGTTACACCGCATTGCCTAAGGTAATGAGCAAAGAGCGAAACCCAGGTATTTCACCACACTGCTTTTGGTAAGCAAAGAGTGAAACCACCTAGCACGCCACACTGCTTTAAATTCGAGCGAGCAAACAAAAATAAAACATATAATACGCCCGCCACCAATCAGTCATGCTTGACGTTAAGGATATGTACCTAGATCGCGGCATTCTGGAAACAGGCAAGGTAACGACCCAAACATCTTATATGAACACATCATATTCAAATCTAACCTTGTTTGTTTGGATCTCTTTAATTTCTTTTTCAGTCGCCTCCGGCGCACCATGTGGCTGACCCTCCTCGCCGCCAGATTCCTTGTCAGGCTCTTCCTCAATGACAATAATCGGCGATCGGGAACTTGAGCGAGCTGACGAATGAGCCGATGGCGCTCTTGAATCCCATGAGGGGCTCCGGCTCGCAGACCGAGGGCACCGGAGCGACCTGGACCTCGTCATCAACCTCTCCAAACAACGGAATTCCTGCCGCGACTTTTCAATCGAGCAGCTGCGATGTCTCGACATCGTTCTATTACAACAATTTCAACTTTTCACAGCAAAAGGATCTTATTATATTAATACAAAAAAAATCGTAGCGTGATCACAAGGCGGCACAAAAACGAATATGACATGACAGTTGCGTTACAGAGCGCGGGAGCTATAAGTAGACTGCGTTCGGAAATTGGCGAATTTTTCATTCCGAAGCTAAAACTCCCGTGCTCTGAATATAGTGGTCAAAAGGCTGTATAACTGCGTATACTACTTGAGTTAATTATCATTGAAGTGAAATACAATAACTGTAACAATGACACACGAAATAACCAATCTCATCTCCCAATCGTCATCACAATTTTGATCATAAAATTTAAAATTAGAATAAATAAATAAACGTAAATAAACAAATACAATTATGCTCAGTGCTCACACAATATAAAAACAAAGTAATGCAACTACGCTATGCCACTTCCAGTCTGCGTAACTCAGTAACTCGGTGTACTGACCAATTATTGGCTATATGTATCGGCAGAATGTTGTTGTGGTGTTATATAGATTATAACTTACCCTCTCTTTATGTTCTCGCTCATTGCTAACATATTCAGGGCGACTTTTTAGTCGTGAACGGTAGTGCCAGTGTGTGATGAGGAGGGTTCGTGGTTGTCCCCATAGTGAAAGTTGCTCAGCGTCACCCTCCTCGTCACCTACTGGCTACTGGCACTACCGTTCACGACTAAAAAGTAACCCTGTATGTTTAATTTTAAGTTTAATAATAAGTGAATTGTAAATTCTTAATGAGTATATTATTATTAACCTTAACCGATTAATTAGGAAACAATAATTAAATGCCATCTCAAAATAAGGATCATCATCATGATACCAATTAAATTAAATATAATTTTAACTTTGTGTTTTCTCGACGTTTGAGGTGTGCAATAAAGAGTATTTGTATTTGTATAAAATAAACAAAGTCAATAACAAAAATACATGTAATTATAAGTCTACTAGTTTACTGAGTTTCTATCCACTATTAAGTAACTATTACATTCACCTTACGTTTCCTTAATCGCATAGTTGGGACGCCTTGACAGGATACCAACTAACGGCTTGATGAAAGCGTTAAAGCGTCATAAACAGGTGAACTGTCAGTTAAAAGCGTCGTCCCTAGTTAAGTCGGCACACGATGGATTATTGCTTTGCGAAATGATACGTCTGAATATTGTGATAAGATCTGTAGAACAATAAAAAAAGTGAAATATTTGTCACAAACCACATTTTTTTACCTATGTCCTCAATTGGATGACGCGCAATATTCTAAATTTAGCAATAATTCGGCTTCATAACGCCATTATTATCGGTAATTTGTAATAGGTACTGGGAGATACTGTCAAATAAACGTTTTGAAGGAAATATTTCCCATAGAAATTACAATACGTATGTTTTGATAATTATCAGTTCTAGCTTAGTCAAAAAAGCTTTTACGTTTTATGGATTTCTCGAAAGAAGTTTTAAATCAGGGTACAAAAACATGCAATAACATACAGATGTAGGAAATTACTGTTTGCAATTTACACAGTAGTCATACTGTTTTTTCTGACGTCACAATGAAAATGAAAAGAGTTCGAAACCGGACTGATTTCCGGCGCATACGCGCTTGTGGATGTTTCATGCCACAGTGAAAAATCTATCATATCTGCGTATTTCTGAGGACGAGGACGGAGTTATCAAGTAACAAACATAAAAAAAACATGAGAACCTCCTCCCTTTTTGAAATCTGATGAAAATGCATATTTTATATTTGTCATCTAAATATTACAATTTTGGCAATTTGATTTGAATCCCGTCCTACCTTTGGATCCTATTAATCTTTAAATGACATTGGTTGGTTACTTTAATGCCGCTACAATAATCATGTGAACATATCACCTCCTTGCAGATAGTCCACCGAGAACTTGTTTCATAAATTCAAGCATAATCATAACATAAGTAACTGGTAGAGAACTCATGGCATTAAGTCCGGATTTTGTACAATAAGATAAAGATTAAATAAATAAATAAAACATACCTATTGACCTGATTGAAAAAATCTTCTTCTCTGTCGGTTTCACTCTTGGCATAGTAATCGTCACATCACATCGGGCTAGTGTCATGTCGCCTTTCAGGACTTGCCACCGTGGAAATTTTATGGAACTATAACTACTTCAGTTCAGTCTTGTCCAGTGTCTATCTGAGAGGTGAACGACCGGTGCCTTATACTTTTCTTCGGATTACGAACAGTAAAATTATACGTAGTTTTTATACCCTGTCCAGTGTCCACGACTCCTGATTGAATAGAGGATTCGGGTTTGCCTAAGAACCATAGGTGATAGGCTGCATAAAGTGCTGGGTGCCGCGTCGTCAGTATTTATATATATACATTTAAAGAACTGTATTCCATTCCATTCTACATTTTCTGAAATTCGATTAATGATTTTCAGCTCCTTTAATATCCTGCAAAGAATATAAATGCCCAAATGTATGGTATAAATATTAAAGAGCATACTTTTGGCATAAACCAGTTAACAAAAACATAAGCACATTTAATAACGAACGGTTGATATTATCTTCGGGCGTTCTTAAACGGCGCGGGTGCACGCGAGCTGACTCGTCTGCACCTTTGCTTTACGCCTAGGTCAGCAATACAATAAGAACTCTATGAAATAATATAAGTACTCATATGAAAACAGTCATACATTTTCTGTATTATTCAATGTAACCGACATAACTCACAGGATTGCACGGTTGAAGTGGCAATGGGCACGGGCAGGCCGTGTAGCCCGTAATGGATGGCCGTTGGGGCAGCAGTCCTAGAGTGGCGACCACGTATAGGAAAGCGTGGCATGGTACGGCCCCCGACTATATGGACGGATGACCTCGTGAGGGTAATGAAGATCATTGAGCATTAATGTAAATAGGGTGACGTGCAATGCCCTGCATGTCACCGTAGTATTTTTATTCCTTGATAATACTTAACATATTATATGAAAATGCAACATCTGAATTAGCTAGCATAGATTTATTATTTAATTTTAAAATTACTTAATAATTACAAATAGCCGTATGTTGTCAGTATGTGTTACTATGGGGCCTGATATGGTCGCGACCCAAGCCTATTTTTTTATGAATAAATGCCTTATAACTTAAGTAAAGTAAGCTGTGAACCAAGTACGTCTCAAACCTTACAATAGTAGTATTATAAGATAAATGTCTCTATGTCGCCACCTTTAATTAAATTATTGCATTTTGCAATAAATTCAAATACTC
The DNA here is from genome assembly GCA_905147355.2 of Apotomis turbidana. Taxonomy (NCBI): domain Eukaryota; kingdom Metazoa; phylum Arthropoda; class Insecta; order Lepidoptera; family Tortricidae; genus Apotomis; species Apotomis turbidana. Next base: position 25,897,005 of record LR990281.1, on the reverse strand, counting down.
ACTCGTCATAAAATATAACTAGTTGAAAAAGATATTTATCTTTTATGTTTCGATTAAGCCTTCCCGGTGAAGGTCTTTGGTAATACCCGTTAATGTTTAATTATTATAATATTGTATAATGTGACGTAAATATGACGAGGTGGTTTTAATGGTGCAAAAGGATGGATATTAAAATGTATTTTGCAACAATGTTGGTAAATACTGTATATTTTAAGTAAGTTGAGTGGTTTCGTTACAGGATTCGCTAAGTATATAAGAAATAAACGAACTTTAAGTAGGACACTGGATGGATTATAATTTTCTGGTTTTAAGTATTTTATGTAGCATTACCTACCGAAGTTGATGCTTCAAAATGTGTTATTGTTTCTTAATGCCATATACTCGTATGTTGACACATATGACAAGTTTTCATTTTCTTTTTCATTTGCACTCCTAATTGGCAGGTATTGTAGTGAAGTATACTCTTGTAAAAAAATATGACTTAAATATATAGACATGCTGTATATTAATGATTGTGTGAAAAACGAATATTATGATTGTTATTGTTCTGTTCAGAAGCTGCTACCACTAATAAGTTCAGGTTTTCAGTTAAGAGTGCTAGAACAGTTCACGCATGGTAATTGTTCACTTAATAGATTATTTTCTGAACCATAATAGGTAAGTAATTTGACTCTTGTAATTCGACTGTATTCAGTGGCGGATTATCCCTAAGGCAAAGTAGGCACGTGCCTAGGGGCGCAAGGCCGCAAAGGGGCGCAAAGGGCCGCAAAGGAGCGCAAAGGGGCGCAAAGGAGCGCAAAGGGGCGCCGATGAGGTGATTTTGCCTAGGGCGCTCTCGACCCTTAATCCGCCACTGACTGTATTTAGGAAGATAGGCTAGGTAGGAGCGTACTCCTACCTAGCCTATCTTCCTAAATACAGTCGAATTACAAGGCAAGTGTAATCTTAGCTTGTAATTAAGTAGGTACTTGATAACTCCACATAATGCGTCCAGCAGCTGTACTAAACCACTTAACCATATAATTATTGGCCACAATACCGCTAATATGAAACAATTTATCAACTCAAACGCAAAAATTACCGATCATTTTCATTTCCGATAAATGATAACGGTTAATTATATAATCATTTCGGAATCACACTGGCTAAATACCGCCCTTTTCTTGTAAAAAATATGGGAAAGTGCAAGTATTTATTGTTCATATCGTGTTCCGTACCTCAGTAATATAAATAATAAATTAATTATACTAATTCATAGGTATAAGTCTAAAGATATATACAACTTAACTACTCTCATTTATTCTAATAAAGCTTTTATTTTGGTTTGAAAATTAATATAAATAACAAACTTGCTCATACTAAGTGGGCTTGACTCTAGTCAAACATAGATATCGAAGAATTTATTCTAGAAACTGGCAATAAAATGTTGCACCCAGTAATTAAATTATAGCATCCGTGTTTTATTTAATTTTAGTTCGTAATACAGGTCGTGTCGCCGAGGTTCCTGTTAAAAAAATATGCAATGCAATAAAAAATCTTAGTATAGGGCAAAAGTTGTTTCTTAAGCAAGGCAACTTATGCACGAATTCGTCGAAAAATTCTATTAATCATTCAATAAATCCATATAAATGTCATCAGTTCAGAATAGCTGTCCATTATTGCATTTACGGAACCCTGCAACGCGTTAGTTGCAATTTGGGCACATTGTCAGCTTGCGCCGAATGTTTGATTTTCGAGATATCGCGACGGTTAGTTTTTTAAGAATTCCACTTTATGTGTCCTTTGCACGCGTGCCGGGACTGCCCGCTAAATGATATTAAGTATTAAATAATAATTGAGCTTCGAAAGGTGTACGAAGTGTATAATTCGTTAGCTCACGTTGCTTTATTGAAACGTCCACTTCAGTTGAAGCTTAGAAAGCGTTTTTATGTCTGTCATTTCAAGAGAAACCAATATCACGAACCGAAATAATTACTTTAAAAAATCGAGTTATTAACTGATTAATAGTGGACTGTGTACCTAAATGATTAAACATATAATTTCCAAATGTACCTTGCCAGCAATAACAAAGCAACGAATCGATACTTTTTCTTTCATAGGGATAAAAAAATATTCTAGAAGGTAGTATTTTCCTCTTCCTGCCTTCTTTGTTGAAAATTGCTACACATAAATAGTAGGTATCTGTACTACCACTGCGCCAACCGCGTCGTCAAATGATATATACATTGTTTGGGTACGTATAGTTGTGCGTGTGCACATTTAGGTAATATCATATTTTTCTACATCGCATTGAACGTTTTGAAAAATTAGAAAACAGAGTTTTTGTTAACTACACTAAATACTTACCCACAGGTGCCTTACTGATGTTACTGAAAGCAGATTCCTCAAATTCATTCTATATTTTGTTGAAACTTGTATATTCTTAACCACTTTTAAATATATAATTATATGTTCTTATTGTGTATTTATGAATTAAAATTGAAATTGTCGTAATAGCAGCCATGGTGACCGTTATATGTCATAATAATATATTAATTAATTAATATTATAATAAATGAGGAACCTAGCATTTATAAAAAAATTCACAAGTTAAGCATTATTATAACAAAACGGTACTTAATAGCGTATACATTTGTTTCATACTCGATTAAGTCCCGTTTTATTATAGTAAAGGGGATAACTTTCGTAATAATCGTTAAATATGACCACCTAGTTAGATATGATTGCCATTTCACTTGTAGGTACGTATAAAAAAAAAATACCTGGCATCTAGAGAAGGAGATATTTTACCTGTACCATTAAGTATCAGTAAGCTGCCTTGGATTTAGAAAAGCATCGAGCCCTTAAACTCATTGGCGATACTTTGCAGCAGGCCTTCCAAATCTTCGAACATCGCCGAAAATTACTTAAACATTTGTCATGTAATTTTTCTATCGGATCCATTTTGGAGAGTGTGCGCAGGAATTGCATTGATTAATCCCGCTATCTTCGTTTCACCATCGGACATCCAGCCTTTATGTTGTCAGATTACCAGTTATTAGCACGAAGCGATTTGCTTCATCATTTCTAATGCGAACCGCTAAGAATGGAACTCGGTCCCATCGTACCTATTTATGAAAATACAAGGAAATAGTGAAATAGATGTTGCTAAACCAGCGAGCTAAATCTTCGACTCCATAGTCACTTACACACAGATCATACTAAGGTATAAAAAAATAGAGATTTTGCTCACTCCGGTCATTTGTGTTTAGCGATATGACTCGTCATTTAGAATCTTATGCCTTTCAAAGTAGTATATATTTATCTCAATGAAAAAGGAAATGTCATAATGCGAACGATCGGAGAGCGCATAATTGTAATGTAGAATTGGATTAACGAGATCTCGAATAGAGTGTCAGATATCGAATTGAAGATCTGTTTTTTGTAAGACGTTGGACCGCTAATCCGGTTCGGTAAAGATACCGAGTTCGAGTCCCGGTGTGGACCACGTATGAGCGCAATTTAAGTTTTCTTTGTGTGTTGAACTTTGTACCTATATAGCAATTAAAAATGTGGCGTTAATGTAGCTACCCACGTTAAAAAATGATTTCGATAAACATAATTGTGTTTAGAAATAAAGTATAAGAAACGTCGAGCCAAAGAAATTGAAACACGAAGCTTTTTCACTCTTGTTTCGATCACAAAAAGGTACTCATTTCAATTTGCTTTATTGTACTTACCTAGAGAGGATTTCTCAAAAATTTTGCCTACAATTAAGACAGAAATTAAGGTCCAATATAATTTTCCTATTTTGTTACCAATTTTCTGTGATTTCCAATGCATTGATATCAGATTATGTATATTTTTTTAGAAATGCCCTAAAAACGAACACAACTCTCTATCATCAGAAAAGAAACGTAAAAAATCGCATATTTTTATATTCTGACACAATGAATATATCCTATAAAAATTCTAATTGAATTATACCTCATACGGAACCACAAAAAATCACCAATTGGTCCCCAAACCCGTCGCTAATTACAAAAGTCCTTTATAATAGCCGCTTCACGCATCAAAGCTGCCGCTCTGAACGATTCGTCTTGCTCATTCAACCCCACCAGCCAACATAGACCCCCCATAGAATATCCGACTTAAAGAACTGACATGTATTAACCCCACTACATGCCCACTCGAACATAAACCTTCAGTCAACAGAACAGAATCCAGATTAAATTTATTTGTTGTTTATGCTTTATGCGTTTTGATCTTAAAGGTATTAAGATATTAATCCACCAGCTCAAGGTATTATGGACAGAGGCGAAAACGCTAAGGATCTTAGTAGAGTGGTAGGGCAGCATAACATTGTATATGTCAAATAGACAAAGATATACCGACATATTATCTTATTAATGGCAGTAAGTACGATGTGGGATGTCAGAAATTGTAGGTAATTATGGATGTGGTTAAATTGTAGAAAAAATGTCACCCAGGATAGGTAGATGCGTAATAAATAATTTGTCATATATTTATTTATTTATGTAATCTTTATTGCACAAAAGAAAACTTATCGTACAAAAGGCGGACTTAATGCCATGAGGCATTCTCTACCAGTCAACCTTTGGGCAAAGCAGATAAATTGTGAGCGGTGCAACTAACTCAGGCAAGTTTTGATAAATAAATACTTAGATAAATACATATATTCATATAATATATACACATATATATTATTAAATACAGATGAAATATCCTAATCAGATACTTAGCTAAGAATTCACAACTCTGCTAGCGTAGAGGTCACGCAAACCTTTTTTGAAAGTTAGTATTATAAGTCAAAATATGTTCGCTGCTGGACAATTCGCGTTGCATTTGGCTTTATATACCTACCTACTTACCGTAAAACGGGGTTACTTTTGGAAAATTTGGGGCTACTTTGATAGATTTAAAATGGTTATAAAAACGCAAATATTCATAGTGCGATTGAGCAAATGAAGTTAAAGGTAGGTAGGTATTGCATTGCCACAGATAGTAAAAAAAATAAGGATATGGCGTAAAAAACACTTTTTCAAAGTAGCGTCTGCATTAGTAAGTTCTACTACCTACTGTTAAAAAAAATTAGGGACTCACGTAAGGGGGTCAATTTCAACAAGACGCATTTTTTGTATCATTTCGGTGTGATTCTTTATTTTTGATTATTTTTGAGTTTTTTAAATGTGAAGAGATACTTTAGACTATATTATTAAACATATGTAAAAGGGACCCTGAAATCTGAAATAGTTTTCGAGATATTCGAGATCGAATATGAAACACACAACGGAATGATAAATGTACACCAGGATGATAAAATAAGTGCACCGCAATGAGATTTCATACACCGGAATGAAAGAAAAGTGGCAAATTATGAAAGTAATTTTACGTTTTATATTCGTACTATATATTATATTGGCATTACATAATAATATAAACATATACCTTAGTCTGGTATTAAAAACAAAATACAAAATTATTATTATTTCAACAATATCTATGAGAAGTGAAGCTACTTTTGATGTCATTCTGGTGTTTTCCTCATTTTGGTGGGGTTTAATGTCATGTTACTACACCGGAAACACCGGAATGAGAATGGTGGAATGAGAAACACGACATATTTTTATTTCTTAAAAAAAAGAGTAATCCCTATATTCTAAAACTAATTGAACTCTTGAAATCACGAGTATACTTTACCTGATATATATAAATTTCAAACCACGCAGTTAAAAAATAAAGAAGCTATAACAAACTCCGGAATGTCATTTTTTTTTGTCCCCGGTCCACTGCGATGATATATTCACGTTTAATACGAGCCAACGTATTGCCACTATACACAACCAGCCTCGTCGAGCGCCGCAGCTTGACTAATCCTTTGAAGTGCGCGGGAGACGGGGGGCATACTTAATCAAATTTCGGAAATAAATCGGTTCGAAACATTGTCGGCGGCAATGAGAAGTTTTCTCGGGACAAAAGTATATGCACTTATTCAAGGGTATACAAAGGAGATATAAAATGGGTAATGTGCTTTTTTCGTTACCTATTTATATAGTAATAAAATAAAGGTAACAGATTTTCTTTGTCATGCATAGTATTTGACTTACCCGGCATTTTACAAACAAAACCGGCTTGGGGACAACCCACCTTGATGAGAAATTAGGTCTAAATATATATTTTTAAATTATTATATATATTAATATTTTAATTTTAGCTGTTGCCCGAGGTAGACAATGGCGGGTTGTTTCCGAAAAAAAATGGTACTTTATTATTCAACCTTTCTGCACCTGCGTTCTCAGTCTTGCCATCAAAAATTACTCCTTGGGAAATTGACCCTGGAAAAAAAATGGGATTAAAAATATATAAGATGTAACTAAGATATAACCCAAAATCCATACTTAATATTATAAATGCGAAAGTGTGTCTGTCTGTCTGTCTGTTAGCTCTTCACGCTTATACCGCTGAACCGATAAGGATGAAATTTGGTATATAGATAGTTTCAGTCCCGGGGAAGGACATAGGACACTTTTCATCCCGAATAAATTTAGTGTTCCCGTGGGATGAGCGGGTAACACCGCGGGGCACAGCTAGTTGGTTATAAATTTGACAAATTTGTAAAGTGCGTAAAATTTAAGTTGCCCTTATATTGCTTTGAGCAGTATATAAAAGTCCTGTTTTGAGATGTGCCGTTCTCGAGGACGTTTCTCGATTTGTATGGGAAAAATGTTCTCGAGAACGTTCTATCCCCATATAAATCGAAAACGGTCTCGAGAACGGCACATTTCTAGTCCTGTTTTCGGTGCACGGTGACGCAAAATAAGTTGTATCTTTTCTTTTGTATGCAGTCATTTTACGCAACTCACAACTCAAACGTACCCATGTTTGATCTCAAAGTCAAAATGCCTTCTCCATTGTGGCGTAATAGATATTTTATGCTCCGCGTGACTCGCAGAGCTTCTGTATTGTTTAATTATAAATTTAGATGTAATTAAGCGATTGTGTGAAATCATTAAGATCATTTCAATGAATAATCATTTCTGTTTCATTACATGAATTTCTTTCACTAACTTCCTATTAATTTGCACGATATAAGTATGGTAAAAAATGAGCAAGAACTTAAGCTTCTAGTTTTTAGATGTTTGATCAGCTTTACTATTGATTTAACTTGGCGCCTTTTACACAGTAAAGTTGAATTAATCTACCTTCTTCGAAATTACCAACCTATTAATTATTATTTCAATAATTGTGCACCCATTATAGACCACACTCGTCTCTTCACCACGTTTTTGAAAAAAATTAATAGTCGTTTTTTTTTAGGGGGTGATATGACTCAGCATAATATACGTAATATTTTTTATTATAAGCAGCAACGTCTGCTTGCGTAACCAAAATATTGCTGTTGGTGCTACGATGCCACCCTAAGGCATGTAAGAAGCAACCGGTTGAATAATGGCTCTCGCGTCAGGTTCAGTTTAACCAATGCACTGTGAGTGTGAACTACAAAACAACATTACGGCCACAAGTTTAGTCTGCACTGTCGATAGTGTCCTACAGCGTAAAACATAATAAAAATACAAAATACGACGAAAATCTAAAAAAATGATGTGCGTTTGACTTAAAAAAAAGGAGGAGGTTCTATGTTTCACTATGTAATGCTATAGGCAGCGACTTGAAAATATATTTTAAATGTAAAGTGTACATGAATGGATTATTTTTAAGTCAATCCTATTTTTATTTTATTTTTATACTTATCTTCTGTAAAGTATCTTCAATTTACTTAAACACTTCATTTGAGTATGAATGATTATATTTACTTATGGTATTTTAAATATTTATTTTATTTATCTATATAATTAATTATGTAGGTATATCGTCGCCTAGTATCCATAACACAAGCCTTCTTGAGCTTAATTTGGGACTAGGTTGATTTGTGTTAGGTTGTCTGATATTCTAACTAGTACCCATCTAGTTAGACGACGATATACGTACTTTTATAGATAAATATTATACTTAAATACATAGAACAACCATGACCCAAGAACAAATATTCGAGCTCATCACACAAATATTTGCCCTGGCCGGGATTCGAACCTGGGACCGCCGGCTCAGTGGGCAGGTGTCTACAAACTGCACCAGACGCATCGTCTGTACGCTGGAGACCTCGTGATTTTGTCTTGAAATTTGAAATTGATGAAAATTGTCATTTTAACGTTTTTATCTCCCATATCTCTCTTTTTAAAAAAAACTATACACTTATCGAACTTACTCACAAAATTTCATGAGAATCGGTTGAGAAATGCGACCTCAAACCTCAAAGCGGGAACAGCCGGAAAGCAACTAGGCATCCAAACATCCGGACATATGAAAGAATTTTATGCCAAGCTGAAACGGGGACACTTCGGTGGCTCGGTCAACTAAAGAAGGTCTTCTCTTTTGATTTTAGCAAAAAAACACCTGACGCCGTTTGCCATGTTACCGCTTGCGCTACATTTGACTACATAATACGAGTACAAGTGAGCCGTATGATTAGTATTACCATAATCTCCTTCAATTTGTTTTTATGCATGAACTGACCAGCGATTGACCTCAGTAACACCAGATGGTAATAACTGACTATGGGGTCGAAAATGTAGCTCGCTGGTTCAGCAACAGGCTAGTAACTCTGAAAATAAAATGTCAATGCAGCTACCGACAGCAAAGATATATGCTTACGACATAAGGATTACTTATAAGTAATCACCAAATGATAAATCTGCGTACCTATCCAAACTGACATGTAAATTTGCTTTACGGATAAAATGGTTATGATAATATTGAAAAATACTAAATTGAAGATACCGCAAGGGTCCGTCGAGTTAGCGTTCTAGTTGTAGATGAATGCTACGCTGTTATCTCACTAATCACACTCATGATCATGATCTAACATCTGACCATTTATCGAAGCATCTCCGCCGATCGTTAGACCAACACAATCGCGGTAAAAAACTAATTACGTAGCAATGCAGTGATACGGTTTCTAAACAAATAAAAACGGTAATCTTCGGTATTGGCCGTGTACGCATTGCTGATCGGAGAATGTGATTAATAGAAAAGCGAAACAAAATGCCTTAATTTTCCTTTTTAAGATTCCAGTAACTTATATGTCTCATAAAAAAAAACTCTAAAATTGTATCGAAAAACTTTATTTCACTTTTTTCATTACACACATTGGGCCATTTAGCCATACTGGAATAATGTGCAGGAAAGTATGGAAAAAACTACATATCTTTGAAAATGTTAAAAACCAATTTCAGTGCTTTGATTTAGTTTTATAAAAGGATTTCACACGTTATATATATTCATAAGTGAGAATAGTGTCACTTAGCAGTGCTTAAAAACGTTAAAGTTTTGCTGTTTTGAAATAAAAAAAAAAAAAAAAAAAAAACACGTATTCTCGTAGGTAGTTTGTTAAAGCAGTTAAACATAATACAGTTACATTAATTACCTTCACTCGGCAGTCGGTCGAAAAAACAGTATCATTCTGTTATTGAAACGTTTTTCCAATTTTATCACACAACATTTTAAATGTGAGATTACAATATTATTTGATTAATGAGAGCCAAAAAGCCTTGTCGTGTCTTACTCCTCTTTTATTTGGGAGTATTTGTGTTTTTTCAGTAAATACCAATTACTTCGATTTAAGACAGTACCTACTTAATTATAGATATCGTAACATGAAATCTGTCTGGATAGCGATAAACACTCCGATACGAGTCCAAGCCCGATTGCGTCTTTACAAAGCCTATACTGATAGGGTTCAGATGCGAACTGAACCAGATTAGCTTTCGTTTGGACAAAACTTAACACAACCCTAATCTGGTATACAGTACAGAAATTTACTGAAATCGTATAGACTTTATTAACTAAATTAATACGGATATTGCTGGTACAAATGCTAGTCTTTTGCGGTCTATAATAGTAGACGACCTTCACCGAGATGTTTATTTGATGAAATGTATTTTATATTTAATTTAATATGTCAATAAATATATTGCATATGGGTTGCCTAACAAATTTTAGACCAGGGTATGTTTAGTTAATAAATAAATAAAATATATTTCAAACATTAATTTTCAACTACTCCGCTACATAAAGGTTGTCTGGAAGAGATCGCTATTTAGCGATAAGACCGCCTGTTGTTTACCTCTGCCTGTTATTTGAATGTATCTCATGTTGTGTTGTATATTCCTTGATGTTGGAGGTGTGCAATAAAGAGTATTTGTATTGTATTTGTTATTTTTTTTTTTTTTTTTAGGGTTCCGTATCTCAAAAGGAAAAAACGGAACCCTTATAGGATCACTTTGTTGTCCGTCTGTCCGTCCGTCTGTCAAGACCCTTTTTCTCAGGAACGCGTGGACGTATGAAGCTGAAATTTATATCAATTACTCAGGTCTACTGTCCCTTGAAGCTGTGAAAAAATCAAACTTCTAAGCCAACGCAATCAAAAGATACAGCCGTTTATGCCGCAAATTTTCGACACTTGCAAGGGAATCAAAACCTACAGGGTGCTTCCCGTGAACTCAGAATCTTGAAATTTGGTACGAAGCAACGTCTTATAGCATAGATAAAGGAATAATTACGAAAACCATAATTTTTTTTTTTATACCTAACTTTGCACCTAATTTGCATATTTTCGACACTTGCAAGGGAATCAAAACCTACAGGGTGCTTCCCGTGAACTCAGAATCTTGAAATTTGGTACGAAGCAACGTCTTATAGCATAGATAAAGGAATAATTACGAAAACCATAAAAAATTTTTTTAATACCTAACTTTGCACCTAATTTATATGGGGCGCTATACATACCAGGTGCAAACTTAACTTAACCACTTAGGGATGGAAAGTGTTTGTACGGAACCCTCGGTGCGCGAGTCCGACTCGCACTTGGCCGGTTTTTTTTATATTTCACCGGTTTGATTAATATTAGATAAATTCTGATACCAATCGAAAGTATGAAAGCCCATAGAATATGCAAACGTTAGGTTTCGGCGGGGAGCTTTTGTTTGTGCATATTAGTTAACAATATCTATACCGTTACGGTAAAAAGTACCTAGTCACTCAAATGTATTAGCTTTTTGCTTACAAGCAAAATAATAATTGCAAGTATTATTCACGACGAAAACCTAGTAGTATGGTGTTAAAATTGGGAGGGAGGGACTGAAGACGAAATAGGTTCGAGGATAACCATGCTAGGGCGTTCGTGCAACTCCGTCCATATGGCATTCTAAGAAACTTATGAGATGATTACTCACCGATCCTGACCGCATAACAAGGCAAGAATTGAGCCTTAGACTTGAGCCCACAAATTAACAAGGCCGTCCCAAGTAATCCTAAGCATTCCTGGTGGCGCTCTGTGGCATCCTCAATGACGGCAATCGGGCTTCCATGGCCATGAGGCCTGAGGTGAAACGACAGAACCGAGATTAATTTCTGTAAATTAGCTGCTCAGTCTAACATCTGAATGTTTGAATTTAACTTGTAAGATTTGATACATGAGTAGGTATATTACATTCACGCGTTTTCCTAAACGGACTACTTGGTAATTGGATTAAAAATTAATATGTTTATATCACCCTTAATTATAGTAATTGATTTCTAAAATGTCAAATTAAATTAATGCGTACTAAAAAGTCGAACTAAATATACAATTGAAACAAGTAGATTTTATTATTAAATTAGTAATTTACTTAAGCATTGCAACGCACTACACTTAAATTTCTTAATTACCAACTTGTCGTACCTATACGTTAATGAATTATTATCATTTATATACAAATAATGCTGATTAAACGTCAGCGAGATAAGACAAACTGACATACACATTTATCTGTCGAATATAATGTAACAGAAATAAGGAATAAATTAGCCCTTATCTTTGTTTATAAGTAGTTAGGAAAGAAAACAGACTAGACGTTAATTTATCTATTTTATCGAAGGACTAATTAACTTGGCAATTAAACATATAACTTGGTGAGTAAATGTCTTCTTTGACAGCTTGGGCCGAAATTGTACAGAGTCTCGAATGTGGAGGTTCTTATCTTGTCCCGTTTTGATGAATTAATTCGAAAGTTTCTTTAAAGGGCGGCACATCGGTTGTTGTAGACAGATTTTGTCCTGAACAGCTATTATAAAAATTATAAAGATCACAAAATAGTATAATAGTAATTCTGTTATTTTTACTTATTATTATAAAAATGAAACCTAAGCTTTTGTTAGGATTATATAGTGAATTTTATAACATTTACCTAATACGTAACATCGTCTGATTCTTATATGCAGTTTTTATTGAGCAAAACACAATAAAATAAACACCATAATTAAAAAACAAAAATTAAGTGCTCTGGTGGAGTATATATTCCTTCCGCCGGATTCTAGACCACGAACTAATTACCATCAAAGACCATCTCTGACAGCCACAGGCTTTGGCTAATTACTATCACTAAGAACTAACAAAGAAATATAATTACGTGCTTGTTGAACAGAATGCGCGAAATGTAATACTCACCTGTTGATAATTTATCAATATCAAATCGATTTCCGAGTCGATAAGTCGATGTAGGATACTTAGTTCCCCCCTAGTGTAATAATGGCTTTTTCACTTCTCTCGCTCTAAAAGTTCGACTTTATGCTGTGCGTAGGCGACATAAAGTCGCTTTTTATGCTCTAGAGCATAAAGTAAGATCGTCGTCGAAGACCAAGGCGATCGGTCCAACAGCCACACGAAAAAGGTTCTTAATAAACAGTTAAAAAAATAAAAACATAAAACTTTATACAATAAAACCCGTTCCAGACCTTCCGATCCGATCCGATTTATCGGGAGAAATCGGATAATGTGTAGTGTATATAGATCTTAACAATTGCACTACACATTATCCGATTTCTTCCGATAAATCGGATCGCATCGGAAGGTCTGGAACGGGTTTAAACTCTTTATTTTATTTCGTTTTGTTAGTATTCTAAGACCAAGGCAAATATACCAACAGCCAAAGTACACAATAAAACTTCTTGAAATAAACTTGTAACTTTTATGTACTTACTATCATTTATTACTTTTTAAACTATTACTTTAAATATTTATTAAATATGTTTTTAAGTAGGTGGTATACATGATATGTGTATATATGTTATTTACATGATACAGTTTCATTTCCTCGCAATCGAAGTGAAAAGTAGAGTGTGCAACTCGTCCATAAAACGCATTTTACACTCGACTTTATATTCATCCTCGCTCGCAAGCTCGCTCGGATGGATAAACGTCTCGTGTAAAATGATGCGTTTTATGCACTTGTCGTACAATCTACTATAGTTCAATATTTGGCATAGAATCGAGTCGCCGTTGAGTTGTTATAATGTGCGAAGACCTGTTGTCTTGCTAAAATGTGCTCATCTTTTGTTATTAAAGTAGTGATTTTCTGCGTAAAGGCAACACGGTTTAATTCAGTTTTATTCGATTATGACATGAAATAATAACGCCTTTTCGCGAGGAAAGAATATATAATATGAAGTCCAATATACTGCAGACTACAGTGTTACATAAATATTATGGCAAATGATAGATTATGGCATATGAAATTCGGGCAAACGATAGAGAACCCGAACCGAAGTGTTGATATTGTTTTCAGAATCCTCTTTATTTAAGAAAACAATAATTGTATAACAACCATGAACTTAAACACACTTTTTTACGATCAAAATAGCAAATTAACATCAACATCTCCTCATTTTAAACTAAATGTTTTCAATTTCTCATGTAACATAAACTGTAGTCTGCAGTCTATTGGACGGTTCTCTATCGTTTGCCCGAATTTCATATGCCATAATCCATCATTTGCCATAATATTTATTTGCCATAAATCTATTTTTCTCTGTAAGCACTGTGTCTGTACTTTTCGGGATTTTCATAAAACAAACCTAACCTAACTTATGATTTCTCCATGAATAGTATTAAAGAAATACCGAAGAGTTAATGATTAATGAAATAAAAAGTTTATGGCAAATGAAAATTATGGCAAGTGATACATTTATGACAAATGAAATTAGGTAAAGTGAAACGCTCCCCCATCGGTCTTTGTGAAGCCCAAAAGAAGTGTATTTAAACCTAGGAAATATGATTGGTCCATTTCTCGCATTTCCACTTCATTATTTTTAATATATTCTAGTTAAAATTCTTTAGAAATCCTTCTTTTAAGCAGAGCTAGAGTGTTAGTACGAGGTATGCAAGCATGCATAATTGTGTTGCAAAAACAGAGAGAATGTCCATGCAAACGCAAAAAATGGTTCATTCTCAATTGTGCGCAAACTCGTTTGTCCACTGTAAAAACGTTTGATTAGGTAATCTTAGTTGTTTTATATAATACGAATTGAACGACTTAAATCTGCAGTGATGTTGCGTACAAAAGTTAGTTTACGAATAATATTTATGGGAGTAAAATGTCTCTAGACAGCAGTTGGCCCTGTGTACAGTGCAACCCAAAACCCAACTCATCGCCCATTTACAACTCTACGTTTAGATTTTCAGACCAATATGTAAGTAATTCATAGCAATAATATTATACATAATTATCTTGATACTTTTATTCATTAAATGGCAATAAGAACTGAACAGCAAGCTACATAATAAATTATATGAGTGTATCAATATTAAGATAACTCTTATCATAGTAAAGACTAAAGCTTTTTACTATGAAGAGTTATCGTTATTTCCTTTTTAATAAAACTGTTATTACTACTCAAAACTATGGGAAATACAATTTTGTGTTCGTATTATTTATTAAAATTATTGCTAAGGATACTAGGGTTTCCCAACATCTTAGAAAAGTTAGAAATATAACCTAGTTTACGGCTCTACACCATGTCAGCAAAATTGCACACATTCATAAATTAGAAAAAAATAATAACTCAGTTTATTACATAATTGTAACCTATAGGCAAACCTTTAATAAAATATATACTAGAAAACTACGTAGTCTCAAGCAACCAATTGTATGCACCTATAAAATTTTGTAAAAATGTCACCAAACAACTCATCGAATCGGAATAATACCCAACCGCACGCTTACCGCAGCATGCTTCTAACAAGAACAACAAATTTACATCATGCAGTCAAACGAGGCCCCACTGTCATGTCAGAGTCACATTATATTATGATATCTTGTTCATTCTACAGTTATCCACTGGTATATATAATGTGGTACTTCACGTTGCAGCCAGCCTGGAATGTATGCAAATAACTAATGGGTAACTAATTACTGATAATTATCGAGAGGAAAGTTAATGGAGTGTTATATAGATTCTGTGAGCAATTCTAACATTGTACGTTTATTGTTTATATTTATTATTTTCCGAGGCTCGTTGAAGTCCGGTATCCGCTTAAACTGCCAGATGTTGAATTAGAAGTTAGGGTTATAATTTACATTAACATAAGTTCATAGTTGTTTTTTGTACGGTGGGATACTCTTAACTTTAATATTGTTATTACTTATGCCTCCTGAAGTCTGTAGCAGTGAAACTTGTGACATGCTCAATTATGCTTAATACTGAAATCCACAGAATTAACTTTTTAACCAAATATTAACGGCTTTAACAAAAACTAATTCTGCTGATAAAAGAAGCAAAACAGCAAATACATGAGTTAGGCTATCTGTCCACTGGAACGGAGCGGAAATGCGAGAAATGGACCAATCATATTTCCTAGGTTTAAATACACTTCTTTTGGGCTTCACAAAGACCGATGGGGGAGCGTTTCACTTTCCCTAATTTCATTTGTCATAAATGTATCACTTGCCATAATTTTCATTTGCCATAAACTTTTTATTTCATTAATCATTAACTCTTCGGTATTTCTTTAATACTATTCATGGAGAAATCATAAGTTAGGTTAGGTTTGTTTTATGAAAATCCCGAAAAGTACAGACACAGTGCTTACAAAGAAAAATAGATTTATGGCAAATAAATATTATGGCAAATGATAGATTATGGCATATGAAATTCGGGCAAACGATAGAGAACCCGAACCGAAGTGTTGATATTGTTTTCAGAATCCTCTTTATTTAAGAAAACAATAATTGTATAACAACCATGAACTTAAACACACTTTTTTACGATCAAAATAGCAAATTAACATCAAAATCCCCTCATTTTAAGCTAAATGTTTTCAATTTCTCATGTAACATAAACTGTAGTCTGCAGTCTATTGGACGGTTCTCTATCGTTTGCCCGAATTTCATATGCCATAATCTATCATTTGCCATAATATTTATTTGCCATAAATCTATTTTTCTCTGTAAGCACTGTGTCTGTACTTTTCGGGATTTTCATAAAACAAACCTTACCTAACTTATGATTTCTCCATGAATAGTATTAAAGAAATACCGAAGAGTTAATGATTAATGAAATAAAAAGTTTATGGCAAATGAAAATTATGGCAAGTGATACATTTATGACAAATGAAATTAGGGAAAGTGAAACGCTCCCCCATCGGTCTTTGTGAAGCCCAAAAGAAGTGTATTTAAACCTAGGAAATATGATTGGTCCATTTCTCGCATTTCCGCTCCGTTCCAGTGGACAGATAGCCTAACTCATGTATTTGCTGTTTTGCTTCTTTTATCAGCAGAATTAGTTTTTGTTGAAGTCGTTAATATTTGGTTAAAAAGTTAATTCTGTGGATTTGACTATTAAGCATAATTGAGCATGTCACAAGTTTCACTGCTACAGACTTCAGGAGGCATAAGTAATAACAATATTAAAGTGAAGAGTATCCCACCGTACAAAAAACAACTATGAACTTATGTTAATGTAAATTATAACCCTAACTTCTAATTCAACATCTGGCAGTTTAAGCGGATACCGGACTTCAACGAGCCTCGGAAAATAATAAATATAAACAATAAACGTACAATGTTTGAATTGCTCACAGAATATATATGTATAACACTCCATTAATTTTCCTCTCGATAATTATCAGTAATTAGTTACCCATTAGTTATTTGCATACATTCCAGGCTGGCTGCAACGTGAAGTACCACATTATATATACCAGTGGATAACTGTAGAATGAACAAGATATCATAATATAATGTGACTCTGACATGACAGTGGGGCCTCGTTTGACTGCATGATGTAAATTTGTTGTTCTTGTTAGAAGCATGCTGCGGTAAGCGTGCGGTTGGGTATTATTCCGATTCGATGAGTTGTTTGGTGACATTTTTACAAAATTTTATAGGTGCATACAATTGGTTGCTTGAGACTACGTAGTTTTCTAGTATATATTTTATTAAAGGTTTGCCTATAGGTTACAATTATGTAATTAACTGAGTTATTATTTTTTCTAATTTATGAATGTGTGCAATTTTGCTGACATGGTGTAGAGCCGTAAACTAGGTTATATTTCTAACTTTTCTAAGATGTTGGGAAATCCTAGTATCCTTAGCAATAATTTTAATAAATAATACGAACACAAAATTGTATTTGCCATAGTTTTGAGTAGTAATAACAGTTTTATTAAAAAGGAAATAACGATAACTCTTCATAGTAAAAAGCTTTAGTCTTTACTATGATAAGAGTTATCTTAATATTGATACACTCATATAATTTATTATGTAGCTTGCTGTTCAGTTCTTATTGCCATTTAATGAATAAAAGTATCAAGATAATTATGTATAATATTATTGCTATGAATTACTTACATATTGGTCTGAAAATCTAAACGTAGAGTTGTAAATGGGCGATGGGTTGGGTTTTGGGTTGCACTGTACACAGGGCCAACTGCTGTCTAGAGACATTTTACTCCCATAAATATTATTCGTAAACTAACTTTTGTACGCAACATCACTGCAGATTTAAGTCGTTCAATTCGTATTATATAAAACAACTAAGATTACCTAATCAAACGTTTTTACAGTGGACAAACGAGTTTGGGCACAATTGAGAATAAACCATTTTTTGCGTTTGCATGGACATTCTCTCTGTTTTTGCAACACAATTATGCATGCTTGCATACCTCGTACTAACACTCTAGCTATGCTTAAAAGAAGGATTTCTAAAGAATTTTAACTAGAATATATTAAAAATAATGAAGTGACGCAGCTAGAAACAACTGTTCCTCTTGTAACTGAATGTTAACTACTTTAAGCCAATTATTAACAATTTATTCAGATATTTTATGTCGATCTTTGATTTTATAAAACTCCTTTTGCCACAAGTCTTAACGGACCTGTCGATGTTGCTAGTTAATGTCTTCATAAGACCTTTATTCGACGTTGTGACTCTGGCATCGGTACGCTATTTTACGACTATATTTCTGCTTATCTATACTGATGCGCCATTTGACCATTACTGCCATGTCATTTTCCTTTGCATTGCGAAGAATATAATATATATATATATATATTTTAATGGCGTAATTTCAAAATGGCGCATATACAAGAGCAAGCAATATGTCAAAAGTTTTATCACCATTCAAAATGTCACTAAGCTCTAAATAAAAATGGGAAGTTCTACCGTAAGATATGATAAGGGTACAGACATATTTTATTTTTTATTTTTTATATAACATAGATTAGCCGAAGCGTGACATAGACAGAAAAATATCAAGCACCTGCGGTTACCCCTCACGGCGCAAAAGTCACGCAGTTGAACCTCTAGTGTGTTGCTTACGCAACAAAAGTCTTGGGCGCTTTTACATTCCGCGTGTACCGATGCAAAACAGTATAAAACAAATGCGTTTGAGACGTTTTTGGAGTTCCGTATTTAAACAAGGAACCCTCTTAATAGATCCAATGTACCTACTTAACACATGTGACTCGCATCTTATATGAAAAAGTAAGAATTACGAACAACATTTCATATTTGTAACAGGTGGAAATTAATAGGTATAGTACAGTCGCCCTCAGATATATCGCAGCATATAAGGCGTTCATAAATATCTGATGGTGACTGTACCTTCACCCTAAAAAAATTGTTTGAATATTTTTTTCTGTTTAATGTCATATGTAAATAAATTTAAAAACAATACATAAAATAACCGAAATCTACAACAACTATGCTGCATAGAGCAGCTTAGTAGTCTTCGATCTAACCGCGAAAAAAAAATAAGTTGTCAATTATCAAGCTCAACGTCATTCGTTTTTTTTTTATGGCTTGTGTTTAAACGCCTACCAAATATGTTGATAAATTACTTCCAATAAATTCTTAATGCTTGCCAAAACGGATGAATGCTCACCAAATAGTGTATCGCAAACTATTGTATAAATAAAGCTAATATTTCTTTTTCTTACATGCTATAAAAATATGTGAACACCGTTAAAGTTAATTTCAGACCAAATAATCTATATTATTGTTAAATGGATGTCACCAATATTTTATATTATTACTTCCATTTTAGTCATTTTTGCTGAGGCAAAAAACTAACTGCTGACCATGAATTTTTTTGTTAGGTATACCAAACATATTACTACGTACCCCAAACACAAGTAACTTTTTTATCACTTTATGCATTCAATAAATATATGATATAGTACTTAAATAAATATTCGCTACTATTTAAATGCTCACCAAAATGGCTTTTATACCCTAAAATTAATAAATAAATATTGAGGTTACAATTACGGGTAGTATTTAAACGCACATCAAAAAAAAACCTTTTTCTATGCAAAAATAATCAAAATTTACATCAAAATTACTGATTGCACAGCAAATATTGCACTCAAAATGTTACTAAATATACTACAATTTATATTTGTGGCGTGCATCTATTTATTTAAAAGTAAAGCATATTTAAGTAATGCATAGCTAATACCGCACATTATGGAGCGTTTTTTAGGGATATAAAAAAAAAACTAACCTAACCTAACCCGGCCGAGTCGGATCTGCTCTGAAAGGTGATCAGGAATAGATGGTTACCTAGCTGAAACACAATTTTTTTTCAGAAACTGTTTATTTTTCAGAATAATTATGAAACAAACCTAACCTAACCTACTGGGTTCTTTAAAAAGTTGAAAGTAATGTCGTGCTGATGTGTATTTTCTAATTATCTGCAGTACAATTTTTGCTAGGCATTTATTTTATTTGCTGTGCAATAATAATTTAAGATTGACAGTAATATATGTTGACTAAAGGTTAGATAATTTGATTAGCACACTAAAGCAAAATAGACTGCAATTTTTGGTAATAGTTTTGATGTTTTATGAAAACAATATTTGGTGAGCAAAAAATCCATTTTGGGAAGCAAAAAGATATACGGACTCAACGTAAAATTATTCTGGTGTAATGTA
Source organism: Apotomis turbidana (assembly GCA_905147355.2). Lineage (NCBI taxonomy): Eukaryota > Metazoa > Arthropoda > Insecta > Lepidoptera > Tortricidae > Apotomis > Apotomis turbidana. The sequence continues at coordinate 25,876,696 of LR990281.1, read as the reverse complement.
TATTAATTTTGGAATACAAAATGATTTAGTTTAGGGAGCTCTGTATAGAGTGGGTTTAATTTATATGGAGGCAATTCAATTTATTTGGAATTTAGTTTTAGGGTATAAAAGCCATTTTGGTGAGCGTTTAAATTGTAGCGTTTTTTTATTAGACACCAGACTAACGTCAGCTTTCCGTTGCGCCATAATTTTGGAGTAACGAAATTTTAGAAGGAATAATTTTTAACAAATTAAGTAATATTGAAATAATAAGTAATCTTATGAAAAATATCAAAACAGTGATTACGTCCTCTTTCAATATGTATTTGTTAAGATGATACTCGCTTTGTACTCGCTTAAATTATATATAGGTACATATATCCAGCGATACATTTTGAGAACCATTGGTAAGAAGTGTTACATTTGCATCAACTTTCATTTGTCTTTTTATAATTTGGGCATTTTTTTTACTTTACAATGCTTGTTTGTGTCTACCAAAAGCATCCGCAGTACACTAAGAACCTTCTCTTTTTTTAAGTCACTTTACCTATAATTGCAAGATTATAATCGTTTTGTCGTGATTTGGCATCTTACGCCATTAGGTATATTGTGATATTATGGCCTAATATGCCAAATGCGATAAATAATTACCTAAACATTTGAAATTCCCCATGATAATGAGTTGAGACTTTTTATACTTAGACTGTTAGGTGCACACAATTTAACAATAATTAATATATACTCTTTGACTTTTGTATCTAAACGTGTCGAAGGAAACCATAAAGTATTGACAAAAGCATAAATATACGTATCTATCTATGATAGCAATTACATTTTTTTCCAATGAAACCTTGTGTGGTCTACCATCAATAAACGTAACAAGTCCATGCAATTTTAATTTCCACGGAAGGACAGTATCCCAATAAAGTATGTTTAAGCCTTTATCTAAAATCTTGATAAGCCAATAATTATAGAAACAACGACCGGCGGCAATGTTTTCAAAATATAAAAAAGCATAGACGCCATTAAAAATACTATAGCCATTACATCGCAAAAAAAGCGTTTTAAAAATTATACCTGTTCTGCTCAAATCCAAAACAACATAACTTGTAGTTTCATTGTAACAGAAACGAGCTCTATTCCTATACATATACGTCTCTAATTAGCATAACGGTATTGTCAATATCCTTCGAATACTTTCAAACAGACGTAGAAAAACCGCATTAACAGTAAACTCTGTAATCTCTTCTATCATAATCTTTGAGTGTAAATGAAACAACGAATTAACTAAAGCAAACATTTCGCGCGAAAGAACGAGATAGATATCGTTTTGTTACTTATATTCTAACATTGCAACCGGTAGCCAATCCGGGGGCAGAAATGGGCGTAACGGGCGAGGCTTCTAAATTCAAATTGGTTTGGAGTTTGAAATTGTTTCGTTATTATAATGCATGGTGCGATGCATATTCTTTTTTTGTTTTATTCATTTTTCAACGAACGATTTTGTTTAACTTCAAGATGAATGTTGGTTATTAAATTGTTGCTTTAATCTTAATCAAATCTTTTCACGGTCGGTAAATAAATGCTACACTTGTTTTTTCATTAAAGGCAAAGTGATAAAAAAATCCCTTTTCTTTTTATCTTAACACTGTAATTTTGTATGCTAAGCCAAATCTGATGCAAGTAATCTCGAACTCGAAGTAGGTACCTATTACATACCTACTGACCTATTATTACACACAACACATTAGCATTTAATACAATCTGTGTGGACAAGATGTTTTTTTTTTAATTCACTTTGATTTCTTCTAATTGGGATTAAGGTATTTTTTAGAAAAGCTTAAGAACTCACTCCATCGTTAGTTTCCTACAACATAGCTAGAACTGATGAGGTCGAGATCAAAAACATGAAAACGTATATACCTACCTGTGTAACCTGTCCGAAGCAAGAATAAAAACGTTAACCCAGAAAATGAACGTTCCCTCTAGCCCTAACCTAAAGCAATGGGCTAAGAGATACTGTGCTTGCCACTTATTCTGATAATAAAATATTAACATCTACTTGAAATTCATTTTTCTTAGTTTTCAACTCTCTCCTCTGTCATAGGTATATATACTCTGGTTGCGTATAAATAGCACATCGAGCAATGGGAAATTAATATAAATAAATAAAATCCAATGAATTTTTGGTTAAAGGTAGGAATAACCGGGGTTATTAATTGTCATTCCTAACAAAGAGTTACAGACTTTTCTGTAGCTTAAAAAAACATAAATATGTTTTTCTACTCCAGTACTTTTTTCTGTCATTTATATAGTTACTAACTCTAATATAAAGACATAAATTATGAAAGTCTGTAAAAGTCTATACTCTACTGCTCAAAAACACACTGCTAACCGATGTTATAATGTCGCCAAAAAACCATCACTTAGTACCTCAGATTACATGATGAACAGCTGCATTCAAACAATTTGCAAATTAAAAAAAAAAACTTTTGTACTAAGGCATTGGTGCCAACTTAAAAAAGAAGTTTTATCTTCAGTGCATGGATGTTTAGTATAGTGAACGATACCTTTATGTATAAGTTAAATTTTTTTGACAGATGTTTAGTATGGTGATCGTATACCTTTATGTATAAGTTAATATTTTTTTGACAGATGGATGTCAATAAAAAAAAAGTTTATCAGAGACAATTTTTCTTTTTAATTTTGTTGATTCCGAGCGGGAACATTTAATTATTTTCTTTGTTGTTTATTTGCATTTTATTTATGAAATGTCGAGTCGTAGAAAAAGTATTGTATGCAACGTTGTATAAGTAGGTCAAAAAACGCTCGTGGCATCTTTCTTACGATGTTCGCTGCGCTCACATCGTAACCCATGCCACTCGCGTTTTTTGCCCCCTCTTATACAACGGTTGCATAAAATACTATTTTCCTGCCTTGTACGGGCATCGCAACGGCATCGGCGGAAACTAAACCAAGTGTTCATTTTTCGACTTAGCAGGGCCCAGGGGGTGCTGCCGTACTCCTATAGGTAATATGTATTACAATTACTAAGCTAATTTTATCGTTTATATAATTTTCCTCAATTATACTTACTATCTTTTTAGGGTTCCGTAGTCAACTAGGAACCCTTATATAGTTTCGCTATGTCCGTCTGTCCGTCCGTCCGCGGCTTATCTCCGTGATCATTAGTACTAGAAAGCTGAAATTTGGTATGAGTATGTGTTTGTATCACGCCGTCAAAACGGTAAAATAAAAACTAAAAAAAAAAAATTTTTCGGGTACTTCTCGAACACCTAAAGTGGGGGTGGATTTTTTTTTTCGTTTTAACACTACTGTGTGGGGTGTCGTTGAATAGGTCTTTTAAAAATAATAGGGGTCTCTAAACATTATTTTTTGATCAAGTTAGCAGTTTTGTAAATATACGCTCCGAAAATAAAAAAAATAGTGCCCCCCCCCCCCTCTAACTTTTCAACCACGGGTCAAAAAATTATGGAAAAATTAATGAAAATGAGGCCTTATAAGTACTTTCAATGAAAACTATATTGAATAAAATCGGTTGAGCTGTTTTTGAGTTATCGCAAAATTTCATAATTTTCTTTAAAATGACGTAAGTGCCGCGCGGTGTCCTTATACTTCAAACGTTACACATATTCGTTAAGTGCCATACTGTATCAATACATTCCGCTCCATCTGGCGTGTATAATCGGTAAGTTCCAGAAGGTAAAAAGTAATTACAGTTACTTCGAACGTTTACGACCTTTCTTATAGAGCTTGAAATCTTTCTCGTTATTTAAACCTCGAAGCCCGTCTATTGTGAAGGATGGGTAACTACGGAACCCTACACTGAGCGTGGCCCGACATGCTGTTGGCCGGTTTTTTTATAAGCTTGGGTTACGTATCCGCCAATGACGGTTCGTTGCCCGTACATTACGGGAAAAACATTTCCATCATTTAAATTTTCTTTAGTAAGCTACTGAAAAATGTGCAACTCTTCTAGGAAGGAATATTTTATACATACGAATAAATAAATCAAAGATGAAGTGGTACGTAGAACTGGTAACTCGAAAAATTGCAACGCTTAAAAGCTTAACCCCTCAGCTGTGAAAGCCCCTATGGGGCCCGGGGCCGTGAGATCACGAGATCAAGCCTCATCTGCTTTCCACAGCTGATAGGTTAAATGGCAGTGGGCATATTGCTCATAGAACCGACAAAGCGAGTGGCGACCGTGCATCGGAAGACGCAGCGTGGAGGGACCCCCCACAAGTTGGACGGTCGTGGTGGCGTTCTTTGGGAGTGGCCTATGTCCAGCAGAGTGTATCTTGGTGAAGAGAATAAGCCAGAAATTGGTAATAATACTTAATCGTATCCATAGGTATCCTTTATTCGGTGTCAACACCTTTACATTCCTTACTAAATAATAATTTAATCAAAATAATGACCTGTCCATGTAACAATGAAAATGAAACCTAAATGCCCCATTATCAATCATTACAGCTTAGGTATATACCGGCAGTGTATACATAAAGCTGCTGATGGTATGTTGTGATTATGAGTAATTGCGCCCTAGTTACCTAGCCTATATTGAAGGCCTAGTAGGTAGGTACCTATGATTTAAAATAAAAAGCAAAACCCGACTGATTTCGTTTGCTTTTTAAATATTTTTATCTGTGTTTCTAAATCATCGTATGTCATTGTTTCCATCTTTTAGTACCTCTATCAGGTCCCTTTTCTGGAGGCGATTTTTAGTATTTGTATGTAGGTAATTACCTTACCTATATTTTTTTGAAGTCAGTTAGGAATCATAGTAAACCAAAAAACAATTAAGATGAATATAACGACCCGCTTATACAATACCTACTGGATTAATAAACAAAATAGTAGCCTACTTAACTTTTTGCAAGTATTGCTCTACTTACTCGCGATGTTGACCGAGGTTGGACGAATAAATGATAATGGAGAGGCTTCGAATTGCTTAATAAGTACCCTCATTAGTAGTGTACAAACTAATGAGTGATTCGAAAGAGTGAATCAAATCAGATCCACGGAAGACCAATCTCCGTGTCTGATTTGATTCACTCATTCCTACAAACTAAAAACGGATTGGTATTAGGACTCTTTAACAAATACTGAGTGGGTATGTAAACCACAGCAAACATTGGCGTAGGTACAAGATAGATATTGAAGTAAAGCCGCACAAAATCGGGGATAGGTAGAGCCACAAACATTTAATTTCTAACATTTTTTTTATTTAGTAATAGGTTTTATTTCAAAATCATAAATATGTACCTATGTAATTAATATAATCAATTAGAACGTAGTGGAAACTTTTTTTTAATAGTACGTTTTTTCATACAAGCTGTACATTGATTTAAGCGCCCTCTAACAAATTCCTTGAAAACTACCGTAAAAGTAACCGACCGTAACGCGATGCAACAAACATTTCGCCACAGAATAGCCAGCGCGTGTTTAGTAACGTTCTATTCGTACCATGTAAAAGTAACAGATGGCAGAAAAATAGCGCTCGTCTAGAATGTTTTTTTTTACTTGCACTAGATGGCAGATTTGTGTCGTAGTCCCACTGTCGAAATAATAAAATAGTATTTCCAAGACATTCTGCGACGTAGACACGATCCGGGTTTTTCTGTTGTGATTTAGGCTCTGATTATTGCAATTTTCATTACCTACTCCTGTGTCCGACGCTTTCTCATAAGAAATGTACCTACTCAAGGAAAGCTTTGCTATATTCTCTTTCGTGTATACCAGCCAAGAAATAATACTAAAATTAAGATTAAAACCAGCTTATTAAACAGTCATAAAACCCAAAAAGAAAACACCGTGTCATCATAATACATTAATTTTAATGCTTGGCAGCGACCCTAAAACGTGATTTTGATTTATGTACAGGTGCTGTATGTTTGTTATACCTATTTGAAATGTTTATTTTTTCTTTTTGTTAGTTTCTTAAGGCCTTTTATACTTTTATTTATATCTGTTACAATTTACAAATGATCTTAAGCAGTGCGGTGACTAGTTAATTTCTGATATAAATAGTTGACTAAATTCAAGAGGTTTGTACTTCTGACTACTTCTTCAAGCGCAAACGGCCAAACCAATTTTAATAAATGTATCCCGGAAAAGTGTTGTGTTTGCGTTGGAAGAGCGGGTAACACCGCACGGCACAGCTTGATATTAAAAAAAAGCTCGTTGTTAATTTACAGCTACACTTAAGAGGCCTTATTCCTTTTAAAATTTATATTTCTCATAATTATGACAAATATTTTGATAATTTCAGCCAACTTTTTTAAGTGAATAATACTTTTCTCCGAGTTCTAGGTAGTAACATAGCTATTTCATGCTTTCATAGCGTGCAGTCGAAAATAAATTGAATAAACTAATTTTCCGCATTGTCAATTTCGAGTAGTTTTTAAAATAAAAATTATCAATGAAAAGTTCAAACAGTAGGTTTAAAATATATACCTACCAATAAATCTCAATAGCCCTGTTCTAGGTACTTAGTAACATCAATAATATGTTAAGAAACATGTTTGATCATAGAGCAAAATTTCTAAAACCATCAGCATTTCAAAAGGAATAAGGGCTCTTAACAGTTTTCCCGCCATTCTATGACAAGCAACGATTTTCGCATATCAGAAAGTGTTGTCAGATCAGGCATCTTGACAGATAAATGTCAGGCTGATTATGTTTGGGTGGAATCGTTAGTATTTATTTATCTAGTTTAACAAAAATATCATGAAAATTGTTTTAACATAAAATATATGTAACGACTCTGCTAGTATTGGTGCAATAGAATTATTAAACTTCTGAGCAAATCAAAAATATCTGAACACACCTCTATTCCGTTAACAAAAGAGTCGTGTTCACATAATGTTATAATTATAACTAAGTTTGCTAAGACAGACTTAAGACTTCAACTGTATTTAATTTGGAAGCTCCTTGGTCAAATAAACTTTAACATGGTATTAAAAAAAAAAACATCTCATTTGGCATTCATTTTTATTTTGCAAACTAGTAATTAAATTCGTAAAGGCTTGTCAGTTTTCTTAACTTACTTACAATACTTTATCGGTTCTCACAACCTCATTTTCCGACCTAAGAAATGCAATTTGGTACAGTATCTGCAAAACAAAAGATACAATTGTGCCACACAAACAGAAATAACGTTTACTTTAAGAGACAATTCAAATTCAAGCTCCGTTTGTAGGCGTTTTGCAGCTTGTACTGCCAAAATTTTATTGAACAATTGAACACTTGACAATATCGAATGCGGGCACGTGTAGGAGAGTTGAGGATCGGGTAGAAGCCGTTGTTTAGATGATGATCGAGTGTTTGGGGTCCTTCTCGTGGTAACACTTGACGTAGTTCCACGCGGTCTGGTGCGGGCTGTTACCCTTGTTGGCGAGGCACGCGTCGATTAGCTTCTCCACTGCTGGCTTGTCAGCTGAAAATAGAATCTCGTGTAAGGCTCAATCACAGAAATAACCTTTCATTTTCAATACACGATACATGAAGTTCACTTGTCCTACTAAAGGTTTGAGAGGCCATCTGTAAGTTATGTTGATGCAGTTGGTGTACCTAATGGTATATTGGCGTTAATGACTGCTTTTGCAAATGGGAGTTACGGGGAATTGTACCCGAATGAGAAGAAATATCATTGAGCCATCATAAGTTAGCGATCTAACAAAGAACCATGCCATGTCTAGTTTACGCCGCTCGCATAAAGCGAACTTTCGTGTTCTATATCAGGTTATCACTATTCTATTATTAGCTCTGTAATCTATAGATTCTGGTTAGAGTTGCGGGGACTCGCTGGATGCGGGTCGCTGCTATCCGGCTCATGTGGAAATCTATTGAGGAGGCCTGTGTCCAGCAGTGGGCGTCCTATGGCTGAAATGATGATGATGATGATGATGAATCTATAGATCTTGAGAGCATTTTTTTAAATGGCTGAAATATGTTTTATTTTTACCTTTTCGCCCGCCTAGACATTTTGAAAAAAAAAACGTTAAAACAACATTAGAATATAAATCACCATAATCATCGAACCTGCTCACAGAATTTCCCCAGCATCGGTTGAGAAAACAAGAATAGCCCGATATCTGAACATCCAAACTTTAGACAAACGATTTTTTTTGGCCTCTGAAACGGAGACGCTTTGCTCGCTCGATTAATACTTAAGTATAATGTTTGCCATTCAAAATCTTAATCAATTATTATTGTTTGCCGAAACCCGCCGGAAAGCGATTAGATTTTTTGATGAACTAGCCAGCAATAACCTCATGATCAATCGTGATTTGCTAGGAAAACCGTTGAGGGCAAAGTCCTGAAGTGGAACACTGCGGACTAAAATGGAAATACAAAATAGGTACCTGCGTTAGGAACTTTGGCAAGAGCGATGTCCTTCTTGAACTTGCCGTCCTTGGTCATTAGCTCCGACTTGATCATCATGCAGAGGACGTACTTCTTTAAGGGCTCATTTTCGGTCTGAAAGGGAAAAGCCAAGTAAAACAGATGAAACAAAATATAACGAACTCTTTATTCTGATGCATATTAAAGTAAAAGTCTAAAACAATACGTTGCTTAAATATCTCCTCTGCAACTATGTGACATAGCATTACATAGCATTATTAGCATTTACGATAATATCTTATTGTTTATAGCCATCGTCTTGAAGTCTACAGGAGACAAGTTTGTCTTGTTTTGTTTAAGTGCATGCAATCTACATGGTAACAGGTAAAATAATCTGATACGCCTCTACCATCACCAAATCTCTTCTTACCTTGAAATCACCAGTTTTGAGTTTGTCAACGAGCTGCTGGTCGGGCTTGATTTCCGTGAGGCATTCTGATCGATGCTTCTTTAGTTTTTCCTTCTGCTCATCGGTTAGGGCCTGCGAGACAAGAATAAGTCATTTCGTTTCAATACTAGCTGATACACAGTATGTTTTTTTTATATTGGCACAACATAGTGGCTCCACTTTGCCTGATGGTAAGCAAAAAGGAGAGCCCAAGTCGCAAGGGCAACTGATAAAGAACCAAAGGTACCTTGTCAATTGACACTGCCATGTTGACCCAAGAAATGCTTCTTCACGCTCGTTTGAAAGGTCCCATGTTGTAAAAAGGAGGAAACACATGTGCCGATAAAGAGTTCCACTTTTTAATAGGTTGGCAGATTGAGGAATTACCATACTTCTGGAGATTGAAGAGCTGGTATAAAATATTATGTTGGATCGACCCTTTAAAGAAAATGGAAGTGTATCGTGCAGCCAATAACTCTGATTAGGATGGCCAATAGAGGACATCCGGGTGGGAAACCAGGTTATCGAAATTGTAGAGGAGCCGATTTCGACAAGCTGCACAGATCAGAAGTTAATACTCACCGACTGGATATTATTGTACGCATTTATTTTTACCCAGCGGGCGGTAATAACGGGTTAAGGTCTTCGCACATTATAACAACTCAACGGCGACTCGATTCTATGCCAAATATTGAAATTTAAGCCCTATGTCATATTTACTCGGTTTAATTTCAAAAAATGATATTAGTAGTGGACGACGAGTGGACGACGCGTCGTACATTCTATAAAATTAAACCTAGTAAATATGACATAGGGCTTAAATTTCAATATTTGGCATAGAATCGAGTCGCCGTTGAGTTGTTATAATGTACCTACGAAGACCTTTATTTGTCAAGCGACAAGCAAGATCCCTGTAATGCTATAGCGGTTTTTAACCCGGCGTCGCACTTTAATATTTATTTATTTATGTAAATTACCGTAATATGTCAAGACGCCCATCTGGAGAGACTTGTGCCTACATAATTATAATAAATAATCATGAAAAGAAACTTTTTATAGGTGAAATACAAACGGAGAAATTCCACGCGGGTGAAGTCGCGGGCACAGCTATAGGATGTACAATTTCATTTTCTCATAAATCTAGAATAATTTGTAAATATTTTTAAAGCAGTTACAAATCACAGTAGTAAATACAAATCCCTATAAATACATGAAATAAGGTTCTCGTCGGTGAAAAAGAAATAGCAATAAGCGATATTTTTTTGTCAAGTTAAATGTAATGTCTATGACAATGTGTTATGCCTAATATTTTGAATTATGTCGTTGTACATATTCGTGTGAAACACTTCAATAAATAACTTGCATCTCAAAAATAACGAGTACGTAACTAATTAACTGAATAAGCAACCAATTTATTTTATTTTATATATAATGTACATAGACATGTTTTAATATTTTTAATTTTAAAACTATTTTATGTCAACTAATATACGCCTAAAATGCGCTATTTTACCACATTAAATAAAGTAGCATTTTGCAATAAATTCTGCTTGCATTGGGAAGTCAATTAATTAAATATAACGAGTCCGCTTATCAATAAGCCTGTAGACTACTAGTAAATGGACGACTGTAGTAAATGGATACCAAAAGACCCTGTTGTAAGTTTGATTTTTGCAAAATAAAACGTCTCGAAAACGAACGTAGGTAAACGCATTCGAATGGTTTTTTGCATCTTACTCTCGTAACTTGCACTTGGGGCTCAGAGCAAAAGCAATACTATTTTTTCTAAATATTAATTGTAAAACTCACTTGGGCCGCGACTAGGCAGACAGCAAATACTAGGAAAGTCTTCATGTTGCTCCCGAGTTGCTCAGTGGCGAGTCCCACGGGAGCGCCGGGCTTTATACCCGCTCGGACCTGCGCAAGATTCTCCACATTGGCGCTAATCGCAGGGATATCAGGGGTACGGGACCTTTGGTACATATTTTTCTTGTACTTTTCCATGATTTTGACATGTAATAATGCTGATGTGAATTTCAGAAATGTTTCGGTCTCAAACAAGTATTTAGAAATTAACCATATTTACTTTTTGTAATTATAAGTACTTGATGAAATAATAGGCGGGTCATTGTCAGTTCAAAAAACAAAATTTGTCCCTTCGGTGGCCAAAAGTTAAGAGCTTGAATGAATCTAGGTTATGTTGCTATTACATCGGATTATAGAAGAGGGAACGTTCTTTAATCTCACAAGCATTTAATCAGAAAATTAGGCCCTGGAATCCTTAATTTCGCAAATGTCCACCGGAGAGACGCGCACCTAAATCTGACAATGACCCAGGCGTACGTTTTAAATTGTTTATTAAATTATACTTAGATACGTTTTTATATTGACGAAAGTGCCCACGTTTATCGCGCGATAAAATCGAGAGAGTTTCACGATACCATTTGACCTAGGTACTTGACAGAAAGCTGACAGCCGCCACTTTATCATATTTCTTTACAGCGAAAAAATGCAAGTTTCTTGTTTGGAAAAGGGACAAATATTTTATAACTACGTCTTATTTTGCTAATGTATTTGCCTCTAATTATTTTCGTGGGACAGTGGGCAATGGTAGGTGTAGGTACTATTAAATGTTTGGTTATTTTGCGGACATAACAGCGTCAAAGTGCGTTGTTCTATTCCGGTCTCATTCCCATTTCTTCTAAAGACCTTATGTCTATTATAATATTGCATAATGTTATTTTGTATAAAACACTACAAACTACGGGTTGGCTATCCCTAATCTAGTAAGTGCCATCTGGAAAGATCCGGGCACAGCCTGCGAGCTATATCACACCTACCAGCGTCTATCCACACGGGGCGAGAATAATAAAATAACGGATTATTTTTATTGGAAATTCTTAAGTACTTTACGGTCGATTGCCAAAAAAATGTACATCGATCGCTTCCTTTGTGTGGTGAAAGTTAGTCTTACAAAATGTACCTATGGGTAATAACTTTCCTCACACAAAGGAATCAATTAACATTGTTTTAATCAAAGCCCTTAACTACATATCAATGTACAATTTTTTTGCAATCGGCCAAGCTTTGTTTTGTTTTCTTTAACTTTGTTTTTGTAGGTTGGTCTTTGTTAGTGGCCAAATTAAAGAGTATGGAGAATGGATTTAACAACAGATTAAGAATGACCAATGGTATGATCCGTTGTTACAGTTCTTCACATTATTTTATCATGATATTCTCTGTTAGTAGTAATTAACTAACTAACCAAAGGGTCCACATTGGCTCAAACATTAAATTCTTATTCATAATTGTCATTAGTCATATCATAATTTCTACTTTTTTCTGTAATAAATAATTTTTCAGGATTGTTATACCTATTTAATACAAACCTAACCTAACCTAAGCTAATGGGTTTTACTCTCAAAACTCTTGTAAAGCTTATAATTTCGGAGTTTTGGCTAACGATTATATGAGAAAAAATACGTTATGACAATAATGTGAAAACATGCACACCCTTACCCAAAATACATTTTGTTAATTTATTTTGAAGACACACTGTGGTAATATCCTACGAATCAGCACAATAGGAACGATAATAAATAAATCTGCGTTCGTGGTCAAGAGTCGCTGACGCTGTTAGTTCGACTATCTCATGCCCCTCATCTCGTACTCCATTTACCCACTTTGTCTGTCCCGGCAAAATTGTTATAAGACATAAACATAACCATTTCGGCGCGAATGGCTTCCCGGCGATCCTGACTAGGATCGTAGGTTCACGATCCCCTCAATGAAATCGAATAACAATCGACACATTTTTGTGAACTAATTTGAAGCTGTTAATAGCCGAAACCTGGGTGTTAACTTTTAAATTGACCTTAATATGAATATCCTACTAAAAAATCGCCTAGTGTGTACAACAACACGGCCTAACTGATAAATTGCGATTCGACAAACAGAATAATAGCTTAATGCAATAACTCGATTGATTTATTGTTGTCCGTTGACCCTTCGGCCTCTGGCCACCTACCAGTACAGTCAGCGGAGTATATATATTGTTTTAATTTCCTTGGCATTGACCCCTGTTTTTACTGACACAAGCGAATAACTACATAGTATAAAACAAAGTCGCTTCCTGCTGTCTGTCTGTCTGTCTGACCCTATGTATGCTTAGATCTTTAAAACTACGCAACGGATTTTGATGCGGTTTTAATAGAGAGAGTGATTCAAGAGGAAGTTTTCTGTGTTATAATACATGCATAATATAGCATCGCACCAGTGCGAAGCAGGGGTGAGTCGCTAGTAGATATATAATATATCATTCAGGGATTACCTAGAGCTATTCACTTTTATATAACCACATACCTATCATTCTTCAAAATAGATGCTCAATGGTCGTACTATCGCCAGTCACTCTCCATCCGTCGCGTAGTGTTAAATATAAATATTCGTAATAAAACTGGTCCAGAATTTACTTATTTTTCCTTCAAGATAAGGGTGTACTCGAATATCTTAAAATAGACACGCCAGTTGGGATCCAGTTCTGAGTCGTTTTTAAAAAAAAACATGTATATAGTAAAAGGCTTAAAAAACAATCGATGACGATCGTGTAACGAAAGTTATGGGTAACTTTCGTTACACATTGGAATTAATTACTACGTAATGTTTCTTTAAAACGACTCTTATGGACAACACTGTTCAATAATGCATTATATACGCGTTATAATAAGAATGATCAACGGCAGTTAGGGCCTTATGACACTTGCGAGTTGCGAGCGTGTTTTCTATACAATATCAGTGAACGCCTTTTTACTAAATTCGCTCGCAACTCGCAGGTGTGATACGGCCATTAACGCCAACTGGAGAAGAATTTAAGAGGTAGGTACTCATCATCCCTAGATTTCTAATCTATTGATTCCATTTTCTTTAGTCTAATCTAATGTCTCTCTTTTTTTAAAACCTCACAAGTAGAGCCGACCATTTTAATCTGCATCGTACAAAAGTGTAAAGCTGGTTCAACGGCTTTTGAGGGTGACTTTGCATTGCATTATTGAAGTCGACTGTACAAGTATGCAAATTTTGTAAGTTTTTTTTATTATCAGTAATAATGCAGAACCAGAACTAGTTTTTGCAGCGATGACGATACATTTTGATGGTATTAAGGAATAGCATGCTTTTAAATTTATGTCATACCTATCCTTTGTTTTGTGCAGTAAAATGTTCGTCAAAGCCACCGATACCAATACTGACTTATCATTTCTAAGCTTTAAAAAGTTATTAAAAAATCCTACTGAAAAGTTTATTTATGGCATTCAAGAGTTAAGTAGTTACCTAGATTATAAGTAAATAGAGTAAGTAAAGTTCACTTCATTTCATCGTACTTAATACGTACAATTAAAATGACTAAAATGGTTAAATAGGTAACTCGGTTGTTATATTTCATTAAAATAAGTGTATTTACACAAATATTTAAGTACCTACTTGAAAACCATATTTTATAACTAATTATTTTTATAAGAAACAGATCTAATATCTAACTGGTAAAGTTTCGGTAGCCTAAAGGCGCGTCCGTGTTTGCCTCGAGAACCGTTGAAGGCGCGGGTTCAAAACCCGCCCGAAGCATTCAATATTGTTAAATTTTTCGCTTAAGACTGCACCGAGCAAAATGTGAAAAATAGGCAGTTGCCGTTAAGTAGACAACGTCAACACTAGTTGTTTAATCCATTTCTAAACTACGTATATATTTAGCACTTCGAAGAATGTGTTGACAGCTTCTCCGTGGAAAAATTATAATATTATTAATATTTTACCCTAGAAAACTAAGTAAAGTTGGACGAAAATTGTAACATCGTAAGCAGGCGTTAAGTGTTTTTTTATACTTTAACAATGGAAATCTATTCTGATTTTCAGTTAAAAAAAAAGATGAATGTTTACCTTACAATTTATCCGCATCAAATATTTCAATTATTGTTTGGTATTAAAGATCCAGATTTATCAAAAAGTGCTTTTAATTCTCCATACATTTTTACTATGGCGACCGCGCGCCGATCTAAATACGACGTATTCCCCGGGCTCTATGGTTATAGGCGCGTTAGCGGCAGGGACCGGAACCGGTTCCCTTAACAAGGGTTTTTGATTAGGTTATTTTAAAAGTTGTTTTTAAAAACCCTTACATATTGTTAACCCTATGATGTGGTTGTTTCAATGATACGGTTACTGTTTTGTTGCAGTTAACGCGGTTAATAACTACCTTAACTAACCTACCCCGTCCCACTAACAGAGTCTTTAGGGTATTGAACCGAGTTCAAACGAATGTGATCCTTAAGTAATGTGTTATTAGTTCAGTTTTTGAATAGCAGTTATAATAACTACTAACCCTAACTTAATAACCTTAACGTAAGGGTTTTTGAACGAGTTCGAACGAATATGATCCCTAAATTATGTCTTATTAGGTCAGTTTTTGAATAACAGTAACTCAGTAAATTTCTTATCTCTTGCAAGTCATAAACGTGTTTGGCTTGCGAGGTTTGTAACAATATGCTATAAAGCGTCAAATCAGTCAATATTCAACTTTAAGTCTTTGGTGTAGAAACTTCTTATGTTACCATAGTAGCGTTGCTTAACTCGAGCGGCGAAAACAGTGTGTTGTTTGTTTTTTTTTTCATATTTCATCTTTGCCTTTGGGCCTTGGGGCTTGGCTTGACAAATAACTCTAAGACGGAAAAAATAAAAGTCATTCATTTATTTTTGCCGTCACCATTGATATCACATATTGGTTTATCTCAAACACAATTAACTATCATTTCCTTCATTCCCCGTAATACAGATAAGTATTGTTTCGATAAAACAATATAACAATTAATGCGGCATTCAGTTAAGGCACAACTGCATTTTGATTATTCTTAAAACAATAATAAATACCGCGTCTCATTACGGTTTGCGTCTTAGTGTGCAGTAAATGCCATTACCCCGATAACAATAAAATAAAAATAATCCTTAGCATTTCACTCATCCCTTTTCATCTAAGTATATATTTAGGTTGATGTATGCGTCAATAACGAACTTCAAATTATTTTAATAAAATTACACCCTTAAATTGTAAAGATTAGCAATATTAATGATGGTTCTGTGGATATTCTTATTCTTCAAATTGATTTGAACAAGAATATTTCTTGTACTCTGTGTCTTGATTAAATCATGATGCTTTTTTTTATTAATAGTTAAAAACGTAATAATTATAACAACATTAAAAAAAATGTTGTAAGTAATTAATTAAAATGTTATTTGAAACAAAGTAAATTTTGTTATATTATGTATTCTATAACTTTTTTTTTTTTACTATAAAAAGAAAATTATTTACACACAGATGTTATTTTGTCCGGATTTCTGGCTGGTCTCGCTTAGGGGTCACATTTCTCAACCGATTTATGAAGTCTAGATTAATTAATTATATGAAATATTTGTGTCGATAAAATTATTTGAAACTTTTGAAATGGCAGAGGTACGAGGTTTGAAAACTAAAAAAAAAAAAAACAATTTTCATCCATTTGGAAGAAAAAATAAAACAATTTAAATTAATAATCAATTAAATTAGTTAATTGTTATGTTAATTAGTTTAGGTATGAAACTATATTTGATAAGTTTACTAACCTAGTATCATGGACCATCGGTTTATTTAATATATTTTAAATTTGAATTTGAATTAAGTAACAAAGGTTCTTTGTTACCTGCCATAACTTACTATCTCTTTCGCTTTCCGCTGATATTAAAGGGATAGCATACGTTGTTAGGAATAGTAAAAAAAGATCTAAAATTCAGTTGCCTACTGTTAATACTCTTACTAGTATCTTGTCGGTACTTATAATGTACTAGCTGTGCCCCGCGGTGTTACCCGCTCATCCCACGGGAACACTAAATTCGGGATGAAAAGTATCCTATGTCCTTCCCCGGGACTGAAACTATCTATATACCAAATTTCATCTCAATCGGTTCAGCGGTTCAAGCGTGAAGAGGTAACAGACAGACAGACAGACAGACAGACAGACACACTTTCGCATTTATAATATTAGTATGGATGTACGCTGTAAATCTGTTTTTTCAGTAGACAGTTAGTTATAATGAAGTTGTGATGTGACACGAGATATTGCAGTTTCAATTGTACACTTAAAAACAAACCATCAGACCCTACACTCGAAAAGTATATAAGCAACCGTTAAGGAATTCCACTATCCAACTCCTGACTACACCATACGACATTAGTCTCCATATTACCAAATCATTAAAACAACTAAACAAGTGGCTATGTAAGCGGTAAACCTCGCGACTTTACTTCAAAATGGTTGTTATTTGTTATTTTTTACATTAGCAAACCCCATATCTTCGCCATATTGAAAAATTACGAATAACTGAATCAACAATTCATATGAATCGGACCTCTAGTCGACAACAGCCGGAAATCCGAACATCTGGACATATGAAAGCATTTTAGGACAAGCTGATACGGAGATGCGTTGCTTGTTTAAAAAAATACTCATCAAAATACCTACTTAGGTAACAAAATCTAACCGACTGTACAATAAAATTAATCCAAGTAACATTATAATTGAACGTTATTTGAAATGTATTAGTACACTCGGGTGCAAAGAAATCGGACCACCCCAGCATTTTTAGCAGTTTTCCATTTTCTATTAAAACTGTAAGCTCGACCATAACAATTTAAATACCACGTGATAGATAATTTTCTGCCCTATCAAATGACACCAATATTCAAGGGCGGGAATGGATATTGTGCAAAATGTGGGCGTGGAAATCACCCCCCTCCAACTGCCTCGTTAACGCATGCACTAATTGGCCACCTACCATTAGGCATAAAACCAGTAATTATCATTGTTTATGCATCATTCGTAATTGATACGTCTTCCTGAACACTGCTCTCATCGACTCGACCCTGAAAAACTGAAGAAACATGGATACTACCCCAAATGAAGCCGCCCAAGCAGTTGCCCTGTTGCAGAGTGGGCTTAGTCAACGTGAAGTGGCTCGACAACTGAACCTATCGAAGTCATCAGTTCAACGTGTGTACCAGAGGTTCCGCGAAGATCAGACGTTCTCCAGAAGACCCGGAACAGGCAGAACTCGCAGTACTTCAGAGAGAGATGACCGTTTTATCGCTGTTTCCTCGCTACGAAATCGTCGATTGAATGCTGTTCAGCTTCAGCAGAAGCTCCGAGAGACCCGGAATGTGTCTATCAGCCGATGGACTGTCAGAAGAAGACTGAAGGAGAAGGAATTGACAGCTCACAGGGCTGCCAATGGCCCAAAACTTACCCCAGGACACCGCGGTGCACGACGTGTCTTCGCTCGCGAACATGAAGATTGGACCCTTCAGCAATGGAGGTCCGTACTTTTCTCCGACGAGTGCAGGATAACTTTGTTCGGTAATGATGGACGAGCACGAGTTTACCGGAGGCCTGGGGAGCGGTTTTCTCAATGCTGCATCGAGGAACGTGTTGCCTATGGTGGCGGGTCAATCATGATCTGGGCTGGCATTTCTCTGGAAGCGAAGACGGACATTGTGTTCATCACAGGGCCAGGTACAAGGCGAAATGCGGGCGGTTTGACTGGTCCTCGATACGTAGAGGAAATCCTGGCTGATCATGTGGTTCCATTTAAGCATTTTATCGGCGATGACTTCATCCTCATGCAAGATAACGCACGGCCGCATACAGCCCGGGCCACTACGGACTACCTGGAGGAGGTGGGCATCAGCGTTATGGAGTGGCCAGCACGAAGTCCTGACCTGAACCCGATCGAGCACATTTGGGACGAGCTGAAAAGAAGAATCCGAGCCAGAAATCCCGCCCCTGAAACTTTATTGGAGCTTAGGTATGCGATCGAAGAAGAATGGGCGGGCATCCCTCAAGATACCGTAAGAAAATTAATAAGGTCGATGAAAAACCGTATGACGGCCTGTCGTAGGGCTAGAGGAGGCAATACACGATATTAAATTGCTGAAAATTGTTTTAATTTTTACTCGATTTCCTTAGAACCACAGTTTTCCCCTTAGGCAAAAGTTTTACTCCAGTACGCATTTTTAGGGCGGTAACGTTCTAAGCCCTGAAAATTTGAACGTATTGGCCGCACACCTTCGGAAATCAGATGAATTTATAGAGGAAAAGCTTACCATTCATATGGTATATAATATGTTATGGCCACCCTTACAGTTTTTACAGAAATTGGAAAATTTGTTAAAAATGCTGGGGTGGTCCGATTTCTTTGCACCCGAGTGTATAATACATAATCATTTTGTCTTTTTTTCTTTAATTAATAAAATAAGAATTCAATTTTTATGTTTATCCTAATCTGTGCGCTAATAGCGTCTTGCCAGCATCAACGCGATTTCTATAATGATACCTTTAAAAGTATTTACCATATTATAATCATGCTATGTTCATAAAATAAAAATACATTTTAGGTGTGTAAATAATTTACTAGAATATACATTTTTTAATCAGATAACAACAATAGTAAGTTTAATTATACTAACTAAAACTATAAAAATATCATCATCACAGTTTAACTTGCATAATCAGTTTTGATAACTACCTATTCTTAACAATTAATACTTATAACACCTATACATTAAAAACACCATAATAAAAAAAACAATGACATAAATCACAGAAATTAAAAAATCAAATCAGTTTAAAATTAGACCATATCAAATATTATACTAAATTATGGATTACTTATTATTTACGTAATTTTAGAACAGCCGTATGATACAATTCTGTCATAAATTTTACACGTGCCCACATGTCCTTCAATTTATCGTCCGGTACGGTACGTCTTCTAACAATTCTTTGAATTCAGCCAAAATTTCTTTACGTTTTTCATAACCTTCCTTCATCTCCTGATTTCACTTTGAGTCTGAAATAAAAAAAATATATACTTAATTTGGTGTTTCATTTTAAGTTTAGTAAGAAATACGTCACTAATATTAGAAATGTAAGCGTCGTCCAATAAAGTACAACGTTCATGCATGGCCTATTTTTTGTTAGAAATGCTAAACTGGCAGCTCTAAGGATACCCGAACATTATAAGTAAATTGGAATAATGCAAGATACATATATATACTTATGATTTTTAGCTAAATGTGCCAACATATTCTGAATAAAATGTATAAATATATATATAATTAGAATATGGTTAAAAAAAAAACAAACATATTGCAGATACTATTAAGGAAAAAATATCAGTTCGAGTACCTTTAAGGTCGATAGTATTTACAACGATTTAATGGTAAACAAAATTGAAATATAATCATAATAAGAATGCATAACTTACCAGTTCCTTCCGTCTTTCAAGTTTATTTACAAAGTCACTATATTCCTCGGGAAAATTGCATGGCAGTGGCAGCAAGCGCTTTTTGTAGTACCTTTTAAAGTTTTTTTTTTAATATTTGTTATTTTATGGTACCCGTTTGTAACTGACCAGTTGGACGATTTGGAGGATACTGAGTAACTAACGCTTAGCATCCATGATGCTTCAAAACAATACTAATCCCATCTCTTTCTTACATTTTTTATCTAATCTGTCATTTTAAAACAGCACGTTGCACACTTAAAAATACCATGCTGCAAGTCGAACTCTCTTTTGTTCTTAAACGATGGTTTTTACTGTTATTAGGTATAACGTTACCAGCAAAGCTGCCAATCGCTCCTCGATAAGAAAAAAAACCGGCCAAGAGCATGTCGGGCCACGCTCAGTGTAGGGTTCCGTAGTTGCTCATCCTTCACAATCAACTGCTGTTTTAAGCCCGAGTTTTAAGTTAAGAAAGATTTCAAGCTCTATAAAAAGGTCGTAAACGCCCTAGAAACTGTAATCACTTATTACCTTCTGGAAGTCAACTTACGTCCTTTAAAAGAAAAAATATGAAATTTGGCGATAACTCAAAAACAGCTCGACCGATTTTGTTCAATATAGTTTTCATTGAAAGTAATTATAAAGCCTCATTTACAAGAATTTTTCCGATTTTTTTTGACCCGTGGTTAAAAAGTTAGAGGGGGAGGGGGACACTATTTTTTTGTTTTCGGAGCGAATATTTACAAAACTACTGACTATCAAAAATAATGTTAGGAGACCCCAATTATTTTTACAAGACCTATTAAACGACACCCCACACACTAGTGTTGAAAAGAAAAAAAAATCACCCGAACTTTAGGTGTTCGAGAGGTACCCGAAAAAATTTTTTTTTTTAATTTTTTTATTTACCGATCTGTCGGCGTTATACATACACATACTCATACCAAATTTCAGCTTTCTAGTACTAATATCACGGAGCTAAGCCGCGGACGGACGGACGGATGGACAGACGGACATGGCGAAACTATAAGGGTTCCTAGTTGACTACGGAACCCTAAAACCAGTATGAAAATTATAGTTATTTTTTAATAGATATTATTACTTTTTTATTAGCAGAACAATCACATCAAATTATCAACTAATTAACAACATCAGTGTAAGCAAAGATAAAGTACTTATTATCTAATAACAACAACAAAAAACAAAAAGTCAAAACAAAACTAGTCTAAAAAAAACACGGCAATACGTAAACATTCTGCCAACTCCGCTCATCTATAACGATCCTTCAAAGTTCAGTTCCAAACCCTAACGCGATAGGGTTTAGAGTTAACTGCTATAAATAACCCTTACGCGTTAGGGTTTTAACCGTAACTGTGTAACTGTGTTGAGGTTGTAGTTAACTGTTATGATAGGGTAACCTTAACATAGGGTTACCAAATGAAAAGGTTACCTTATGTTATGGTTACCAAATTGTTAGGGTTACCTTATATTAGGCTTAACTTTAAAGAGGGGTTTTCCGGTCCCTGGTTAGCGGCTAACGCTCGGCGCAGTCTTAAATGTAAACATTGGTACTTACTTATAGTGTCATCTTGGGTATTCGTTATTAGAAACTAATTTAGCACCTAGTGATTAATAACAAATACCTGTGATGACAACATTGATATGAAATGATTTAATATATAGCCTTTAGATAGTACTTATTTTTACATTGCCGCATTTCATGTAGCCAACATTTTACCTTTGACTTGACTGTACACATAATCGGTTTAAAAAAAACAGGCTTATTCCTATGGATTATAAGCTGAAACATGACATCACTAGGTATCGGGTTGCGTCATTAGGCCCCATTCTCCTCATTGAACTTCATTATCCTTAATCTGCTCTAAAAGGCATATCTTGGTAAGAAAATGGTTCATCGACGATTTGCTTTTGAATGTACAAAAATGCATGTCTGCGGACAGTCACGCATGAATATATATTAGTGCTGGCCAATCAATATAAGAAATTAAGAGATCTAAGTAGATTGACATCATTCAATGTTTGAATAGGAAGATTATTTTATTTATTAAATAAATTTCATCATTTTGTATGTTACAAAGACTGGTGAAAAATGAGTATTTTCTGCAAATCACTATTTTACTTTAGTTCTTACTAAAGAACCACACTATACTACGTTTTCAGTTGTAGGCTACGAGCATTGTACCTAATGTTTGACCCGAGCAATGGAAGGCATTGTTATCACTGCACATTGTATTTTTCTAGTCAAGGACCGCAAATGATACTTCATGTATTATACCAGTATATATACCATATATATATACCAGTTTGAAGGGCCAAGTACTGGTCTCAATCAAGACCACAATGCGGCCATAAAAAACTAGTCTGATCCGAGTTAATTCTGACCTCAGATTCACTGCCGAAGTAAAGTTGGATTTAATGTTCTCAATTGACAGTAATACAGATTAGATCATAGAATGCATGATCACAAAAAAATGCAGTGGCTGTTGTGTTGGTACGTTATTATCTTCTACAAATATAAAAGAAGAAACTGACTGACTGACATATCAACGCACAGCCCAAACCACTGGTTCTAGAGAGTCCAAATTTGGCACGTAGGTTCCTTATAAGGTGTAGGGGTGCACTAAGAAAGGTTTTTTCAAAATTCACCCCCTAAAGGAGTGAAATGGGGGTCCTATGGGGAAACAAGATTAGTTAGACTATTTTATTCAAAACTTCATAGTAGTATTTCTAACAATAAATGAAAAAACACGTATTTCAGGTTTTTTGAAAATTCAACCCTTAAAAGGGAGAAATGTGGTGACAAAGTCTGAAAATCAACATGGGTATTGTTTTTATGGTTTATCGGGTCACTGATTACGAAAACCGCGACGATTTTAAAATCCAACGTGGCGGACGTGAGTTACCATCTCCCCTGTTGGGGTGAAATGGGGTTGAAATTTCTATACTAAACCGCTGGCTCTAGAGAATCCAAATTTGGGACGTAGGGTTGCACTAAGAAAGGATTTTTCAAAATTCACCCCCTTAAGGAGTGAAATGGGGGTCGTAAGTTTGTATAGGGAAAAAAGATTAGTTAGACTATTTTATTCGAAACTTCACAGGAGTATTTTTAACAATAAATGAGAAAACAAGTGCTTCAGGTTTTTTGAAAATTCAACCCCTAAAAGGGAGAAATGTGGTGAAAAAGACTGAAAATCAACATGGGTAATGTTTTTATGGTTTATCGGGTCGCTGATTACGAAAACCGCGACGATTTTAAAATGCAACGCGGCGGACGTGAGTTACCATCTCTCCTGTTGGGGTGAAATGGGGTTGCAATGTCTAAATACTAAACCGCTGGTTCTAGAGAGTTCAAATTTGGCACTTAGGTTCCTTATAAGGTGTAAGGGTGCACTAAGAAACAATTTTTCAAAATTCACTCCCTAAAGGGTTGAAATGGGGATGTGGTGACAAAGTCTGAAAATCAATATGGGAATTGTTTTTATGGTTTATCGGGTCGCCGATTACGAAAACCACGACGATTTTAAAATCCAACGTGGTGGACGTGAGTTACCATCTCCCCTGTTGGGGTGAAATGGGGTTAAAATGTATTAAAACTAAACCGCTGGCTTTAGAGAGTTCAAATTTGGCACGTAGGTTCCTTATAAGGTATAGGGGTGCATTAAGAAAGGATTTTTTAAAATTCACCCCCTAAAGGAGTGAAATGGGGGTCCAAAGTTTGTAAGGGGAAACAAGATTAGTTAGACTATTTTATTGGAAACTTCACAGGAGTATTTCTAACAATAAATGAAAAAAACACGTGTTTCAGGTTTTATTGAAAATTCAACCCCTAAAAGGGAGAAATGTGGTGACAAAGTCTGAAAATCAACATGGGCATTGATTTTATGGTTTAACGGGTCGCTGATTACGAAAACCGCAACGATTTTAAAATCCAACGTGGCGGACGTGAATTACCATCTCCCCTGTTGGGGTGAAATGGGGTTGAAATGTCTAAATACTAAACCGCTGGCTCTAGAGAATCCAAATTTGGCACGTTGGGTTGCACTAAGAAAGGATTTTTCAAAATTCACCCCCTTAAGGAGTGAAATGGGGGTCGTAAGTTTGTATAGGGAAAAAAGATTAGTTAGACTATTTTATTGAAACCTTCAAGGAGTATTTCTAACGATAAATGAGTAACCACGTGTTTCAGGTTTTTAGAGAATTCAACCCCTTAAAGAGGAGAATATGGTGACAAAGTCTGAAAATCTTTAAGGGTAATGTTTCTATAGATTATCGGGTCGCTGATTACTATAACAACAATATTGAAATATAACAGCAATACTGAAAATAAACAGGGGTATTCTTTCTATGGTTTATCGGGTCACTGATTACCAAAACAACAACGATTTTAAAAACAAACGTGGTGGACGTGAAATACCGTCTTGCCTGTTGGGTGCGATGGTGTTGAAATGACTAAATATGAGTATGGGTGTCATTTTTATGGTTTCTTGGGACGTTAATTACGAAAATGCCAGCGAACGCGAAGTTTGAAGCGAACTTTATTTGGATACAGTAAAAGCTGGGATCGCTTGATTTGAGTGCTTGAGTTTTCGGTTTGATTTGTTAAAGTGGAGTTGTGATAATATCAAAATTGGGCAAGTGCGAGTCCGACTCGCGCATGAGGGGTTCCATAATATATAACAAGTTTGTTGTATGGGAGCCCCTCTTAAATATTTATTTTATTTTATTTTTAGTATTTTGTTGTTATAGCGGCAATAGAAATACATCATCTGTGAAAATTTCAACTGTCTAGCTATCACCATTCTTGAGATACAGCCTGGTGACAGACGGACGGACGGGCGCATGGACAGCGAAGTCTCAGTGATAGGGTCCCGTTTTTACCCTTTGGATACGGAACCCTAAAAAGGGGAGCGTTTAGCTTCCCCAAATTTCATTTGTCATAAATGTATCACTTGCCATAATATTCATTTGCCATAAACGTTTTATTTCATAAATCATAAACTCTTCGGAGTTTCTTTAATATTATTCATGGAGAGTCATTAGGTTAGGTTAGGTTTATTTTATGAAATCCCGAAAAGCTTCAGCTTACAGAGAAAAATAGATTTATGGCAAATGAATATTATGGCAAGTGATAGATTATGGCATATCAAATTCGGGCAAACGATAGAGAGACCATAAAAAGTATTTCCCAGTAATATTAGAAAAACGAAAGTCTGTGTATGTTTGTTACTTCTTCACGCTAAAACGGCTGGACGGATATGCATGAGGGAAATGCAGATTGTAGATTATACCCTAACTTAACAAATAGCCTACTTTTAATCCTGAATAAAAGAGCATTGTTCCTGTAGGATGATATATACTATATAGGAACGCGAGCGAAGCCGCTGGTTAATGCTAGTTGTATATAAAACTAGAAAGTGCAACTTTGTCCACGTTTATTTTTCTTTATCGTAGTCGGGTAAAATGCATCCTATAATCCTTTTGAGATGTCCACTAAAATAAAAATTTGGTAAGGTCCGTTGGGATAATAAGTGTACCTATATTTGGTATTAAATTTGGTATTTGGGTGATATGGTTTTGAAACTAACCGTTCTCTTATTTTTATAACAAATAGTGCCAGACTTTAGAAAAACAGGGTAGGGTAGTTTATAAAAAAAAAATGTTTTAATCATAAAAGACTCACTTGTCTTCAAAGACGCAATTGTCTCGATTGACCTTAAAAGAAAGTAAAATAAAACTAAATTAAACGTTTGTGATATCACAACGTACGTACGTTACGTATGACATATGTCATACGTAAGATATCTAACGTCAGATAAAATGGGGATCATCGTTATCCTTTAAGCTGCAATTTCACACCGCTAGTCGATGAAAACGTTGCAACTTCTGAACTGTACGCGATTTTGGCAATAGCCCACGCATGCGTTCTAAAACCTCAAACCAAACTTTGGCCAAACGTAAACAGACTTCTTATGTGCAAACTTGTGTTTTAATACTAAATCAAATCTTGGAAAATACTAGGCTAGAAAATGACCTAAGCTATTAGTTTAAAAATATATAGATGTGCGAATGAAGATAAAAGATGACTCATCAAGACTTCATAGGAGACTTGATATGTAAGTACCTACTGATATTTATTTATTTTATTTTAGATGGTAAGGAACAAATAAAACTAAACTATTAACCTTAACTTAATTAAGAAAATAAATATCAACTAAGAAATGTCAATAATTACTTATAGCTAAAATATTTATAAAAACTGACATCCGATGGAATAGTCCCGAAAATGCTAGCAGCATTGCAACATTTTTTTCGTGAGTGTTTTATTTTAAAAACGAAAAGTAATCGATGAATTGCTTAATTTCTGGTTTTTCTAAAAATCATAATGAATGGAAAATATTGTAGTAATTAATAGCAACTTTGCGTTAAATGACTGAACACAATGTTGACATAGTTTAGGTGAAACAAAGGAACAATTAGCAAATTTAAAAAATATTACACTTTTCATTTTCGTGCTGGTGCTTTACTGCAAATAAAGTACTAGCGAAACTTATTATTATCTGTAAACAATAAGTTTACAATTTATTCTTATATACGCTGATTTAATGTACCTACTTATTTTTTCCATCGCTTCCTAAAATTATTCAATAAGTAGCATAAAGCTTATAGGTTTGAGAAATGTTTAATTAGGTACTTAAATTACAATTTAAGTCTATTTTTTTATTCTGAATACTTAAAAGACATATTTATATTCATACTTTTCAAACTCCCCGTCCAGGCGGTAAACTTCGTTCCTCCCGAACTCTCAAACTCTCCATTCCTTCGCACCATTCTGGTTTCATGTCCAATTCTTTCGCCGTTCAGGCAAGTCGTCTTTGGAATACACTCCCTCTCTCTATTAGACAATCCCCAAGCAAGGTAGCTTTCAAACGGATGCTACGTAAGCACCTGATCGAAAAAGAGCTCGAATAGTGTCTCATCCTATTCAGTAGACACTTCATCGTATTTATTATTATATTATATATAATATACATCTTATAGTATGTAAATATATGTATCATTGTATTTATGGTAGTTAAGTTATATAATATACATGTATTCACTTGTATCTTGGATGCTCTCCGAACGATTAATTTTCTACTCTGCACCCACTTGAAGCATCTCTGTTTGGCCCTATGGTTGACTGGTAGAGAATGCCATTAGGCTAATGCCTAATGGCATTGATTCATGAACTTAATAGTTCGCCATTTGTACTGACTTTTGTTTTGTGCAATAAAGTTTAAATAAATAAATAAATATTTGTATTTGTGCCTTTTCATGTGTATTTAATTTAATCAGAATAATATGTATAACTATAGGTACCTATACCTACATGTTGTCTGTCAATTTAGTATTGTATAACAATAAATCAGAGGTCTTTGGAATATTTGTAACAAGAGTTTGTAGTAAGTTTATCTCTACGCACAAGATCTTGAAGGGCATTTCACCCAACTTTCCTTTCCGTAACCAACTTCAGAATGGTACGACGAACGCCGCAGTGCGCACTGCGCAGCGCCGCCCGCTGCAACGTCACTTTAGTTGACCACCACGAGCGAAACGGGAAAACATAAGAAACACTAGGAAAACAAACGAAATAACCAATGTTATTCTAGAAATAATGATAAAGTCGCGATCGTTGCTTGTTTTTTACACTTTATGATATAAAAGACGGTGGTTATGTGAATCGTGCATCGGTTGTGATTTTCCGGTAAGAGTAATTTGTTGCTGTTAATTTTATTATTTACTCTATTGATTTTAACATTACACATGTGAAAAGTACGTATGATATAAATAATGGAAAAGGATAAGAATGATATTGATAATTTCCTTTGATGAATTGGCACAAACATCCCATCATTGCTTGGATTTACAAACTAGTGCCCGCAAGGAGCCGTGTATAGATTGAGGTTAAAAATAAAAACCCTGTCCCTGTCTAAAACATTGATTAATTTTAGCTTCAAAAAGGTATTACAATTACATACTTACTTTGTAAAATGACAAAAACATAATACTTATTCTTGTTGTCAAAGATCGTAGGGTAAGGAACCACTTTACAGAATTTTCCTCACATATTTTGTATATACATTATTGTAGACCTATTACTTTCTAGAACTGTCTAGAAATTTCTGATTTCGCCAGTTTTAAGTCATATTACAACCATTCGTTATTGGCATGTTTTACTTTTAGCGCTCAATAATAATTAAAAAACCTCAGAGCAATTTCACGACGTCTACATCAATTTATCTCGCGTGTCTATAATTAATTACGAACTGTTGACCAATAGGGCATTGACATCATTTTTATTTAAAAAAATAGCACATTTGGGGTTGCCTGCACTGCGCCCAATCGATCGGGGCAGCGCGCATGCGTAATACATCCCTCTGTACGTCAGTGACGATAGAGCACGGCTCGCGACAACATGCCGAAACCCACCCCCGAAGAGGATCTTGTCATACCCCCACAGGACCAAAAGATATGTGGGACCATCTGTATCTGTCAAATGACAGCCGTCCTCAGCGCGGTCGCCCTGGTCTACCTCACCGTGGCCATTTACATGCCTTATACAAGGGCCACCGCTTCAGGAATCGATCCAACACCAATCATGTGCACGACAACCCGAGCCATCAATAAGGACAACTGTGACTGGGGATCCTGTGGAGAATGGTGCCTCAGCAAGACCTCAGGAGCCTGCATCCAGATCTACGTTAATGTCAGGAAGAACGGAACGTCTTTATTGCTCTCAGAGTGTGGAAGTGCAGCTAATAAAACCTGCTACGGTATAGATCAGGAAAACGCGAAGAAATACCACTGCATCCGAGATGAGTGTAAAAATCTGACCGGAACTTTTAACTGTACAGAAGGAAAGTGTATCAATATTACAGACGCATTTGAATGTGCTTTCCGAGAAACAGATCCCCCGTTAAAATGTTCTGGAAAGAGAGGAAAGATAACATGTATAGATGTACATGGATTGTTTTCCTGCAATAGAGGAACTTGTAGAAAAATAAAAACTCCGTATAATTGCGACCGCCGGTGTGTTGATATTCCGACCCGTAACAAAAACGTCATAGTGTTAAGTGGGGACAGAGTATTTCTAGCAAAATGTACTAAATTAGCCCAAGAAGATGGAGGTAGCATAGTTTGGACGGACAATGGAGAAGAAGTTTTAATGTTATCATGTCACGCTGTTCACAATGGAACTTCTGGCGTAGTGGCAGTCGATTGCATAAATGCTGCATTGCTACCTAAGGCAGAAATATCAGACTTGACTAATTTCACGTACCTCCAATACTTGTACCAATCCAGAGCTGTTCAGAACCGTGTAATTGCTCCTTCAGAAGTTGAACTGACTCTAGCTAATGATAGTCGTTTGATGATTAATCTGGAAGGCTGTGTGAATACCCTCGCTGATGAGTGTAAAGAATTTCTGAAAGATTACGGCAGAGATGGTGCAGATCACAATGCCAAAGCGAGATTCCCTTGTTTCTACACAGAAAACAATCCAGATACCGTGGTTGCTCGCTTTGATTTGGATACGACCTATCGCCAGTTTTTGGTGGCTCTGATACTACCAACAGTCTTAGTTGTGGTGTCTTGTATAACGCTGATGCTGTGCCAACGAACAGTAGAAGTTGGTGACGATGCTAAGATGAGATTCAAGAGCTGCGCTGGTGGACAAGCAGAAATGCAAATGTCTCCAAACGATCCTGTTTCTCCACTTTGAGATCAGTCACGTAAGAATTGTGGTTCCATTGAATTTTTTGTATTGCCAATTTTTTATATTTATAATGAAACTTACCTAATCAAAAGAAATTTAACGATTTAAGTTAGAATAATGAAATATTGCGTGATTTAGAAATGTATCTTTCCATGTTAAATACAAATGCAGGTTCAGTGACATAACTTTGTCTATGTATTTCATTTTGAACATTACGTTTACGTTTCGTCGAGAAAAAAAATATAAAAGAAAAATTTCTGGAAAACTAAATGTGGTTAACATCAAAATGTAATTAAGTTTATAAAGAATATAAATGGGTGCTTAAAACCTTTCTATTTAATAGAACGTTAACATAATAATTTATTCTTAAGGCTTTGTTTTATTCCTACGTACTATAATGTAAATGCCCTTGACACGATTGTTACGTGACCAAAATGAATTCCAGCCATTGAATATTTCATTTCAATTGTACCTTACCTACTCGAGCACGAATGTTCCTATTTTTAATTCAACAGTATTGATGTCTTGCAATAAATTGTTCACCACAAAATTGACATGACGTGACCTTGAGTATCATTTATTGAACACTCAACAAATTGCTTCTAACTTTTATTATAAGTACAGTTTAATTTCTTATTGGAATAAAATATGCTTTTAGAACTAAAATCACTCTCGAATTCTGATTTATCTTAGGACATGCATTGACTGTTTCTGATATAATACGATTATAACTCCATTTTCTACTTTCTCTTTCCAGGCGTTCCCCTCCTCTGCGAGGGCCCGGCTAGTTCACTAAGAGACGATTAAACGCTTGCTATGATGCGCGCTTAACCCTCAGCTCCATGTCTACTATGAGCAGATCTCGCACTAGCCTCTCCCCGGCCGCCTCCGAGAGGTCCACCCTCCCGATGGGTGCCTCCGCAGAGCCGGGGAGCCCCGAGTTCCAACCCCTAGAGCCTACGAGGGAACAGCTGCTTGCACATTTCTTCGAAAGATTCAAATTTTACACATCACTTTGCCTCGGGACGTCAGCTATACTCGCTGTGTTCGCTTTTCTCTTCTTAATCCCGTTTGTGGTTGAACCAGCTATACAAACCATACTGGCTGAATTTGTCCCTGAAGCAGGGATATGTTCCGTGTCAGCACACGTTCACGCTGAGACACTGACGAATTGCACGTGGGCATCTTGTAGAGAAGGCTGCACGACTGCACACACCAAGTGCCACAAGATAAGGGTGAATTTAGCTAGAACCCCGTTCGTTGAAGGTGGGCCTATACCAGTAGAATGGGACGAGACAGACTTGAAATTTCTTATAAACCCTGAAGGTTGTGGATATCCTCCAAGAGTAAACTGTTCAGTGTTTGCAAATGACTACGCTGGACCGAATGCGCCAAAGATATTCCCTTGCTACTACAGTTTGACGAGGCCAGATTTGGTAGTGGCGAGGTATTCTTGGGATTCTACGATTCGAGGGTTGGTTTTGGCTCTGGTGCTACCCACGACGGTGTTCGTCTTCAGTCTAAGTGTCCTCGCGTACTGGCACTGTCGTTGTTGCGACAGGGCTTGCAATCGAAGAGTGCACGCAGAATCATTCGCTAGTAAAGAGGAGTAAGTATTATTGCTTTTGCTGTAACATATATTAATATTTTACCAATGATATGAATTTCTTTATCATTTTATTTATTTTGTAGATATTGTTTAATTTCATTTGCATTATTGATGTTCTTAAATGCTGGACTTTCAGGTCCGATAGCGATTTCAAGTTTGGTGATGGAAGAACATATTTACATCATTAGTTAAATTACGGATCTAGTAATTTTTCAAGTATGTTTATCATTGAACTTTGTGCACAGTGTAGAGTGAAACATTTATGTTAAATCCTCTTCACTCAAAACTGCATCCCTTGCCTAATGTTTACGACTTTATCAAAATTATCCTTACTTCTTACATTAAGAATATAAGCTTTTTTTCTTTGGTTAGTTTACATATTTTATTGCCGTCAAAAAATATACTTTATGAATATAATATTATTTTTATTTATTTTAAGTATCGTAAAGGTTAGGCTATTTAGTAGTGTATTTAATGTAATAATACGAATATTAATTTAATGATATTTAGTATACATTGTATTCATTTTAGGCATTATACCTATATAGTAAAACACGCAATCGCACTTTTTCAATTTCAGTAGTCCATAATTGAAGCACGTACTCGTACGAAAATAAAAAGTAAATGCAGTCATTTTCCGCTATCACATAAAAATCTGTGTTTATTACTACATAATATCACGTAATTAATTATGTTGGCTTTATTGAAATCAAATGTAGGTAGATATTGTGAGTACTCCGTTCACTTAAAATCATATCCAGTTACGTAGACGCAAGGAGTTACTGTTAACTTTGATTTTTAGGCCTAAAATCGGTAATGTTTCAACCTTTATCATATATATGTACAAATATTTTATAAATATAATAGCGTATCGTTATGCATATTGTAATGATAAAATATTAAAGAAAATATATGAACAATCTTGACGGCGCAGTCTTATATTGATTTACTAACATAATTTTAAAATAAAATGCAGACAAAACTCATTTACCATGTTGTTAAATTTTGTTGTACTATTTGGCATATCCGTGCTTTGTATTTCCTATTTTTCTTTCATTGTATTCGACGCTGCGTCATTGATTTGTTTAAAGTTTCGATCGTCGCTCACAAAATACACTGTACTTTTTAAAGACCTCTGTTTCACAATAGTGACATTTGTGACAATTCTACAAGTGAAGTGACAACGATAAACCTGTCGTCGATTGGTAACATTAACAAAGTTATATAAAACGCGTAAAGTACGTACAATGAACCCTCAGAAAAGCCCCCGGGTTCGGTTGTTTAAAGAGCTCACAGACAGTACGTAATTTTTAAAATTTGCTCTGATTGTGAAATCGGCATCGGGCATTTGAGTCTGATTGTATTCTAAAAGATAAGCACAAAATGTGACGTTTCTTTTTACAGTAGCAAGCTCCTCTGCGAGTTGGACGACGATCCCAGTGACGACGTGTTCTGACGCCGCGCTACCTCCGCCCGCCGCCGCGCCTCCCCCCGTACGGGTTACACTCAGCTGTGAAGTATGGCGTACACTAGCGCTAGCCGAATACGTCGAGGCAGCTACGTTTTGGTTTAAAGATGGTAATTTATCAAACATCAATTTAGTTTAAATAAAAGTTCAAAAAATATCGCCATGAAACCACGACAGTTGATGAAAATTGTTGGAGGTGGCAATCTCAAACTGCGTTGATATAGCTAATTAAATTAGAATTTTTACTGAAAGGTCGATGAAAATTTTTATCTTCGAGCAGGCTCCAAAATGACACTTCCAACGAGCCAACGCGTGCGTCTTACCTATTAAAATATCCAAGAAAACTTCTTGGGAATCTAACTTTTCAACCAGTCAAAGTGATAAACACAAACTAAAAAACGATGCTACCTCGATGTGTGTGACTTGAGCGTAACCGCCTTAAGCGTAATCACGCTATGCTTACCAAGCTAGATTTATAGTCTGATTATTAAGGAACGTGAATTAGATGGTGAAGGTTGTGCTTTACTTATTTAAAATTTAATTCATTCTAAAATCATAATTTTTCTACTTAATCAAGGATGTGGTTTTGTCCGGTATTCATTTATAAATAGTTTGTTTAGTGAATCTGGGAGGAATTAATACTAAAACTTACGAAAAGAATTTTAAAAGTTGGTGAATTTGACTTGAATGTGAATTCATTAGTGAGCAGATTATTAAATTTATTTCTACAAAAATGTAGACACTTAACAATATTTTTTTCATATGGTTGTCATGACGTTCTAATGTTTTATCATATACATAGATCAAAATAAAAACACTAAACCTTTAATTTGAACTAAATAGAAAATTAATTGATTATGTTTTCCAAAAGTAAATTGGACAAGATCGAGCGAAGATATTTTTTTTAATAATTCGAAGTATGTTTTAAATAAAGTATAAACAACCTTGTAAAGCGACTGATTATTATATCGATATTTAACAGTCATCGCTAGCGTTTTAAACAAAAAACAACATTTTAATATGGGAAGGCCCAGGCAGTATTAAATTTTAACTTTGGCGGCGTGGCTTTTGCTTCAAATAAAAATAAAATGATGTGAAAAAGTTAAAAAAAATACGTCTCTCTATTCTAAATTGAGCTATGCCGGTTAGTTTGTAAGTTTAATATAATTTGCTTCCGAAAATGTCCAAGGAAGATAGGTAATAATAAATATATATCAATGATTTAATTGTGTTGTACAAAAATAGTCGAATGTAAAAAATAACACAAATTATACTAAAGGTTTATGATATTTGTGTTGATAGCAAAGAACATAATCATATAATTTTTGGTTATACATATATGTGATATTAACATTAAAAGTATGTATCTACTAAAAACGATTATTCAGAGTATTTTCTGCGTTTTAATCACGAAAACATGTACATAAATGTCTCGACTATTCATTAATCATTTGTCTTTACGACTGTGTAGAAACAAATAATTACTATGGCCTATGGGGTAAATACATATGGAAATTTTCGTTTAATACCCTCTTGAGTAATGCCAAATTTGTTTTTTGTGTTAGACTCAAATTAGGAATTAACCCTGTTTAGTGTTTACTGTTTGAAACCTCTTAATTAAATTCATGTTATATTTAAATTATGCTGAACTGTAAATAATATGATTTAGAAAATCTATAGGGTATCGCCCGCTTACTTGGTCTTAACATCACCAAAAATGCATCTCTATAAGGTACTTAAATAATTTCTAACAAAATTGTACTTTAAAATTATATTAGTCATATCAAGAATGCAAGTAGTAATTAATAATTAATCTTTTGAATACTAATTACATTAAACTAAATTTTAGTACATGTTTTATTTAACTAGTAATTTTTCGTATTCCTGCGTTTGCTTATTTATTTATGCTGCCATTGCTATTTTGCGGTATGATATTTATATAGAGATGTAAATACGTATCAAATCTATTCCTGCGTTTGTTAAGGGCAGCATTTTTTCAGAATAATTTTTTGAATGTATTATTTAGTAAAGGCTGATTGTAAAAGTTTGAAATAATTGTCGCATTTTCAACAGACACTAACAGTTATTTGCTTAAAAAAGTGTTAAGTTAGTAGAGTACCAAATACTCATTGCAAAATAAATTATGTTACGTTATAATGACTGTGTACTTAAAGTACGTTACTGAATTTCATTCACAATTTAACGTTGTAGTTGGCCGACGTGGTTGGATTCGCGGTGTAGTGCAGCTGCCGTTGAAGCCGACGGTTATGGGTTCGAATCCCGGCAAGGACACATATTTGTGATATTATCGTCATACATATTATTATTTAAAACATTAATAAAAACTGACCATAAATAAGTTCAACTGACAAATAGTATATGTGAGTATCTGCCATGTCTTTGTGATATTAAAAAGATTTAAAATAATATTATAAATACTGTATTCTGTATATCATCCGTAGTGATACTACCCAACCAGCAAAATCGCACTAACAACAGTCTAAAGACTACAAATTTTCGCTCTTATATTGATCCTATATCATCGTATAAGCCTGGATTTGGGCGCAAATTATAAGTGTATTTACTTTATATCGTCCTAATATTAGTCTAATTGAATACTGATTGCATTTACAGTAATCTTGCCAAAACTAATTTAAGCTGCCTTAGGCTAATATCGCTCTCACGTAAGTGTTTTGTAAGCCCACATAGACGCATATTGGTCCAACGTTAGAATCTTGTGAGCCTAAACAAGCTTATTTTGATTACTTTGTATGTTTTGAGTGAAACTGCAGCGTGACAATAAAAAGTAAATATTATTGTCACAACTGTTTATGAATTACCTAATAGTGATGGTAACGTAATAAAATAACGTGTTTGTGAAAATCTTGGTGTGTGTTTATGTTGCGTTGGGCGGTAAGTTTTTACGTTGGAAAATATTATTTACTATAAAGTGGACCCTGTTTTACACTTCAAATTTCATGCGCCTACTCAAATATTCAATTTAAATATCCTGTTATAATTTTTTATTTCTTTATTTGTGGTGATAACGGTGCCATTTTGATAGTTGCATTTTTCCAGCGCACTATTAGACTACTGTAAGATTATTTACGCTAATATTAGCATTCTGAATACAAGTGGTACGGCCATATTGAATTAATTAAGGGTTTCTTGCTTAACCTACATGAGAACTAAATTTTTTAACATTAATTTTTGGAATGCTTTTTCCAATCTCTGTAATCCATGCCTATTACACAAAATTTAAAATCACAGCACTCTCTTTTTCACAAAACAATATGGCTAACTAAACGTTATTCTTACAATTGTGTTCCCAAAATCGATTTAAGATCAAACCATCTTATATTGATCTTATAATAGATTTATGAAGACCAAAAAAGTATGCACTTATAGTGCTTTTATGTTATGCTGATATTAGTCTGACATTCTTATAAGAACATTTATCAAGACCATTATAAAATCAAATCAACTTAGAGAATGTGGCTATAAGAACAGATATTCTCAAGTACAATGAGTCTTCGTAAATGTTGTTGTAGGAGTAAGAGGCTTATAATAGTATTATAAAATGCGCTTATATACATATATGAGACTAGGTAATAAGACTGAGAGTTCTTGAGCCCGTACCATCTTATCTAAAGCTAATATAAGAGCAGCAGCATCAGCAAAACAATTATAAGAGCGCTATAAGCCCACCACTCTTATAAAGTGCGCAATCTAAGACTTCTTTGCTAGTTGGGTAGTGATCCAAAGGAATGTATGTCTATATGCCATCTTGGATCAATACGGTGAATGACATTCGTTCCCTTAGTAAACCAAATACTCATTCATCATGAATTGATAATCATAATAAAATGAGTGAATTGGCTTGACAATGCACCCATTCTCATCTGAAAATGCAAGAAGATGATTTTGTTTAAACTATTTAAACCGCGGCCCTATTACATGGTTCTCTGCCTTTTCGTCAAATGTTTTATTTCGCCGAAGTGGAATTTCGTAGAAAGCATTTTATGTCTAAAACCGTAAACTATTTGGGATTGTTATAAAACAAACCTAACATAACTTAATCAATAGGATGATATTTTCAAGAATTATAAGAAATGTATGATTTCAGAGGAAGAAAATTGGCGAAGTGAATATTCAGTAAAATTAAACATTCGACGTAAAATAATTCGGCGAAAAGGCAGAACACCATATTACACACACATGGAAAAAACATGTAATGTATTTGTATTACCAAAGCAAGAGTGGTCTATAGTAATTTTAGTGTTAGTTTAACTTTATAGATTATTAGTACCTATATGTTGTTCCATTTAATCAATATTTAACTATTGTCATTTATACGTCTTTGCTTTTAGAATGAATCTAAGATATTCTCGTTGACATCGGTCGGTGCCTACTCTAGATATTAATCTGAAAACACAAATTGAAAATGTATTACTTTAAACCTCTCATTATATTCTAAACTAACTAAAGTGGCTATGCATGTTCCGTAGCCCTTCATTTGGCGTGTATGGCCAGGGTGAACAAATTCTTTGACCATCTTTTTCCATTTTTTTCGATACAGAATCTTTTGCTCTATTTTACCATAGGTACTACTTGAACTAGCGACCTTGTCTCCCGGAGCGGGAATTTGCCACACGAAGGGGTAGGCGTCTGTATAATCTTGACGACATTTACTAGTGTATGGCATTGGATGCACCTATGTCAAAAATAATATCTTAATCAAGAGGCAAAAATAGGCAATAACACATCTACATTTATATATCAAACGTTTTATAAAACGTAATGTGATATAAATTAAACCCTACCATGATTATTTATGTTGTTTATGAGATATGTATTGAATTTTTGTGGGTTCCTCAATTGTAGAGATAATTTAATTAAAAAAATGAACGCGGCCCTATGGTTTACGCACTCGAATAAAAATGATGTACATTACAAAAGCTTTATTAAATATGACATAATATTAGTTATTTATTAAACATTATTTTTTAGCAATAATTTCTACAATTAGATTTGTTTAAAGTCAGTTGGGGTAAGGACAACGCACAAAATAAATCGCATTATGTATCAGTGTATCAGATCTTTCGAAACAGCTCTGAGTAAAAATAAATAAATGTCATGTTGGTCATGCTAAATATTTTTAGTTAAAATAGCTTTAGTTGACAAACTAACCACTTCCCCCTTGTGCTTTTCTTACCCCACCTGACCTTAATATTACATAATCACAGTGGAAACGCGTTCATTTTTACGTTACTTTAATACAAACATACTTATTGTGGTTCATGATGAATACCATAAAGTCCTAGCATAATTAATTTTACATACTAGATAATCTAAGGTCACAAAAGTTAGAGAAAAATTTAAAATGTCTTCTCACGTTCTCACGAACTGCTGAAATGTCAATGGAAATCAAAATGCTTGTTAAAAGTAAGTTATTCTCTTATGATTGTAGTCAAGTTTTCAGTTTGAAGCATTGTTACTAATAAAAAAAAAAAAAAACAATATTCAATTTCTTACACCATATATTCAGGTTATAATTTACATTCAGGTGCGTTTGTTTGCTAAAAACATTCTCTTAATATCTTGGTTCATTCACGGGATTTAAATATATTAATATTAGTAAAATATTATATACATAATGTCGCACAAACGTATCGAAAACTATATGCATGTTGATGTAGACACATGATTTATTAAAAAAAAAAATTGCAGATGTTACATTGCGGAAAACCTTATCAATGAAAACAATAACATTGCATTTCTCAAATAAGCTATGAAATATTGACTTTATATTCCAAATAATAGGCTTAGAAGTCTGGCGTTTCGGGTGCGGCTGGCGGTGTCACTACTCGGCGGGAAATTCACATTTTCACGGCCTCTGTAATAATATGCTATTGCTAATCCGCGATGGGAGGGTATACACATTAAATGCATGCGAATGAAAAAATATACAAGTAAGTATAACGTGTTAGTACTAATTGATTGGCACGTTATTTACTTGTATATCGCGGATTAGTAAAGCAATGTTATTGTTTTGACTTGATTTCTTTGCCATTCAAGTAATTTCATAATTCAAAAAGTTTATAAGGGGTTAGTATAATCGAACCTGTATTTACGTGAAACCGAATACGTGCCTACTGTTTCTTGTATATTTTTTTTATATGACAATGCTTTTAACTTAAAACTACTTTTGCCTTTTAAATGCGATTGTAAATAATAAGATTATTAAAGAAACTGTTCAATATTTATTAAATTATTGTAAATAAGAATAGTTTAGTTAGTTTAATTTGTTTAAATTATTGTTATTCTAATGTAATGACTTTGGCGCAAACCAACACAAAGTGTAATGACAAATAAAAGCTTGTTTCTTATGTATTTTATTATTGACCGAGCGGGCGAAGCACTTCCGTTGGCCCAAATTGCTTTCGTATGTCTGTATTACGGATGTCCAGATTTCCAGC
Organism: Apotomis turbidana; assembly: GCA_905147355.2. Taxonomy (NCBI): domain Eukaryota; kingdom Metazoa; phylum Arthropoda; class Insecta; order Lepidoptera; family Tortricidae; genus Apotomis; species Apotomis turbidana. Next base: position 25,837,207 of record LR990281.1, on the reverse strand, counting down.
TGTTCTCCCCTACAGGTCGCGTTTCTCAACCGATTATCTGACTGTGAGCAGGTACGATATTTCTTTATTTTTTTGTCGATTCAGTGTACTTAATTTTTTTTTTATGGTGTATATGAGGGAGTTTGTAATAAATGACATATACCAACCATTTCAAAAAATCGAGGTCTTGCCGCTCTTAGAGCTACTAAGTTTTTAAAGCACCCTATAGAGATATTTATTGAGAAAGCGGATACCTTAACTCTGTTATAATATAATTTATAATTATATATATCAATCAATAGAGTATATTTCGTCCAGAACTTATGAACAAATAATGTCAAACTAACACAAGTGACAAACGACCTCACTATTATAAGCATGTTTGAATTGACATAATTTGCTCTTAGAGTTCCAAAAGAACCATATCTAGGTAACGTTTTTTGATGTCTATTTAATTATATTTTTAGGGTCACGTACCTCAAAAGGAAAAACGGAACCCTTATAGATCACTTTGTTGTCCGTCTGTCGGTCTGTCAAGATCCCTTTTCTCAGAAAAGCGTGGAGGTATCAAGCTGAATTTCATATCAAATACTCAGGTCTACTGTCCCTTGAAGCTGTGAAAAAATCAAACTTCTAAGCCGACGCAATCAAAAGATACCGCCTTTTATGATGTAAATTTACGACACTCGCAAGGGAGTCAAAACTTGCAGGGTACTTTCCGTGAACTCAGAAACTTCAAATATGGTACGAAGCAACGTCTAGCACAGATAAAGGAAAAATTGCGAAAAGCATACATTTTGACTTTTACTTCTATACCTACAGGTTTGTACGGAACCCTCGGTGCGCGAGTCCGACTCGCACTTGGCCGGTTTCTTTTCCAATAACACTTACTACAAGGATCTACAAACTGTAGCTCTGTTATTTTTCTTCGCCATAGTTTTCATTCATTCTTAAATTATCGACATTATACGTATTAACTACCAGTATTACCTATGGCTGAAAGGCTATCTGCCTTCAAAACACGATATAAATAAAAAACTAAACTCGTTGGTTGACACCCTGTCAATGTCAAGTCGTTGACATTTATTTTTATACATGTAAATGTCAGACTGAGGCAGAGTTGCAGATTGTAGATAGAATAGCAAGTACTACTGCAAAAAAATATAATTTTATCCGTCGAGGGCGTCTAAGTATAGTATGAGTCCAAAGGGCGGACAGTGGATGCAATATACGTCAAAATCATGTCAAACGATTTACGTAATATGGATCCCGCCAAAAACATTCTGTAAAAAACTAGCCAAGTCTCGATGGAGCTGCTTGTTTATCGCTAAAAAGTAATGATATCCAGACAAAGTCGTACCAAGTCTAAGGTTCCTTACTGCGATTTCTTTATTATTATAGTTAATGTTGTGTGACTTGGCCGTTGAAGGGTACACAAGGGTAAAAAACCAGGTGCTCCATGACACCATTGCACCAATCTGTCCCCAGAAACGCTACAAGTCAATTTTGTTTACACGTAGGTAATGTTATGTCTGTTGTAACTACCTATGTTTGTTAAGCGAGATAATAGCCCATACTGGTATTGGTAATTTGACGCTAGTGTCTCATTTTAGGCTGTTGTTGATTGTGCAACACATGCATTCAGCATTGACAATGCTGACTTCTACTCTCTTCTTTTTGGAGCGTCAAATCGACCACCGATCTAACATAAAATAGACGTACAGACGGACTTCTATCAATGATAAGAGGTCCGTCTGTACTAGAAATATTTATTATATCGTTTGTTTCAGGCTTGCCTATACATAAGTATTATTGAAATACGCAGCTTTATCAAGCCTACAATTGACTGGTTATTGAATCAACGTTTTCCAAGTGGCAATTTTCCATCGTCAATGGGTAGTGGTTCTGGCGACAGATTGGTGCAATGGTGTCATGGAGCACCTGGTTTTGTACCCTTGTGTACCCTTCAACGGCCAAGTCACACAACATTAACTATAATAATAAAGAAATCGCAGTAAGGAACCTTAGACTTGGTACGACTTTGTCTGGATTTCATTACTTTTTAGAAATAAACAAGCAGCTCCATCGAGACTTGGCTAGTTTTTTACAGAATGTTTTTGGCGGGATTTCACTTCTTTTTGTAGAAACGTGGGCATATTGTTTTATAACAACCTGCTAATTCACTTTAGCAAACCTCACGAAATAATAAGCGAAATCAACGAAACGCAAATAATCCCTCCTAATCCCTTCAGAGAGTATCAGTTATTAGAGATCTTGGAGTATGGTTTGATACAAAGTTCTCATTTACAGCGCATTACAACCATATTGTAGGAAAAACAAATAAATTATCAGGATTTATCTATAGAACAATGAAACCATTTAAAGACCCGAATAGTATGTTAATAATATATTGTGCATTAATTAGAAGCTGTCTAGAATATTGCTCCACCATTCTGGTGACCTTATTGTAGTGTACACATAGACCATATAGAAGCTGTTCAAAAGAAGTTTTTCCGGTTTTTAGTCTACAAATTGGGACTTAAACGAAAGCTACTCACATACGAGGAAAGACTGAGCTACTTCAAAATTGACACTTTAGAAAGCAGGAGAAATGTGTATGAACTAATAACACTACATAAAATTATTAATAACGAAATAGACTCTGAGCTAATTAGTACCAGTAACTTCCGAATATATTCAAAGCCGTAAGCCAGCTCAGTTTCTAGTCCCGATAGCCAATAATAATGTGTCACAAAATAGTCCTATAACACGTATGTGTAATTCTTATAACAAGATTTGTAATGAACTTGATATATTTCATTTAACTCTCAATCAGTTAAAATTTTCTATTAATTAGTTATCTCATTAGTTCAGTCAAAACGAAGATCTCAATTACAATTTAAGTTAGATAAGTGTAAAAATACACATGTTTTTTTGTTATTTCTTTATTATAAATTTTAATCTTAGTATTATGTATTCCTCTTAGATAAGTTTAACGTTTAAATTTAGTATGTACCCATTAAATGAAAGTTGTGCATGGTAGTCATAGAAATGTAAATTTAGTACAGTCTAACTATAACTACATCCTATTATGTTAATGACAATTTACATTTTGTAACCTTGCCGAATAAATAAATAAATAAATAATCCCTAGCAAACGTTTCCAAGCGCAGTAGAAGAATGTCGTAAACGACGAGGATTATCGGAAAAACAAACGTAGGCGCGTTTTAAAATACAGTCAGCGCCATCTAGCGACGTGTGCGGGTATCACCGCCACTCTTAGTCCAATGCATTATATTTTGACCAAATTTTGAGCGAAATTATTATTTTGGTGTAGTTTGTTTATTTAATTTGTGTAATGTTCGAGTAGAATAAGGTAATCGTTCGACTATTTCTTCTTGTAAACTTGTAAGTATAAAAGCCAGTCTAGTCTTATCCAGAGTTTTCCTTTAATTTTATTTATATGCGTATTAAAAGCAGAAGGGGAGGCATTCGCCCAGCGGGTACGTATTACAATGCCGAAGTTCAAAATACCGAATTTCATAAGACCTATGGACGGAAGGCCGAAAATTAAAATGTCGAATGTTTATTTGACCAAAAGTTAAAAATCCCGAAAGAACGTTTGATCGAAAGGATGAAATACCGAATATTATAATCCCGAAGACTGTAATCCCGAAGAATGTAATCCTGAAGACTGTAATCCCGAAGATTATAATCCCGAAGACTATGATCCCGCCTGAAGGTTGTAATCCGGAATATTATTTAAACTCTCGAGAATTATATTTCTGTAGTCTTACAGATTCTACTGTTTATTTTATACAAAGAATATTAACCTAAATTACGTAACCTACTTGCCTACTACTATACTTACTATTTATAAGTGAACTCTTCTGTGGAACCGATCTGCTCCGGCGCTGCGGGATGTGCAGCCCCTCCGCCCTAGCGTAAGAAAGTGCGGGTATCAAGCGAGTCGCAGCGGCTGAGGCTGGTCGCCGAAGGTGACCAAAAAGCCGAAGCTGCGGAGGCGAGCGTTGACAGCTTCGGTTCCAGACAAGTTCGGTTCGGTTGGCAGTCCATGACAGAATATTTTATCATAATATCGAATATTTAGTGTTATAATTTCCCGCTTTTCCGGATTCTTTCCTTTTCTTAATCGACTTGCCACAGAACCGAAGCTGACAACCCCGATTCCACGTGGTCTTGTCTGCCCTACTCCTAGAGTGTATATAAAAGCCCGGAGGCGCGAGGGGAGGGCAGCCCCCGGCCGCCGTAAGAAAGTGCGGGCATCAAGCGAGCCGCAACGGCTGAGGCTGGTCGCCGAAGGTGATCAAAAAGCCGAAGCGTAGGTGAAGATTTTGATTTTCGATTTTCTGAAAATAGGTAATTTGAGCTTCGGTTTATCGAATATCGGCTTTTTGAACTTTCGGTATTTGAACATCAGTATTTCAACTGTAGGTATTACCTATGAACTTTCGGGATTGTAATACGTAACCCGCCCAGCTGTGGGACGCTATAGGCTAGATTAAATTAGAATATGTGTCCCACTATACGCTGGATTTTTGCAATGACAGTCGATTTTTTTATGTACCAATAGTAGAAGGGGGCATTACCATATCTCTAATACAGCTGAGACCAGCTGAGGGTTCTTCATCAAATAAATAATAAATAAATAAATATCGGACAACCTCACACAAATCGATCTAGTCCCAAATTAAGCTCTAGAAGGCTTGTGTTATGGGTACTAGACGACGATATACATACTTATATAGATAAATATATACTTAAATACATAGAACAACCATGACCAACCATTTTGTCTGTTCCGGGGCAACCTACTAAATCCAACACCTGAGATGTCGGAACAACGGGGCCACGCCGTTTCGCCGTCTAAATAAACTTGCTCGGTTCATGACGCATTGGTGCCTACACTGTAATGTCATGTAACCTGTTTTTGAATAAATAAATAATGACCCAAGCACAAATATTCGAGTTCATCACACAAATATTTGCCCTGTCCGGGACTCGAACCCGGGACCGCCAGCTCAGTAGGCAAGTGTCTACAAACCAAGCCAAACGCGTCGTCAAAATACTTCAGACCTTGGATTTTTGACATCAAATGAAGCGGCCCACCAAGTTGAATATTAAAATACTTAAACGGGTTTACTCACGTCGTAATAGTCGAATAACGCTCGACATGTTTCGAATCGGTACGCGATCCATCATCAGGAGAGACGATCAGTCGCGACGGCGGCCAACCGAACACAACAACAAGTTGAATATTTTTTGTAAAGGCGGTATGTCGATCTCTAATAGTTTGGTTGGGCTCTTGTGTTTTCTAATCAGAGTACTCCAGATCTTCGATTATCCTAGTTTTTAGGGTTCCGTACCCAAAGGGTAAAAACGAGACCCTATTACTGAGACTTCGCTGTCCGTCCGTCCGTCCGTCCGTCCGTCCGTCTGTCACCAGGCTGTATATCAAGAACGGTGATAGCTAGACAGTTGAAATTTTCACAGATAATCTATTTCTATTGCCGCTATAACAACAAATACTAAAAATAAAATAAAATAAATATTTAAGGGGGGCTCCCATACAACAAACTTGTTTTATGGCACGGAACCCTTCATGCGCGAGTCGGACTAGCACTTGGCCAATTTTTATAGTTTTCGCTTTATGTGGCCATTAAACCCTAACTCTGTACCAAATTTCAGCTCTCTGAATTCATGGGAAGTACTAGTTCCTTACTGATGATCGTGAGTGAGTGAGTGTCATAAATGCGAAACTTTGCTTTCGCTTAACTTCGGAACTAAATGATCTACAAACTTGAAATTTTGGATTTTAAGTATGTGATTATAGCTTACTGGATGACGAAAATTTCTGCGTTCTGGTGTTATCCAGAGGTGCTCAAATAGGGGCCTGAAAATGCGGCGAAATGGTTCCAGTAAAGGATGGTACGGCAGTGTTTGCTTCGCGCTCGACTTGGCGGGGGCACTGCCGTGCCCCCCGATATGACTAGAATTGGTTAAAGAAGACAACATGAATGCAAAATAGTTATACAATTTTATTGGTGTACTAAGTGATCATAAGTTTTTACAAGTCTAAGACGTTACTTAATAGTCTGAAGACTCTCAAAAGGAAATAATTTACAAGTGGCCAGTAATTTCTTAATGTCCTAATTATGTTCTAAGGAGGATAGAGGTATTTTGTACTTACAGATATATTTACAACAAAAACTGCATACTTACATAAATGTTACTCGAAATGTAATAAAATTCTTATCCATGCTTTCGTCCCCATATTGCATCCACATTCCGCCCTTTGAGTACTTACGTTTATGAAATTATGTAACTTATTTAAACTGGTGTAAGTGTACAAATTAGATTGACATAAAATCTGGCTTATAACTCCACGGATAAATAGTCTTCATAAAACATTTCACACCCTATCAGGAGTGTCATGCGATTGGCATAACATGTTTGCAAAACGTTTTAAAAAGTTCCTTTTCCCTAATATTTATAACTACATTATTAAAGTATGTGACATAAAGATGTGCCAAATGTTATGTTTGTGGCTAAAACGCAAGTACGGGAGCTCTTACTCTCATGGACGTATGATCAAGCTGAAAAAGCTTTGAGTTAAAGCACTACTCTCGTTCTTCTCGCTCCTTACTCACATTACACTACACTCACTCACACTCACACACAATCAAAGAAATTTTAATGAACATTATTCATTATTACGCCCTAAATGTATTTATTATAGTACCTATTAATTGTTAGTTTTAATTTCTTCTTTAAGGCATGTCAATAGCCGCATTGTTATCGAACCTGACGTGTATGATACGACTTCCACGATACCGACTATGCCTATTGTGGAAGTCACTGTTAAATTTAGAAACGTTTCTTTTGGTAAAATAAAAATTATTCTTAATTATTCTTATTCTAAATTCCCAAGTAGGTAAAACTGGTTGTATTAAATCAAAACCTATTTTCTTAATTTATCATTACGAAACACAGAAACATCTGCAACTATAATTATTTGGGAAAACCTCTGTAGGATGCGTCCTCTTACAAATCTTCATCCAAAATGAAATAAGTTGGTGGAATTTTGACAGTCATAAGTCACAACACAAAGGAATAACTAATTACCTTCCCTCTGTCTATGCTGTGACCAGTTACTTTTGACCTACAATGTTTCAGAATTAAGAAAGTTTTCAAATTGATTATTTATATACATATGTATATATATATCGGCATAATTTCGATAATTTTAAATGTGGCTAGTGCTCATTTCTAATTTCTGATCATCACGTTAAGTTACTTATTTGCTAAAAAGCAACGTTAAAATGTTTATCGACTTTGCTTATATACCTACTTTATTGCGAAACGTTGTCAATGTTTGGATGATCGATATATCGTTCGTCCAATTAAGTATTACTTAGCGCCGGAGAAAAGACAAAAAAAGCCACAAAAGCAATGACGTAATATCTACTATTTTATTTATTTATCGTATGGCATTTCAGTCACTGGATATAGGTAGGTATAGGTGGGTGGTGCTAAAAGAGCAACAACTTGGCTGCTGCACTGTCCTCAAGGACCTCGCAGTGTTCACTGGATTTCACCGTCATCAATATGGGAACAATATCTACTATTCAACGGGTTCCGTATTAACTTACATAGTCCCTAGTCCCTACCTGTGTCTACAGCTCATAGAGCCACTAAGTTTTATAAGTATACGTTTCTGCAAAACTGTGGCCTGCCGCCATGGGGTGAATGAACCTAACACGAAGGCTTTCACTGCAATGCCGTATATATTCGATCAGTTCCTTCTATTACGTGGTTTTAAATCGATTTTTATAGCCATTAGTAGTTTCTTCGCTTACTCCAGTGGTTCTGAACCTGGGGGTAATTAGGTACCCTCTTGGAGATAAATCGCCTATTCTGCTGTAGGGGTAGTAACAAATAACCGAATAATTAAGACCTATCTATCTATCTATCTATCAGCCTCAGCCGTCCACTGCTGAACATGGGCCTCTCCCATAGCTCGCCACAAAGTGCGATCCCATGCAGACCGCATCCATTGACTCCCCGCCACCCTCACCAGGTCATCCTTCTAGTTGGGGGCCGTCCCACGCTGCGCTTTCCTATACGTGGTGGCCACTTTAAAACTTTGCTGCCCCAACGGCCATCTGTTCTCCGGGCTACATGGCCAGCCCAACGCCACTTCAACCGTGCAATCCTGTGAGCTATGTCGGAACAATTAAGACCTAATCTGATAATCTCAATCTTTGCTTATCTTTTATTTATAATCTTGCTCCGACTAGATACATATTTCGGTTTGACCCGCTCTGGGTTAAACAGAAATATGTAGTAGGTTGACTGGTTAATAGAGAATGCCTTAAGGCAATGTCCGCCATTTGTATTTTTTTTGTATTGCAGAATTTATATTAATAAATCTGAAAATTAATAAAAGATACAATTTTTTTGTATTTTTTTTTGAAGCAGGGTTTACCCTATAGGATGTTAGGCTTTTATACAGCCTGTTACCGGCATGCAGGCATTTATTAAAACTGATAATAATATGATCTATTAGTAATTGTTTGCATGTATTAGCTAATCATAATTATGTAAATTAACTGCACAATTAAATTTCTTAAATCCGCACATTCAATGTAGTGGGTGTACAGCGTAATTGTCGTTACTCATATCACGCTGTCATTTAACACTCACTTGTCAATTTACTTTACTGTACATTACTGGCAATTAAAATTTTGTTAGAAAATTAATAAAGCCTGAATTAAATTAAGGTCATGGATACGTTAAAGATCTATGTTACTTTACTCTACTTTAGGAAAAGCCTACTTGGGGGTAACACACTGTATATCTGTCTATATAGATATAATAAAGCTGAAGAGGGTTGAAAGTCTGTACATGGAAGATATTCGAAAAAAGTTGGCGGAGGATACTTAGAATCGAGAACAGAACACGTTCCAACCTGTTTTAGATTTTTTGTATGTTTATCTGTTTGTCTGTTTATTTGACCGCGCATCGTGAAAATTGCTGAACGGATTTTGTTGATTTATGAGAACATTAATCTGTCGAGAAAATCCCCAGCCGTATTAAAGTCTATAAACATTTTACCAATAAAGGGAGGGGTAGCCACTACACTCGATTAAATCAAGTTTGCACCTGAACCTTATAGCGCTACTTAGGAATGAGGTGCAAACTTTTTCAAACGACTATCGACTACCCTGAAAAACTAACAGATGGCCCTGAAATTAATATGTTGTGACATGAGACATGAGTAAGCTACTGAGGAAGGATTTTGCCAAATTAATTTAGTTTAGAAGAGGGGGTACGGATATCAACAAATTTAATTGAATAACCGCTGCTATGTTGCTGCCTGGTGGCAAAATGGCTCGCACAACTTTCAAGATCCCAATAGATTTGGACAGCACGGAAAGTCCTGTCTACGGGGTATCAAGAAACTGTGATAAAGCAAAACTGACACAGACCAATGTCCATGCGTGCGGAGCCGCGGCCACAGCTAGTATCATTATAATATAGATAGGTAGATGTATTTTTGAGTCAAATTCGTGTGCTAAGCCATGTTTGTTTACATTAAGAAGTAAAGCTCGGATTCGCTTGGTTCCAGTAAATCATTTATTCTTTCACGTTTCCAAAACCCCAGACCAATCTGAATCATTTTAATAATTTAAAATTCCAACGTCGTTTTCTCAACACAATGCACAAGTATCTCGAGCCACGGTATGACAGTCACAGCATAAACACCCTTAATACGTAAACATAAAGTTATTTCTCATTTAACCACTTACCTACTGTGGTTCTTCTATACTTCGGGTTTATACCGACCGACCGCAGTAACTTACACTTGAGCCATGCGATAATACTTCTTAAAACCTTGTAGTAAGGTCGGTATTGATGATTATATCGCGGCGATTCTTCTATAGAAAAGTTATAAATACGTAAAGCGGTAGGTTGTTGCGGTTTTAAGATATTATTGGATATGGTATTTCCTTTCCTTTGCAAGGAAAATCTTATTACAAGTTAAGCACGAAATTTTATCGGCTGGATTTAACTAAACAGGGATAAGTATTGTTAGTACTTACTGACATTATAAAAAAAATATCGTCCAGGCGAAACAAATTTTAGGTAAGGTTAGGTTGTTTCTTGTTTTAGGTTTGTGTTATAACATTCAATAACATTTTATGGTTTCAGAAAAAAAAAATGCTTTCGATGAAATGAAAATTCGATGAAACGTCGTTTGTCTATAAAACGACGACGCACACGACGGTTGGCGCAGTGGTTAAGCAACTGCCTACTGAGCCGACGGTCCCGGGTTTGAATCCCGACAAGAGCAAATATGTGTGTGATGAACTCGAATATTTGTGCCTGGGTCATGGATGTTATTAGTATTTACGTATGTATTTATCTATATATTATGTTTACCGTCGTCTATTGTCCATTACCATAACACAAGCCTACTAGAGCTTACTGTGGGACTAGATTGATTTATGTGAGGTTGTCCGATATTTATTATATATTATTATTATTTATTTAAAACAAGGGCAAAACCCCCTTATTATATAGTCGGGTAACGAGTATCTTAAGGCTGAATGTCCACAGAAGCAAAGCGGTGATGTGTAAAATGGACCAATCACATTCCTCAGAATGAAATGCACTCTTTACCCGACTATACAATAGAGGGTTATGACTTCACCGCCTGGACGAACGATTTTATCCTCCTATCCTTAGATGTCAAAATTGTAGAATTTACTCCAGCCATTACCGTGATACTACACGGTAGTGAGGACTAAGCAGCCCCGAGCCCCTGATACAGGTCAAGTAAAAAAAAAAGATTGACACGTGTCTTTGTTACTAGTAGTGTTTATCCCTATCTTTATCCTTTGTTCCGTTGTTACCGCCAATGATGAATGACGTCCTAAGCCTTGGTATATGAAATGAACAATATCTATTTACAATTGAACTTTGTAACAAAATTTGAAAATAGTACCTATTGCTATACGTGGATATTGAGTCAGTTAGTAGTGGTGGTGGTAGTGGTTGGAGCATACTATACTTGAATATAAAAATCGGCCAAGTTATTATACGTATTCGTTGATTCATGGTAGGGACCATCACCGCACTTTTATATGTTAAGTACCTGCGTTCTCAATTGGTCCCCCGAGCAGTACCTCTAGCATAACTTTGACAAGCGACTCTATATGTCGCGCGAGAAATACTACCTGTCACTCTCCTTTCAAACCGTGCGAGCAAGACAGGAGATACTGACTCGTGCGACAAGCAAAGTCACGGCAAGATATGCTAGCCCTGATATGACGGACTAACCGAATCTTTAGACTACCGTCTAAAACCACCAATGAATAGCGTCGCCGGATGACTTGAAGCATTCACTATAATCCACTAATCACACCTCAATTTAGACAAGATTTTTATGATTACCTTGGAATCTAGAAGCTTTTAGTATAAAGTCATTGTTTGAGATATCCATATTTAATTTACATATTATATAGATATATGGCTGACCCAATATATAGGTAAGCGCACGAAAGAGAATTTCAACACCAGCCAGTTAATTAACAAAGCAATACCGTATGAAATCAATTGCGTTGTCTATTTCGAGTCGCCGTATAATAAAGGCATAGTGTCCACTGTTATGAATGCCAAGTTGCTAGGATTCCGATGCAAGTACGACGTAGATTCGGTATTTAGCATAGAAATGTTCAATAAAAGGCCAAATCGGGGGGCACGGCAGTGACCCCGCCAAGTCGAGCGCAAAGCAAACACTGCCGTACCATCCTTTACTGGAACCATTTCGCCGCATTTTCAGGCCCCTATTTGAGCACCTCTGGATAAGACCAGAACGCAGAAATTTTCGTCATCCAGTAAGCTGTAATCACATACTTAAAATCCAAAATTTCAAGTCTGTAGGTCATTTTGTTCCGAAGTTAAGCGAAAGCAAAGTTTCGCATTTACGACACTCACTCACTCACTCACTCATGATCATCAGTAAAGAACTAGTACTTCCCATAAATTCAGAGAGCTGAAATTTGGTACGGGGTTAGGGTTTAATGGCCACATAAAGCGAAAACTATAAAAATTGGGCAAGTGCGAGTCCGACTCGCGCATGAAGGGTTCCGTACCATGAAACAAGTTTGTTTTATGGGAGCCGTTAGCATAACTCTACAGTGGATCAAAGGACACAGCAACTCGCGTGGAAATGACGCAGCTGACGAACTGGCGAGAGGAGGTTCGGAGATGGAAGTAGAGGGACCCGAACCAATCATACCTCTGCCATTCGCCTGGTTGCGCAACACAGTGCGTAAAAACACGAAGATAGAACAGCAACTATACTGGTCTAACTTAGGTACCTGCAGGCAGAGCAAAGAGGCCCTTCCGACAATCTACCCCGGGTGGTCACGCAAGCTAAGGCAGCTAAAGAGGCCGCAGCTCCGGCTCATAACTGGAGCGATAACTGGACATGCCCTACTAAACAAGCACTTATTCACTCTAGGTGTTACAGACAGTCCTCTTTGTAGAGTTTGCATGGAGGCCGAAGAGACAGCCGCCCACGTCATTCTCGAATGTCCTGGTGTGGCCAAATACCGGGCACAACACCTCGGGGCTCCGAGGTCACTGCCAGAAGTCGTCGGCAACATCAAGGGACTGCTAGGCTTTCTGGTAGAGTTGGGTTGGCAAGAGTAGTGCCAGCAACCCTTCACGCAAAATAGGCGCATTGTAAGACGTCGAGTTGCGGAAAACTAGCCCGCGATAACCTATAACCTATATATGGGAGCCGTTAAATATTTATTTTATTTTATTTTTAGTATTTGTTGTTATAGCGGCAATAGAAATAGATCATCTGTGAAAATTTCAACTGTCTATCTATCACCGTTCTTGATATACAGCCTGGTGACAGACGGACGGACGGACGGACGGACGGACAGCGAAGTCTCAGTAATAGGGTCTCGTTTTTACCCTTTGGGTACGGAACCCTAAAAACTAGGATAATCGAAGATCTGGAGTACTCTGATTAGAAAACACAAGAGCCCAACCAAACTATAAGAGATCGACATACCGCCTTTACAAAAAATATTCAACTTGTTGTGTTCGGTTGGCCGCCGTCGCGACTGATCGTCTCTCCTGATGATGGATCGCGTACCGATTCGAAACATGTCGAGTGTTATTTGATTTCTACGACGTGAGTAAACACGTTTAAGTATTTTAATATTCAACTTGGTGGGCCGCTTCATTTGATGTCAAAAATCCAAGGTCTGAAGTATTTTGACGACGCGTTTGGCTCGGTTTGTAAACACCTGCCTACTGAGCCGGCGGTACCGGGTTCGAGTCCCGGCCAGGGCAAATATTTGTGTGATGAACTCGAATATTTGTGCTTGGGTCATGGTTGTTCTATGTATTTAAGTATATATTTATCTATATAAGTATATCGTCGTCTAGTACCCATAACACAAGCCTTCTAGAGCTTAATTTGGTACTAGATCGATTTGTGTGAGGTTGTCCGATATTTATTTATATTATTATTTATTTGATGAAGAACCCTCAGCTGGTCTCAGCTGTATTAGAGATATGGTAATGCCCCCTTCTACTATTGGTACATAAAAAAATCGACTGTCATTGCAAAAATCCAGCGTAGTGGGACACATCTTCTAATTTAATCTAGCCTATAGCGTCCCACAGCTGGGCGGGTTACGAATTACAATCCCGAAAGTTCATAATACCTACAGTTGAAATACCGATGGTCAAAATACCGAAAATCAAAATACCGAAAGTTCAAAACATTCGATAAACCGAAGCTCAAATTACCATTTTCAGAAAATCGAAAGTTCAAAATCTCGAAATTTCATAATCCCGAAATTTTTAAAATCTCGAAATTTTATAATAGGTACCGAAAGTCAATGAGCACTTTGAAAGTGTCAGGACACTAAACTAATCTGACTTTTCCGTGGAACCGATCTGCTCCGGTGCTGCGGGATGTTCAGCCCTCCGCAGCTTCGGCTTTTTAGTCACCTTCGGCGACCAGCCTCAGCCGCTGCGACTCGCTTGATGCCCGCACTTTCTTACGCTAGGGCCACAGTATAATAAAGAGTACTAACGTACTAGGGCGGAGGGGCTGCACATCCCGCAGCGCCGGAGCAGATCGGTTCCACAGAAGAGTTCACTTATAAATAGTAAGTATAGTAGTAGGCAAGTAGGTTACGTAATTTAGGTTAGTATTCTTTGTATAAAATTAACATTAGAATCTGTAAGACTACAGAAATACGAGATAATTCTCGAGAGTTTAAATAATATTCCGGATTACAACCTTCAGGCAGGATCATAGTCTTCGGGATTATAATCTTCGGGATTACAGTCTTCGGGATTACATTCTTCGGGATCACAGTCTTCGGGATTATAATATTCGGTATTTCATCCTTTCGATCAAACGTTCTTTCGGGATTTTAAACTTTCGGTCAAATAAACATTCGACATTTTAATTTCCGGCCTTCCGTCCATATTCGGTATTTTGAACTTCGGCATTGTAATACGTACCCGCTGGGCGAATGCCTCCCCTTCTGCTTTTAATACGCATATAAATAAAATTAAAGGAAAACTCTGGACAAGACTAGACTGGCTTTTATACTTATACTTACAAGTTTACAAGAAGAAATAGTCCAACGATTAACTTTATTCTACTCGAACATTACACAAATTAAATAAACAAATTACACCAAAATATTAATTTCGCTCAAAATTTGGTCAAAATATAATGCATTGGACTAACAGAGGCGGTGATACACGTCGCTAGATGGCGCTGACTGTATTTTAAAACGCGCCGTCGTTTGTTAGGGTTCCGTACCCAAAGGGTAAAAACGGGACCCTGTTACTGAGACTTCGCTGTCCGTCCGTCCGTCCGTCCGTCTGTCACCAGGCTGTATCTCAAGAACGGTGATAGCTAGACAGTTGAAATTTTCACAGATGATGTATTTCTATTGCCGCTATAACAACAAATACTAAAAATAAAATAAAATAAATATTTAAGGGGGGCTCCCATACAACAAACTGGTTATAGATTATGTATATAGGTATATATAGGTACGGAACCCTTCATGCGCGAGTCGGACTCGCACTTGCCCAATTTTTTTTCCGATAATCTTATATGGCGAAGTGGCAACCAGCCGCGTTACAGTCGTTTACGACATTCTTCTACTGCGCTTGGAAACGTTTGCTAGGGATTAGGAGGAATTATTTGCATTTCGTTTATTTCGCTTATTATTTCGTGAGGTTTGCTAAAGTGAATTAGCAGGTTGTTATAAAACAATATGCCCACGTTTCTACAAAAAGAAGTGAAATCCCACCAAAAACATTCTGTAAAAAAGTAGCCAAGTCTCGATGGAGCTGCTTGTTTATCTCTAAAAAGTAATGAAATCTAGACAAAGTCGTACCAAGTCTAAGGTTCCTTACTGCGATTTCTTTATTATTATAGTTAATGTGGTGTGACTTGGCCGTTGAAGGGTACACAAGGGTACAAAACCAGGTGCTCCATGACACCATTGCACCAATCTGTCGCTAGAACCGCTACAAGTCAATTTTGTTTACACGTAATGTTATATCTGTTGTAACTACCTATGTTTGTTAAGCGAGATAATAGCCCATACTGGTGTACCCTTCAACGGCCTAGTCACACAACATTAACTATAATAATAAAGAAATCGCAGTAAGGAACCTTAGACTTGGTACGACTTTGTCTAGATTTCATTACTTTTTAGAGATAAACAAGCAGCTCCATCGAGACTTGGCTACTTTTTTACAGAATGTTTTTGGTGGGATCTTATTTATAGGTATAATCTTTTATAGAATTCGATTACTACCCAACTAGCAAAACTGAACCAAATTTAGCTGTAAATCAGTGACAGACGCAGTTTTATATCCGTGATAGAAACATCTCTATCACTGGGAAGTGGCCCCAGTTTTACAGCTATTTGATGATATATCATGTGTATTTTGACACCGCACGTCACTACTTTGATGTATATCCATGATACTACAATGTTTTATGAATCTCTTTAGCGTTACACCAATGGTGCCTGAATCACTATATCACTAAATTATGATAAGAAAGTAACAGCAATGCTGATATAGAGCTGTTTGTTGTTATATTGTTATTAGGGATTCTTTTATATCGCATATCGTTAGTGCTAAATACTGAGTGTTATGTGTAAATAAACTTGTATGAAAAAATGACCTTAAACATAACAGTTTTGTAAGTATAATAAAATAGCAAACTATTTTTGTGTTAGTAAGTAGTGTCAAGTTGCTTTTAGGTACGTGCATAACGGGTAATTTATTATGCGCTCAAAATTTTTTTGATGAAATAATAGCATATTATTTGTGTTTTTTTCATGCCCCTATTAAATATTGAATATTTAATTAAATGAAAAATATTTAAAATAGCAAATTATTTAAAGTCACCAATATGTATCTAAAATGTGTTCTGGTTACCGATATATCACAAATTTACAGTTTCCCACCGCCATTACCAAACACTTTCGGGTTCCTTAATAAAACTAGTAAAACCCTCTACTGTACCTACCTTTAGGTAATAAATAAAGTATCTTCAATATTATTCAACTCATTTGCGTGAAATGAGAGTGGTTATATTTTTAGTCAATTACTGTTTTTCAAGCAGAAGTAATTTCATAAAACTCAACAGATTTGAATGGCTGTGGAAGAATATGTTTTCATCTTCTCCATTGTCATCAAAATTGACAGTCGCAAACAAGTCATCTTGGTATCCTGAACAAGGTTCTGTTAAGATTTAATTTTTTGTATCTACGGAACCAACTTCCGAATTCTCGACGCTGGTTTGACTATCATAAAGATCCTATAAATGAGGTTACAACAGCTGATATACATTTATTTAGCGTTATATTAGTAACAATAATGTTTATATATCACTGATGATATAAAAGGTCTTAAAAAGTGTATTTGCAACTGTTTAGTGTTAATGTAGATCTTTAAACAACTTTATGCTGCTGGTGTTAAGGAAACGCCATTATATGATACTTTAGACACATATCAGCTGCGTTATGTTCTTATATATCTCGAGTTAGCTCCATTAGTGCACTGATATATCACCAGCGATATTGCAGCGCATTAAAAGCCACAATAGAGTTACTTAGCTGTATACAGGCACTGTATATATCTGATATGCAACGAAATTGCTCTAAATCACAGTTAGGGATACTGTTGTGCAGCTGTGTTATATGTGCCGTATTAAGAAGTCCAGTAAACGTTTATGTCATCAATTCTTATCACGATATAGCTGTATACCTAAGTTTATACAGCTAGATGATGATACAAGTCGCCAATGTACAACATAGCAGCTCTGAGTTGCTATTTTATGACTTTTATATCATTATTTAGTGTTAAAACATTTTATTTTATCACTACTTTGCTAGTTGGGTAGTAAATTTCAATTCCTTTTCAATCAACTTAAAAAAACAAAAGGCTGCTATGTCAACGCGTACCGTCTATGCTTTTACTGGAATTGGAACAATTTCGTCCGTGTATTTTTATTTCTTAGCCGTAGTCGGGTAATCTCTGTACCAAAATTGGTTAAAATCCGTCCAGCTGTTTGAACTGATGAGTGGCCAAAGAAAATTTTACCAGCAGACGGTGCTGTACGGCTATCGCCACGCTGGTGCATCTTGCTGTTAAGATTTTTCCTGAAATGATGACCATAGAAAAAATATTTTGGATTCAATTTTAGTTTTTTTTTAAGCAGCATAGATGTTGTTAGAGCTCCGGCAGAATATTGAACGTACTTCTTGAACCCGAGTGGTATTTTATGTCAAAATTGAGATGTTTTCCTCAGTTGTTTTGAGCTAAAAGTATTTGCTCCCATAATGTGTGTGCTCCCATATTTTTTCTATAACGTTGTTTTTTTGTTAAAAAGCGAGTATCTGCACGTTGCAGGATCATTCACCAGCTACTGGATCTTCAATACCATTAAGTGGGGTCTAAGGTGTCGTTGCCGTACCTACTATTAATATAAGTAAGCAGACGCAGTTCTTGAAATATATCGTACTACGTTCAAATGGTAAGAGACTTAGAAAGTAATTTTGAACTGGATAGGGCTTCTTAGATGAAATCAAATCAAACGCATTTACTTTAGGTAGGTATTTTAGGTATCTTTAGGTACTGGCGGCTAAAATGACGGAAACGCGTTTTTATACTACACAATCCAGTCAGGTAACGCAAACATTTTCGTTCTCATTGGCACATTAAATTAATTATACCGACAGGTAGTATGGCATAGAAACTTCGCTATGGTAGCGCTATCTGCGACTACTTTGGCTGTCCTCTTGAATTATTCGACGGCTAAAACCTCCAAAATCAATTGATCCAAAGCACTTCCAGCGGAAGGAATAAAATAAAGGGTATCTATCGAAAGGGTTTGTACGGAACTGAAGTGCCTACCCGGCTCGCGCCTGGCCCTTTTTAATTTTACTTCCAAACGGTTTATGGCTGCAGCTGTTGCAAATGACGTAAGTTCTGCGCTCTCAGTGCAACTAATATCTAACTGATATTTTTTCTCGAGTTCATAACAATATGAATAAATTGTTCGTAATTGTGTACATATTACGGCAGTAAAAACTGAAACTATCGGAGATTTATGTCCAATACTTAAATACACACCAGTCAGAAACTGAACCTGACCTGGATAACCTGGATTTATAGTTGATACAAGCATTTGGGTAAGCATGACATGACCCATTATAGAAAATTACCATTTCCATTTAATGACACCAAGGTCAAATGCAAATATTATCCTTAAAAATCTTCTAGAAGATATTTGTGAAAGTGATACGCTCCGGATCATTTGGATTACAGCAATAAAAAGGAAATCAATGGCAATAATATCGCAGTATATTTTTGAACGTCCCTCGTAGCTAGGCCTACATTACTTGCCCCATTTGCTAGTACATTCGTGAGAGAACTACGATAAAATACCTGCATTCAGCCCGCTAATGCAGGCAGAAATGGGTCAAAGTATTTATAATTAGTGGCTTTCAAACACACGCCACGTCATAGTAATTGCCTTCAGGTAAACGAGTGTACGCTTTAGCGCAAACCATGTAACCTATGACTAGGTATCCTGGAAGTAGATATTTTAATGAATTCATTTATTTTATTATTTAAATAATAATAAAGCACTGTGAACTACAAAAAACCCACATAGCGAATCTAAGAACTTAGGCGATGGCTTAGGCGAAGTTCGATTTAGGCGACGTAACTATGTGGCTCCGTTTCACACGTAACACACGATACCCTTCGTTCAGAAGTCTTAACTTGCAATGGTTTCCTGCAGCGGCCACGGCACGCGCACCACAAACGGGCTGAAGTGAGCTGCATGTATTGGGGGACTACAGGTGGTGCGGTTGTGATAGTTTGAGGGTCAAAGAAAAGTCAGTCTTTATCGTCTGCCACGGTGGAGTGGAGCAAGAGTATGAGCACATACTCGTATTTCATACAATTATATCAGCTGAAAGACGTCCACACTGTACAAAGGTTTCATCGGCATCTCCAGATAAACCGGGCAGTCCTGCTTAGTTAACGGTTTCCAACCATCTTTGGTCGAGGTCGAGGGATAAGATTGCTGCCTCGCTGGTCGATTTTGTCGAAGCATTTTCAGACAGCGTCATCTGCTCCGTGGTCACCATTTAAGAACCTTACTGCCCCAACGGCCGTGGTTGTAGCTAAAAGTATGTTCGGAAACTTGGTTCTCCTGCTCTTGGTTTTCTCTCAGAACAATTGCCTAAAGTAAATTCGGGAATGAAAAGCTGAGCAGCTCGTCGACTAATTAGGAGTGAATACCAAATTTCACCCTGATGGTTGAGCGAATGGGATCTCGCCATAAACTACTTAGGCTGCCTATTCACTCAGATTTACAACTTGTAACTGCACTTTGACGCAAACTGATTGGTTAATTTTCTCCGTTCCGTTTCAGTGGAGGTCCTGTTTATATCAGGTTGTGGAATATCTCAAAATCATATGAAACGAAGGGCTCTGATCAAGATCATTCTGCCAAGAGCAGAAAAAAGATAACGTCATTGTTAACCTTTTGACTGTCACAGGTTGTAAAGCGTGGAGCAAGGGCTCTAAGGAGTGTCAAGAAGAAAAATTAGGTTCCGTGACTATAAACAGCTAGGGAGAATGGAGGTCGACCTTTTCACAAAAAATAACCGACTTCGATGAGCGATAAGGGTATAGGGTATTTTTTTTTCTGTTATTTTCTCAAAACGCGCTTAATTAATGTCGATAAAATTTATATAGGACCACATCTGTACTAAGATCTACCAAACAAAACAAGAATCATCGAAACAAAATCAATTCAAAATTGCATAACATATTACATACTTACAAAAAAACATACAGTGAGTACCTCCTGCTTTTTGGAGTCATTTAAAATTAATGCAATCGTGCGGTATTGCGTGTGGAATACTTCGAGCGCTGTCATTGATGCCAGTGTCGGTCAAACAAAATACCTATTATTATTAAAAAATTGAATATGGTTGTCAATGTTTTGAATGTTACAACTCATTCTCTATTAATTTCTAGTTATTCTCGAGAAACTTGCATTAAAAACGCCAACAATTGTATATACCCAACCCAACAAATAAACCTGGTTCAATTTCAATTGGTTTGTTACGAAATTATTGTCTTTACTAAAGATTATTTACTAGGTATTTCTCGTTATGTAGAAACCATAATGATTTAACTATTGTTTATATTTATAATATATTTTTTATTTAGTCTAATTTTTAAGGGCCCGCTATTGCCGGCTATTGGTAGGTGTAATTACTTAGTGTAGACAGTGGAGATACCTACTTCATTTGACATAAATCTAAGAAAATAATCAATTTAGTTTTAGGTATTTATATTTCTTAATTCGAAACAGTTGTTGTAGCTTCATTTGTATTTATCTTAACCGCCATTACTTGTTTTTGCCGAAACTCAAATAAATATAGCTCTTACGCTCATAAGCTTAGACCACGTATTGCTTTGTACATTTATAAAGTCAAGCGAATACTCATCGACGTCAGACGAGTGAGACGTGTCAGAAATGTAAGGGAAAATGTAGTCAATAAAACTTGTAAGTCCTTAGAATTGTAAAAACAAGAAAGACTGTCTGTCGCCAATTCGCCATACAGTGGCGGAGCACATGCCACCCGCTGTATCGACCCGGCTCGCCGCGGGGCGACGCGCGCACTCCGACCAGCCAGTGTGCCGCCAAAAACGGAATTTAAAAAACAATTGAAAAAATCGAACACACAATACACAACATTATCCAAATTCAAATTTCAAACAATTCCAAAATAGAAAAAAAAAATTTGAGCTTTAATTTGAACTTTATTTTTTTAAATCAATTAAATTTTTAAGCTTTAGTTTTGAACGATTTCAAAATTCATGTTAGTGCGGATTCGATTCTTTTTTTAATTTTTGTGATTATTTAGTGTTCAGTGTGTATGGAAGCTTTTGAAGTGCCAATACTACCATTACTATACGGCCTGCGCCAGTAGTGACAGAGTCGCGGGGCCGCGTCGACGTCTGTCGAAAAAAGACGTTTTGAAAAAGAACATTCTGTACGTTTTCAAGAAAGGATGATATTGTGATACAACAGTGTGTTATCAAGCTATTGGTTTTAAAAAGGTGTTTTCCAGTGTTCTAAACGTTTGGGAGAAGCTTTGATGAGGCTGGTTCGCTTTAGCGTCTATTTTTGGTCTGCACCATACATTGGTACACGTAAAGACCCATTCGCGTACCATTAGGTTATTAGATAGCCAATAATCGACCAGTTTTACTAAACATCTGTCATGTTAGCCAATAGTCCAACTGTTAAGTCACTGCTGCATTATGCTATGGACGTATTATACGCAAATAAGCTAAACAAACACATATATAAATAACCATATAGCTAAATAACCATAGTCTAAGCCAAAAGATTAAAAGAACCTGAAATTAAATACTTTGTTTTTGCATGTCTAATAAACTTGAAAAAAAAAATGTTTTGAAGATTATCGCTATTAAGTACGGTATTTAAAAGCTTCAGGTAGCATGTTAATGTTTCAGTTTTATGTGAATTTGTAGCTTAAGGCCTTATAAAAGGGGTATAACAGTAATCTGTGACGTCAGAGAGTTTTCTTTCGCCAGGTTGAGGTTATGTTATGTAATAACGGTTTAATGTACGCGATTGGTGGGGATGGTGTTTCCCAGGCAAGTGTTGTATAGAAGGGTTAACTAAGTATACAGGTTAAGATTAAATAGAGGGTTATAAGGCAATTAAATATAAGGAAGTCTTTTCTTGATTAACACTCAACGGAATAGAATAATAAATTAGCAGCACGACGACTATTGGTTTTGACTTATTTTTGTATTCTGTAACTCAATGATTATTATACAACTGATATTAGAAATTAAACCTGAGCCATAGTGGATCCGTTTCCGTTTGTTTGTTCTTCTTTCACGAACAAGAGTCTAGGAAAGAAAGTGAGCTAGAATACATTTGATCTCGATAGTAGATTATGTATATCGTTTTAAAGGATATTCATAATAAACAAAGATAATTATTAAGGTACAGGAATAACCTAGTCACTTAGTATTTTAAAGATTGACTGTTTTTTGACGGCAATAATAGCTAGCCTACACTGTCACTTACCACTCTTACCAGGCTCAGATTGTGCAATTGTGCATGCTTTCTCTTTCTCTTCTATATGCATAGATAGAAGAACTAACAATATAGTAATTTCGCCCCTGCAACCCAGTTAAGCTAAAATTGCACCTAATTTCTAAGATGTATATAATAAACGAGGTGCAAACGTAATGTAAACCGACAATGTTCATTGATGCGAGTAAGAACAAAGCCCTTAAGGTCGCGATAATAAAATAAATAAACAATAAAATTACCTATTCAAAACACTTCATAATCTTATCTATACTATCTATACATATAATAAAACTGAAGAGGGTCTAAAGTCTGTACATGGAAGATATATATATACGTACGAAAAAAAGTTGGCTGGGGATATTTAGAATCGATAAAAGAACACATAATTTTTGTCTGTTTATCTGTATGTCGGTTAGTCTGTTTATCTGTTTATCTGTTTGTCTGTTTATTTGACCGCGCATCGCGTGAAAACGGCTGAACGGATTTTGATGAAAACTTTTTAATCTGTCGGAAAAATCCCCGGCCATATTAGGGCCCATACAGACGAACGGCACTTTCCTTACAGACGAAAGGCACTGGTACAACGGCAGCCGTCGCCACCTGGTGACGGCTGCCGTCGCCACTTGTCGTCGGCTGCCGTCGACGCGTTGCCGGCTGCCGTTGACGCGTCGACGGCAGCCGTCGAGAGGTGGCGACTGCCGTCGAGAGGTAGCGACTGCAGTCGACGCGTCGACGGCAGCCGTCGACAAGTGACGGCTGCCGTCAACGCGACGACGGCAGCCGGCAACGCGTCGACGGCAGCCGTCGACAAGTGGCGACGGCAGCCGTCAACAGGTGGCGACGGCTGCCGTTGTACCAGTGCCGTTCGTCTGTAAGGAAAGTGCCGTTCGTCTGTATGGGCCCTTACAGGCTATAAAAAAATTAACCAATAAAAGGGGGGTAGCCACTACACTCGATTAAGTTAAGTTAGCACCTGCATCGTTTTGACGACGCGTTTGGCTTGGTCTGTAGTTAGACACCTGCCTACTGAGCCGGCGGTCCCGGGTTCGAATCCCGGCCGGGGCAAATATGTGTGTGATGAACTCGAATATTTGTGCTTGGGTCATGGTTGTTCTATGTATTTAAGTATTTATTTATCTATATATAAGTACGTATATCATCGTCTAGTACCCGTAACACAAGCCTTCTTGAGCTTAATTTGGGACTAGATCGATTTCCGTGAGGTTGTCCGATATTTATTTATTATTTATTTATTTATCTTATGTCGCTACTTAGTTAAGACGTGCATACTTTTTCAGACATGTGCTACGACTACCTATCGAGTAACATGAGAAACTAACAGATGGCGATGAAATTAATATATTGTAGGTAAGCAAGTAAAAAAATTAATAAGAGTGAAAAAAAAAACTATTGATTTTAGAGTGTAGTTTTATTTAGTGGTAATTGTAAACAGACCGATTTTCACGCGCGCGGAGCCGCGGGCACAGCTAGTATAATATAAAATTCTAAATTTGTGTTGAAAGAAATCAGTTCCAGAAATAAATAAATATTAAAGACAATCTTAGACAAATCGACCTACTGCCAAACTAAGCATTGCTTGTACTATGGATACTAGATGACGGTATATATAATATATAAATACATACATAGATAACATCGATGATCCAGAAACAAATATTCGAGTTCATCACACAAATAAATATCCTACGAATATTTTTTCTAGCCGGGATTCGAACCCAGGGTTGTCGGGTCAGTAGGCAGGTGCATTGCAAACTGCGCCAACCGCGTCGTCTAAAAGTCATAACTGCGCGATGCAGGAATAGCGGACATCCAAAGATGGTTATACGATACATGTTATCCGACTACGGTCTGAGAAAAAAATACGCGCACCTTCTAGTCAGTATCTCAATAAAAAGTCAGACATTGCTTATTTGATAAATAATAATAATATGAACTTCAACACATGCTTAAATTTGAGGATAGTTCCAACATCGATTTATCAAAAAGGTGTCATTGACAAACCATTATTATCAATAGCGTAAGTCAAAGCCATGGATATTTTTAGGACTCCTGACTTTTAGAACAATGTTATCTCTGTCCGCCTACCGACACGACTTCAGCATATCACAGAGTAGTATTACAGACGGTCCACTTTAATAATAAAATACGGAACAAACCTACAACAAAACGTGTAGGAACAATGTTATCTCCGTCAAACACAAACAGTGAAACGAAGGCTGCCTACCGACACGAATTCATAGCACAGCCAGGGACCGGAACCGGTTACCTTAACAAGGGTTTTTGATTAGGTTATTTTAAAAGTTGTTTTTAAAAACCCTTACATATTGTTAACCCTATGATGTGGTTGTTTCAATGATACGGTTACTGTTTTGTTGCAGTTAACGCGGTTAATAACTACCTTAACTAACCTACCCCGTCCCACTAACAGAGTCTTTAGGGTATTGAACCGAGTTCAAACGAATGTGATCCTTAAGTAATGTGTTATTAGTTCAGTTTTTGAATAGCAGTTATAATAACTACTAACCCTAACTTAATAACCTTAACGTAAGGGTTTTTGAACGAGTTCGAACGAATATGATCCCTAAATTATGTCTTATTAGGTCAGTTTTTGAATAACAGTAACTCAGTAAATTTCTTATCTCTTGCAAGTCATAAACGTGTTTGGCTTGCGAGGTTTGTAACAATATGCTATAAAGCGTCAAATCAGTCAATATTCAACTTTAAGTCTTTGGTGTAGAAACTTCTTATGTTACCATAGTAGCGTTGCTTAACTCGAGCGGCGAAAACAGTGTGTTGTTTGTTTTTTTTTTCATATTTCATCTTTGCCTTTGGGCCTTGGGGCTTGGCTTGACAAATAACTCTAAGACGGAAAAAATAAAAGTCATTCATTTATTTTTGCCGTCACCATTGATATCACATATTGGTTTATCTCAAACACAATTAACTATCATTTCCTTCATTCCCCGTAATACAGATAAGTATTGTTTCGATAAAACAATATAACAATTAATGCGGCATTCAGTTAAGGCACAACTGCATTTTGATTATTCTTAAAACAATAATAAATACCGCGTCTCATTACGGTTTGCGTCTTAGTGTGCAGTAAATGCCATTACCCCGATAACAATAAAATAAAAATAATCCTTAGCATTTCACTCATCCCTTTTCATCTAAGTATATATTTAGGTTGATGTATGCGTCAATAACGAACTTCAAATTATTTTAATAAAATTACACCCTTAAATTGTAAAGATTAGCAATATTAATGATGGTTCTGTGGATATTCTTATTCTTCAAATTGATTTGAACAAGAATATTTCTTGTACTCTGTGTCTTGATTAAATCATGATGCTTTTTTTTATTAATAGTTAAAAACGTAATAATTATAACAACATTAAAAAAAATGTTGTAAGTAATTAATTAAAATGTTATTTGAAACAAAGTAAATTTTGTTATATTATGTATTCTATAACTTTTTTTTTTTTACTATAAAAAGAAAATTATTTACACACAGATGTTATTTTGTCCGGATTTCCGGCTGGTCTCGCTTAGGGGTCACATTTCTCAACCGATTTATGAAGTCTAGATTAATTAATTATATGAAATATTTGTGTCGATAAAATTATTTGAAACTTTTGAAATGGTAGAGGTACGAGGTTTGAAAACTAAAAAAAAAAAAAACAATTTTCATCCATTTGGAAGAAAAAATAAAACAATTTAAATTAATAATCAATTAAATTAGTTAATTGTTATGTTAATTAGTTTAGGTATGAAACTATATTTGATAAGTTTACTAACCTAGTATCATGGACCATCGGTTTATTTAATATATTTTAAATTTGAATTTGAATTAAGTAACAAAGGTTCTTTGTTACCTGCCATAACTTACTATCTCTTTCGCTTTCCGCTGATATTAAAGGGATAGCATACGTTGTTAGGAATAGTAAAAAAAGATCTAAAATTCAGTTGCCTACTGTTAATACTCTTACTAGTATCTTGTCGGTACTTATAATGTACTAGCTGTGCCCCGCGGTGTTACCCGCTCATCCCACGGGAACACTAAATTCGGGATGAAAAGTATCCTATGTCCTTCCCCGGGACTGAAACTATCTATATACCAAATTTCATCTCAATCGGTTCAGCGGTTCAAGCGTGAAGAGGTAACAGACAGACAGACAGACAGACAGACAGACACACTTTCGCATTTATAATATTAGTATGGATGTACGCTGTAAATCTGTTTTTTCAGTAGACAGTTAGTTATAATGAAGTTGTGATGTGACACGAGATATTGCAGTTTCAATTGTACACTTAAAAACAAACCATCAGACCCTACACTCGAAAAGTATATAAGCAACCGTTAAGGAATTCCACTATCCAACTCCTGACTACACCATACGACATTAGTCTCCATATTACCAAATCATTAAAACAACTAAACAAGTGGCTATGTAAGCGGTAAACCTCGCGACTTTACTTCAAAATGGTTGTTATTTGTTATTTTTTACATTAGCAAACCCCATATCTTCGCCATATTGAAAAATTACGAATAACTGAATCAACAATTCATATGAATCGGACCTCTAGTCGACAACAGCCGGAAATCCGAACATCTGGACATATGAAAGCATTTTAGGACAAGCTGATACGGAGATGCGTTGCTTGTTTAAAAAAATACTCATCAAAATACCTACTTAGGTAACAAAATCTAACCGACTGTACAATAAAATTAATCCAAGTAACATTATAATTGAACGTTATTTGAAATGTATTAGTACACTCGGGTGCAAAGAAATACAATATATAACAAAACTGTAAGCTCGACCATAACAATTTAAATACCACGTGATAGATAATTTTCTGCCCTATCAAATGACACCAATATTCAAGGGCGGGAATGGATATTGTGCAAAATGTGGGCGTGGAAATCACCCCCCTCCAACTGCCTCGTTAACGCATGCACTAATTGGCCACCTACCATTAGGCATAAAACCAGTAATTATCATTGTTTATGCATCATTCGTAATTGATACGTCTTCCTGAACACTGCTCTCATCGACTCGACCCTGAAAAACTGAAGAAACATGGATACTACCCCAAATGAAGCCGCCCAAGCAGTTGCCCTGTTGCAGAGTGGGCTTAGTCAACGTGAAGTGGCTCGACAACTGAACCTATCGAAGTCATCAGTTCAACGTGTGTACCAGAGGTTCCGCGAAGATCAGACGTTCTCCAGAAGACCCGGAACAGGCAGAACTCGCAGTACTTCAGAGAGAGATGACCGTTTTATCGCTGTTTCCTCGCTACGAAATCGTCGATTGAATGCTGTTCAGCTTCAGCAGAAGCTCCGAGAGACCCGGAATGTGTCTATCAGCCGATGGACTGTCAGAAGAAGACTGAAGGAGAAGGAATTGACAGCTCACAGGGCTGCCAATGGCCCAAAACTTACCCCAGGACACCGCGGTGCACGACGTGTCTTCGCTCGCGAACATGAAGATTGGACCCTTCAGCAATGGAGGTCCGTACTTTTCTCCGACGAGTGCAGGATAACTTTGTTCGGTAATGATGGACGAGCACGAGTTTACCGGAGGCCTGGGGAGCGGTTTTCTCAATGCTGCATCGAGGAACGTGTTGCCTATGGTGGCGGGTCAATCATGATCTGGGCTGGCATTTCTCTGGAAGCGAAGACGGACATTGTGTTCATCACAGGGCCAGGTACAAGGCGAAATGCGGGCGGTTTGACTGGTCCTCGATACGTAGAGGAAATCCTGGCTGATCATGTGGTTCCATTTAAGCATTTTATCGGCGATGACTTCATCCTCATGCAAGATAACGCACGGCCGCATACAGCCCGGGCCACTACGGACTACCTGGAGGAGGTGGGCATCAGCGTTATGGAGTGGCCAGCACGAAGTCCTGACCTGAACCCGATCGAGCACATTTGGGACGAGCTGAAAAGAAGAATCCGAGCCAGAAATCCCGCCCCTGAAACTTTATTGGAGCTTAGGTATGCGATCGAAGAAGAATGGGCGGGCATCCCTCAAGATACCGTAAGAAAATTAATAAGGTCGATGAAAAACCGTATGACGGCCTGTCGTAGGGCTAGAGGAGGCAATACACGATATTAAATTGCTGAAAATTGTTTTAATTTTTACTCGATTTCCTTAGAACCACAGTTTTCCCCTTAGGCAAAAGTTTTACTCCAGTACGCATTTTTAGGGCGGTAACGTTCTAAGCCCTGAAAATTTGAACGTATTGGCCGCACACCTTCGGAAATCAGATGAATTTATAGAGGAAAAGCTTACCATTCATATGGTATATAATATGTTATGGCCACCCTTACAGTTTTTACAGAAATTGGAAAATTTGTTAAAAATGCTGGGGTGGTCCGATTTCTTTGCACCCGAGTGTATAATACATAATCATTTTGTCTTTTTTTCTTTAATTAATAAAATAAGAATTCAATTTTTATGTTTATCCTAATCTGTGCGCTAATAGCGTCTTGCCAGCATCAACGCGATTTCTATAATGATACCTTTAAAAGTATTTACCATATTATAATCATGCTATGTTCATAAAATAAAAATACATTTTAGGTGTGTAAATAATTTACTAGAATATACATTTTTTAATCAGATAACAACAATAGTAAGTTTAATTATACTAACTAAAACTATAAAAATATCATCATCACAGTTTAACTTGCATAATCAGTTTTGATAACTACCTATTCTTAACAATTAATACTTATAACACCTATACATTAAAAACACCATAATAAAAAAAACAATGACATAAATCACAGAAATTAAAAAATCAAATCAGTTTAAAATTAGACCATATCAAATATTATACTAAATTATGGATTACTTA
This sequence comes from Apotomis turbidana, assembly GCA_905147355.2. NCBI lineage: Eukaryota > Metazoa > Arthropoda > Insecta > Lepidoptera > Tortricidae > Apotomis > Apotomis turbidana. The sequence continues at coordinate 25,807,569 of LR990281.1, read as the reverse complement.
TTATTTACGTAATTTTAGAACAGCCGTATGATACAATTCTGTCATAAATTTTACACGTGCCCACATGTCCTTCAATTTATCGTCCGGTACGGTACGTCTTCTAACAATTCTTTGAATTCAGCCAAAATTTCTTTACGTTTTTCATAACCTTCCTTCATCTCCTGATTTCACTTTGAGTCTGAAATAAAAAAAATATATACTTAATTTGGTGTTTCATTTTAAGTTTAGTAAGAAATACGTCACTAATATTAGAAATGTAAGCGTCGTCCAATAAAGTACAACGTTCATGCATGGCCTATTTTTTGTTAGAAATGCTAAACTGGCAGCTCTAAGGATACCCGAACATTATAAGTAAATTGGAATAATGCAAGATACATATATATACTTATGATTTTTAGCTAAATGTGCCAACATATTCTGAATAAAATGTATAAATATATATATAATTAGAATATGGTTAAAAAAAAAACAAACATATTGCAGATACTATTAAGGAAAAAATATCAGTTCGAGTACCTTTAAGGTCGATAGTATTTACAACGATTTAATGGTAAACAAAATTGAAATATAATCATAATAAGAATGCATAACTTACCAGTTCCTTCCGTCTTTCAAGTTTATTTACAAAGTCACTATATTCCTCGGGAAAATTGCATGGCAGTGGCAGCAAGCGCTTTTTGTAGTACCTTTTAAAGTTTTTTTTTTAATATTTGTTATTTTATGGTACCCGTTTGTAACTGACCAGTTGGACGATTTGGAGGATACTGAGTAACTAACGCTTAGCATCCATGATGCTTCAAAACAATACTAATCCCATCTCTTTCTTACATTTTTTATCTAATCTGTCATTTTAAAACAGCACGTTGCACACTTAAAAATACCATGCTGCAAGTCGAACTCTCTTTTGTTCTTAAACGATGGTTTTTACTGTTATTAGGTATAACGTTACCAGCAAAGCTGCCAATCGCTCCTCGATAAGAAAAAAAACCGGCCAAGAGCATGTCGGGCCACGCTCAGTGTAGGGTTCCGTAGTTGCTCATCCTTCACAATCAACTGCTGTTTTAAGCCCGAGTTTTAAGTTAAGAAAGATTTCAAGCTCTATAAAAAGGTCGTAAACGCCCTAGAAACTGTAATCACTTATTACCTTCTGGAAGTCAACTTACGTCCTTTAAAAGAAAAAATATGAAATTTGGCGATAACTCAAAAACAGCTCGACCGATTTTGTTCAATATAGTTTTCATTGAAAGTAATTATAAAGCCTCATTTACAAGAATTTTTCCGATTTTTTTTGACCCGTGGTTAAAAAGTTAGAGGGGGAGGGGGACACTATTTTTTTGTTTTCGGAGCGAATATTTACAAAACTACTGACTATCAAAAATAATGTTAGGAGACCCCAATTATTTTTACAAGACCTATTAAACGACACCCCACACACTAGTGTTGAAAAGAAAAAAAAATCACCCGAACTTTAGGTGTTCGAGAGGTACCCGAAAAAAATTTTTTTTTTAATTTTTTTATTTACCGATCTGTCGGCGTTATACATACACATACTCATACCAAATTTCAGCTTTCTAGTACTAATATCACGGAGCTAAGCCGCGGACGGACGGACGGATGGACAGACGGACATGGCGAAACTATAAGGGTTCCTAGTTGACTACGGAACCCTAAAACCAGTATGAAAATTATAGTTATTTTTTAATAGATATTATTACTTTTTTATTAGCAGAACAATCACATCAAATTATCAACTAATTAACAACATCAGTGTAAGCAAAGATAAAGTACTTATTATCTAATAACAACAACAAAAAACAAAAAGTCAAAACAAAACTAGTCTAAAAAAAACACGGCAATACGTAAACATTCTGCCAACTCCGCTCATCTATAACGATCCTTCAAAGTTCAGTTCCAAACCCTAACGCGATAGGGTTTAGAGTTAACTGCTATAAATAACCCTTACGCGTTAGGGTTTTAACCGTAACTGTGTAACTGTGTTGAGGTTGTAGTTAACTGTTATGATAGGGTAACCTTAACATAGGGTTACCAAATGAAAAGGTTACCTTATGTTATGGTTACCAAATTGTTAGGGTTACCTTATATTAGGCTTAACTTTAAAGAGGGGTTTTCCGGTCCCTGAGCACAGCGTATTAGTATTACAGACAGTCCACTTCAAGAATAAAATAATTAACTAATTCGGCAGCAAAATGTGTAGAACAAAGTTATCTCTGTCGTACACAAACAATGAAATGGATGCTGCCTACCGACACGACTACAGCATATCACAGCATATTACAAACAGTCCACTTTTAACTTTTAACCAGCCACAAAATGGGATTTTTTATTACGTGAAAATATGTTTTGATAGATTGTAATAACAATGAGGAGCATTAAGTTTCCCAGAGGTGTCGTAGTTTTTCACGTCACGTCGAGAAACTTAAAAAAGTATTAGTAAAGTCATGTCATGACAATGAATATTATTATGAATTTTACACATTTAAGTATTATTTATATGTTATTATTTGCATGTAAACGATTGATGTTAATATTGTAATAATTATTAATTATTTTAACTTTAAATGCCTGAGCATTAAACAAATAAATATTAGCAACCTAAGGTACGAAGATGTTTAACAAATATATCGAACAGTAGTGAATAAAATGTTGTATTAATCTAAAGCAATGCAATTAGTTTCAAAAATTGGCCTTGTCGCTGCCATGCTGTCTAGATAGTAACTAGGCTGCCAATGCTTCAATACATCCTCCTATATTCGATTGGCTGCCGAAGCAGCCTGGCTGCCTACTGCGAGGAGATTAAAACGGCAAAAAAAAAATGCGTTTAAGTACCGGACACTAAGACCGTTCTTAGTGTCTCCGGTACGGGCTTAGTCAAGAAAAAAAACTAGAAGGAGGGACGTATAATGTCGATCTTGCGATCTTGTGTAAATTAATAATGAAATATTTCTTCTTTCTCGCATTTGCCGTAAAAATCACTATGTTTACTCTCGGCTGAAAGTGCAATAGATGAACTCTTGTTATAGGTGCGATCGTGTCGTATACGAACCGTTTTTTACCGCAAGCCCTGCACGCCACTGCTCTTCAAACTCGCCACTTCACTTTAGTTAGACGGCTTAAAAACCATACTTACACTTTTCATCCTTTTGTGCGAGCGAAGCTGTTGAGAAAAGCCTGTATTTCCACTAAGCTGTTATATTCTGTGACCTGCGACGAAAGGAAGCTCGTATAGAATCAGCTGGCCCCGTTGTTAGGCATTTCTATCTAAGAATTTTATCTGAGTATTTACGCCGCTAGCTGCGGGCTGTCACCTGGGATCGTTGTCTTAAGTACAGTCAGTCAGGCAAATATATGCATGTATAGTTTTTTTTTACTGAGCGAAACTACTTAAAGAATACAATGGTCATTGAGAAGTTAACCTCAAACTAAGATAACGACAGCATAATTAAGAACATTATAACTACCTCGGAAGGTATCAACTATATATTTTCTTTCGGTCGCCCGGCACTCAACATGAACAATATGTGACCAAATTGGTTTTATGAATATGACAAAAATAAAATTGGTCCATTTGAAACCTAGTGACCCTAGTTTGTTAATTTATCATAGTTTACCTGTTTTGGTTACAAACACAGTAGCATATTATAAGACTTCTGTGTGCTCTTAAGTGGATTAGTTCAGTTCAAATGCTAAAAACTGTACTTCAAGGTCCCGAAGGTTTAGAAAGACATTGATTGGTGAAAAATAACTAAAGCCTCGGCATATTTGTGTAAACTATCCCATGACCATTTAAGGTGCCCCTCTACCAATGGTGAGCCTTGTGAGCCTGATTAAGAGACAACGATATTCCGACTGACAGTTGGCATAACGGTGATAATGATAACCTCTATTTTGGCATCTTTCTCCGTGGCCGAACCCGAGGGCCTGATTAGGCTATAATTGCAGTAATATTATGTACCTTATGTACCTACCAGGTCAGGTCGGAGATTGTGTGTACCTCCGTAGTTAGTTAGTACTTTTAAGATTGTCCGTAAAATCATGATTCAAATAATTTAACTTAATTTTATAATAGTATAGACATATACTATTTCTTTATTATAGTCGGGTAATCTTAAAAGCACCAATGGATGCCTAAGTAATAATGTACCAAGATTAGTTGAAATCAGTCCAGCTATTTCCATCTCTGCAGGTCCGATACTATCTACCCGGTTAAACAAAGCAAAAATATATAGCTACTAAAAAAAAAAAAAAAAAACTTTTATTTCTCGACCAACATGGATCAGTTAGCTATGACATTTATGACTTTTTTTTTTCTATCTGAATGAAGTTGCAGGTAGGTACCTATTAGTACATTTTATATATTATTTCTTATATAAAAGATATTTAAAAAGAAATACGATAAATACTACTTTCATGTATTACTTTTAAACTTCGCTTCAATGGAGATTGGGCCGATAATTTCGAATATTTTTACTGAATTTTATCTGTGTCAAATACCTATTTTTTTACTATCATTTCAAATCATAATAATAGAAAATATTAATTAAGAACCACAAAACTGTCAACTTTCATTCATTCTCTTCTACCAGGCCCTCTTCTCTGTCGCTAAGTTTAACTTTCAAAGGTTCTTTAAACTTTATACATACTTAACTGCCATTCTAAAATCATGCCCTCAGTATTCCATGAAACGAGAATGCCTCAAGAGACGAAATAGAGAAAAGTAACTTTACATTTAAATTTACTTTGGTTGGTCTTTTGGTTGAGTGTAACTGTTACTTAAATTCACTATGAAATAAAGTTAAATGTATAAGCTTTGTAAGAGTAAGCTAGAGAAGAGTGTGTGTGTAAAGACATGAAAATTTATGGAAATTTTATGTTTGACGTGCGGAAAATCATCAAAATTAAGTCTTTTGAAATTCAATTTGACTTTAGATATTTTGCAAAGGAATACCTGACGCGAAAGAGCAACCACAATATTTGCCCGAAACTCGATGAACTTATTTTTATTAAATTATAACCTTAGCCTGTTTTCGTACCTAGTAATTTTGGTAGCATGTGCAGTGTACCGTGAGATGGTGTCATAATATTTTATGAGAAATTTCAAATGACATAATTATTTGTATTTAATACCAATACTATTATGTTTATATTTCATTATTATTTATTACTTACATATTATTTTACATGTAATTTATTTAAGGAAACATTATTAATTTAATTATTATAAATGAGATAATAATAATTTATGATATATGCGAGTATATATGTCCAAAAATAAAATAAAACTAAATTGTATTGTTTAATTAACAGGGGTCGGACTTTCTTTCGCAGAAGAACTAATGGAGAACTATGGAGCCGTTATTTACATTAAAATACAATTCATACTCATACTCATAAGTGTATTTCATTCGCAATTTTAATTTTATAGTCAAGGACAAAGTCAGAAGAATATACAAAGGCCTGATTTATGTAGGCATTGTTTTTTTTTGCCACCATAAAATACGTAAATAAATGCAACTTTATCCATGTTTTCTGGAGTAAATTGGGTTCTATATTGATTGAATATCCATTTATGACTAGAAAGTGCACAATATTGGCAATAAATTGAGTTAAATTAGGACTTTGAAAATATTATAAAAAAATATTTTATTTATAATTTTAGTAATTTAATGCTTGGGAATGTTAACCATAATAACCATAAAGGCAGTTTGGAATGAAATAGATGAACGAGTATGAGTATGAGTATGAGTATGAATTGTATTTTAATGTTAATAACGGCTCCATAGTTCTCCATTAGTCTTACCGTGCGAAAGAAAGTCCGACCCCTGTTAATTAAATAGACTGAGAAAAAAATTGCATTTCTTAAATTTAAATTGCACTGATGAATTTTTCAAGAAATAAAAGGCTTTTTTTATCTTTATTTTATTTATTATACAATGCGCTTCAACTTTATTTATGGCAAAAGTTATGTCGACGCTATATTTTTTTTCTTGTTTTCGTGGATAAATTTGGTGAATTTTGCAGACAATGCCTGATAACTTTTTATTTTTCCTTATTGCAATTTAGTAATTGCCTTTGCTTTATAATTATTGTGAATGAGATTTTTATGTAATAGTGATTCTTTTTAATTTATTATGAATTTTGATGTCTTAGATACGAGTATAGGTAATAGGTAATTATAATGATCTCATGTTAACGATTTGGTGCTAACACTGTAAGTTAATATTAAAATGAATAAATAAAAGATTAAAGTGAATTTATGGAGAGTAAATGAGGCATATCACGTAAAGCCAACTCTAACGATTTAGTAATTCTTTGGTGCAATTATAGCTGGATATATGCATTATGCATGGATTGATTAGAATATTCAGTTTTCTAAGATACATATTTAGGTACCTATAAATTTCAAACATGACAGAACATAGCGGGTGGTTTATAAGAAGGAGCTAGAAGTGCCGATACACATAACTAGATATCAAGCAAAGTTTAAATCCTATCGTGGCTTTATTTATGATTCTGTTGGATGACGTCTGGACGTCGAGGAGCAAGGACTACGTGGAAGACACCGAGTTAATCTCGCCAACTCCTGCTCATCTGGAAGCTAGACTTGAAACCCTCTAAGAAGAAGCGGAAGCCATTGCTTTGATCTTGCTGCTTGTCAGTTGATTTATTAAAATCAACAGACAAGCTACAAGAACATCGCAATAGTCGACAAGCGAACAAAACCGAAAACAGCAGATCCACTGGGGTAGAGAGAATAAACCCTAAGTTTGTCTACATGAGGTAGGGCATAACTTGCTAAGGAGGAACAGACGAAGATGTCGACCACAGAGTCAGAGTCAACAAAACCAAAGCTGCAGTCGCTCAAATTAAGCCTGTTTGAGGCTCCAATGTGTTAAAGTTTCTCTCTTCGAAGGTTTCGAGGACTCCACTCTTGAAACTATGTGTGAATATAGGGTTTATTTAAGTATATTTGCCCGTCAACCGTTAAAAGAGAACAGGTTTTCATTTTTATTTACCGTAATCGGATAATGTGTCCTACCTTTGAATGTCCCTCCGCCCCTATACCACAATTGGGTAAATTCAGTTTAGCCGTTTTGGCACGAAAAGGCCGCAAAGATATTCCGACCCATAGATGACAATGGGATCAACGCTCAAACGAAACAAAAAATATGCAATGCAATATGTTGTTAAGATTTTCCTGCATTGACGTTGCTCCTTAGAATTATGGTGAATGTATTTCAGTACAATTTTAGAGTTTATAACGGTAAAGAAATTATTAAGAAGAGAATTTACCGATCTAGATTTCAAAACACTTTCTTTCAGTCTGAAATAAATATTAATCCGGTCTGAATCCCGGAATGACCTCTCTCCATAGAAAATGGGTTTTCATACAATTTTTGACGACGCTTTTCGCTCAGTGGTAATGTAGCTGAGCTGAGCCTACTGAATCAGTGGGTTGGAAATCAAGGGTAGATATCTGTATGATGAACGCGAATATTTGTTCCTAGGTAATGGATGTTTATATGTACATATATAAGTATATATTTAGCCATATAAGTCTGTAGATGATGTTCTAGTACCCACATCTATAACACAAGATTACTACAGCTTATTTTGGGACTTGAATTCGTGTGAAAACGTCCCATAAAAAAAAAATTATATTAATATAGAAGTTTTTAATATAGAGGTTCCAAAAAACTTATATTTTGCACTCCGAAGTTAGTCTTAATTCTGTCTGAATAAATACGGGATCACAGACAGTCTAGTGACCTCTCTCTATAGAAAATACAAATTTAGTTTTATAATAGTAAAGATGTTAATAATAATACTATAGGTTCCAATGTCTTGCAGTCTCACGTGAGCCTAAATCCGGTCTGAATCAATAAGGGATCACAGACGTTCTAGTGACCTCGCTCTATAGAAAATACAAATTTAGAGTTTTATGATAGTAAATAAGTAAATGATACTAGAGGTTCCGATGTCTTGCAGTCTCACATCAGCCTAAATCCGGTCTGATCGATACGGGATCACAGACAGTCTGGCGCCGGGACGAGTTTACATAACTTTCGCGGCTATCGTGGATGACGGTGCCCGAAATACACTGACCTTGTTGCATCAGAATACCTTCCTACACACCAAACTTGTATTCATTTTAGTTTTAACTATGGAATAGATTGCATGCATGTCTAAGAAACCTAAATAAGGTAATGTATATTGACACTTCGAGCTTAGGTACTAAATAAAATGCATCGCTGTAGACTTTTTATTGCATTCTGTAACGAGTGAAACCAGATCTGAGAAAAAAATACCTACATATTATATATAAATAATTTATATATTTATACACTTTATGATTTTCACGTTTATTATGAGAGCAAAAAATAAACCTTACTAAATTCAGATCGATTTGAACTATATGAAAAATTTATGAAAAAAACATACATTAAATAGGTAACTTAGTTGTAGCTAAATCTAAAACAAATTATAGTATATAATTTCGATGGTCTGAGGTCCTGCGATCCTGGGATATTCACAAAACACTTTAAAAAAAAAAAAAAAAACCATAAATTTTTCATGTTATATTTAAGTACCTTTTACGTGAATTAATATTAATCGTAGTTATCATTTAGTTATTATTCTCTACTTTATAAACTAACTAGTCTAATAACACACAACCATGTCCAAACGAGTCAAATTCCGGTCTTAGTGCCAACAGCGCATTTTGCAGCGTGAGAGCGCGGAGCAGTCACACGTTCAATGCGCAATCCATACTAATCCATCCATACTAATATTATAAATGCGAAAGTGTGTCTGTCTGTTACCTCTTCACGCTTAAACCGCTGAATCGATTTTGATGAAATTTGGCATGGAGATAGTTTAAGACCCGAAGAAGGACATAGGATAGTTTTCATCCTGGAAATTATCCCTAAAAAGATTGAAAAGTGAGTAAGTAATTCATGATGACATTGATGACCCTGTAGGAAATGTAATTATTAAACCAAAACCACAATTGCTCTTACATTTGCTTCATCATCATCATCATCATCATCATCATTTCAGCCATAGGACATCCACTGCTGGACACAGGCCTCCTCAATAGATTTCCACATGGGCCGGATAGCAGCGACGCATCCAGCGAGTCCCCGCAACTCTAACCAGGTCGTCCGACCACCTTGCGGGTGGTCGTCCTACACTGCGCTTGCCGGTACGTGGTCTCCACTCGAGAACCTTTCTGGCCCAACGGCCATCGGTCCTTCGAGCTACGTGCCCCGCCCATTGCCACTTCAGCTTGCTTACCCGGTTTGCTATGTCGATGACCTTGGTTCGTCTACGAATCTCCTCATTTCTGATTCGATCTCGTAGACAAATCCCGAGATAAGTAGATCTTTCCATAGCTCGCTGAGTGACTCTGAGCTTCCTTAAAAGGCCCATAGTTAGAGACCACGTCTCGGCTCCGTAGGTCATAACCGGTAATACGCACTGGTTGAAGACTTTCGTCTTCAAGCACTGAGGTATGTTGGACGAGAAAACACTTCGCAGTTTCCCAAACGCTGCCCATCCGAGTTGAATCCGCCGATTGATCTCTTTCTCGAAGTTGGACCTGCCTAACTGATTTGTTTGTCCCAGATAAACGTATTCGTCAACAACTTCGAGGACCGAGTTACCAACCATTACTGGGGTGGGTGCTACAAGGACATTCGACATAATCTTCGTTTTGTCCATGTTCATCTTAAGGCCCACCTGTTGGGATACTCTGTTGAGACCTTCGAGCATCTTACCAAGATCCTCCAGCGTCTCTGCCATGACCACGATGTCGTCGGCAAACCGAAGGTGCATGATGTACTCGCCGTTAATATTGATGCCTAGTCCTTGCCATTCCAAAAGCTTGAAGGCGTCTTCCATTGCGTTGGTGAAGAGCTTCGGAGATATAACATCCCCTTGTCTCACACCCCTTCGCAACGGAATCCGTACGCTGGTCTTGTACTCGGACCGACATAGTGGCGTTGTTGTACACACTTCTCAGCACCTCGACATACCGATAGTCAATCCGGCATCGCTGGAGTGACTGCAGTACTGCCCATGTCTCGACGGAATCAAAGGCCTTTTCATAGTCCACAAACGCTAAGCAGAGTGGCAGGTTATACTCCTCGGTCTTCTGTATAACCTGCCACAGCGTGTGTATGTGGTCTATGGTACTGAAGCCTTTTCGGAACCCGGCTTGTTCGGGCGGCTGGAATTCATCAAACCTACTTGAGAGACGGTTCGTGATGACCCTAGAAAATAGAAGGCTAAGAAGCGAGATGGGTCTATAATTCATGAGCAGTGTTTTATCACCTTTCTTGAAGAAGAGCACCACCAAACTTCCGTTCCATGCTTCCGGCGTGATGCCCTCGAGCACAACGGAATTGAACATTTGCTTAGGCGCATTTAATAATCCCTTTTATCAAGTTCCACGCGTACGTAGTCGCGAGCAAAAGCTAGTAAGATTATATTCTATTTGTAATGATATGAAATGAACCACAAAGAAAATAATACGCTTAAGAATTACATCACGTTTATATTAAACAAACACATGTTGTTACGACTCCTGAAGAGACTTACATCATTTCAGGACGACACACACCACATACATGTACCAAATTTAAAATCACGTATGAACGTGGTACTTGCAGGAAACTTGTGACATTTCTATTTTGTTCGGTATTCAAGAAATCCAATTACAGTTCGCCGAGAGTGCAGCAGCGCTTGTAAACATCGGGTTGTAACTAAATCGGATTGCGAACGTAGGTGCCTACTTACAAGGAAAATAAGTTGGAATATCCTATTTACTATTAACACGCTTTTATTAGCGTCACTTGTATCTTTAACTAACAATATAATCATATCTTGGAAGTCAATTTCTACAATACAATAATTTGGTATCTTGGAGCTAATCTAATGATTGAGTCGGAATGTGGCCTTAGAAATTCCTAAACAGCACAAGATAGACCACCGTATTTGGGCTCCTTTTATTGGTCTTGATGAGCAATTAACGTTTGTGTGAGGGACTCTATTAAGCAATAAAAGCGTGCCTCAAAAAATCTTTTTTGACAAAAAATAAACCTTAGTTGGCTATTAAATACACGAGAAATTCTTGTTAAAGTATCTTTATTCAGGTTAAACATTAGCTAGGATAATTATTTCCAAGAAATTCCCGAGTAAAGTTAGAAGGAATAATGTTCCAGGGGGATTCTCGTTAGTTGTCATGATTTATAGCAGCGCTGAGAAACACGATAACAGGGATAAAATTGGAAACAATTTTGGCAATATCTAGTCTTTTACGACGGTTAAGTAAGTGGATTTGCACTCATCCTATCTTAGAAATTATTTAAGTATTTAATCAAAAATGTACGTACTCATTCATTTAATTTGTTGGATTGTATAAAATACTTCAATATTAGAACTAAGATATAAAGTTAGGCTTGGTAGTTTCATCAACAATTTTATAAGTAAGTACGAATACGAATTACGATGCAACATTCAAATAGCGTAAGATACGACCGACAGATATTCATAATTTTAATATTTTCTTTTTTTATTGTACATTTTGTTTAATATATGTAGAAAACAAAAATATTTTTTAGACAACTAAATTTTATTCCACAAACTTAAATCGACGATGCGGTACAAACTTACGTTTTCCTTAAAGTTATATATACCTTATCCCGATAACATGACATATAGCCAAAATTACTGTTTACTGGTTATTTTAGCACTGGCTACCATCATAAAAGTTCATTTTTTGATCTACAACTAACCGACCGAGCCTCATCAAAGTTTCTTTTCCCAGGCGTACAGAAATGTAATAATAATTACCTCATCAAAAAAACGGCGTCACATCACACAGGCCATGAAAAGGTTGAAATGATACAGCCCAGCTGAAACTAGCGCTATGGTCGCTCCTAGCACCCCCACGCCACCATGGCCGACGAAGAGAAACTGCCGATACCCCCCACATTTCTCGAGAAACTACTATTCTACACAACAGCATCCTTTGTTCTTTTGGCTACTTTCAGTCTATTCGCCTTCCTCTTTCTTGTACCATTTGTAATAGAGCCCGCGTTCACAACTATATTTATGCAATTCGATCCGGTTGGAGCATTATGTGTGACCGCCCAGGTCAAGCACTTAGTGGGAGCCAGCAACTGCACTTGGGCTTCTTGTAGAGAAGGTTGCACGAAAGACCTGTACGAATGCACCCAGATTAGAGTAAACTACAAACTCGGTATTTACCCAAACGTATCAGCAACAGAAATCGGAAATCTGATCAGAGCCGAAAGAGCAATAAGAGAATACGAATACGAGAACTACGAAGGTACAGGCGAAAAGAACTACCCAGAAATGGCGGAAGAAACGGAGTTAGCAGACGCGATACCAACCGGTCTGCAGGGGAACGATTCGGAATGGTACTTCACCGGTGCTCGTCTGTTTCCCAATGTAAAGGGCTGTGGATACCCTCCAATATTAAATTGTACTGTATTCCTCTCCAAGTATAGACCTTTAGGTAACAATTACACATGCTACTACAGCCGGGTTGACCCCGGCCTGGTCATAACAGACCTCGATATGTGGCAGAATACTTTGAACCTAGTTTATGCTATGGCAATCCCGATACCGTCTTTCTTTATTTCTGTGATCTATTTGACGTTTGCGTACTTCAAGATTTATAACACTGAAGAGGAATCAGAGCAAGCTCCTCTACAGAGCGATGCAGAAGGCATGGCCACGGGTGACGATGAAAAGCCCACGACTCCGGGCAGCGATACATTCAGAGAAGACCTGGCCTGTTTTGGGCACCAACTGAAGATGCAGTTGGCCAACGAAAAGTCGAAGGAAGGCTTCGAGTCCAATAGTCCACCAATTTCCAATTCGGCTTCGCTATCTGGGTGAGTAGAGTACTACTACTACGCATTAGATTAACACTGATTCTATTTTAATCCAGATAAGTATTTACATTAGTACATGGGTCATTGGGAATGATTAAATTTAGCTTACAAGATTAGACGCAAATGACTGAATTCAGTTGCGGTGGCGCAAATGATTTGAAATAGCACCCTTGTTTGAGCGTAAACTCATGAGTTCATGACGGGATTGTATACAAGATATTGGTATCAAGCGTATTATAATTTAATCATTTTTAATAATATACTTAGAGTTCATATTCGATGGTAGTAATAAATCCATAGACAATTGGAAAATCTTAAATTTCCAAGTCGTGCGCCTATTTTTTTTTTTTTTTGACAGAGTTAAGTTAACGGATAGTTATAGTACGACCAAGTTTTTTGTGAGGGTGTCGCCACAATCTTCGCACACAGATCACTTGAACACAGAGAGACTGACAAGCGTATAAAATTTCAGCATGACAGTCGTAGTTCCTAAATTCGCCGTTTCACAGAAAATTTGTTCGCACTATTTATCCAGTGAATAAAGGGGGTTTTACCTTAAATACAAACGGCCCGGTAGTTTTGATTTTTTTAGGATGGCTTTTTTCTAGTTTGTCTAGGATGGCATTTTGCATTTTAAATACTCACTAGAGTAAAATGCTCCTAAATTAAGATATAAGCCAGAAGGTTGATGTATTACTGGAAATTGCAATAAAAAAATATATATATGCAACTCCGTAACTCTCTGTCCTTGAAACAAAATTTAAAATATTTACTATAATTTACTATAAATTTACTATAATTTATATAGTAAATTTAATTCTCTACAACATTGTATAAGATTTTTTCTAGTTAAAATGCACCTAAACGAAGATATAAGCAAAAATCTGAAGGAAGTGCCGGTTTTTTCAATATGGCGGCGGGCGCGGGGGGAATTGTACAATTTGCATTTTAAACGCGTTTGTAAGGTCACCCCTAGTACTCTAGGTCTCTAATATTCACCGAACTATATAGATCGTAACGTTTTTATTAATCACGTAGAGGGTTGTAAAAAATATAAATATTCAGTCAATAGGTAAATCGCATAGATACTATCAACGAAAAAAAAACATAATAAACACTTCTGGAAAATTCAATGGTAAACAGTAAGCCGTGTTTTTTACACACGGATGTTATTTTCGGTAGCATTGGATACCGCAAACATGTATTAACTGACCTAATCTCATTAATATCCCGTCGTTTATTTTTATCATAGTTAATACAATAACGATAACACTATACAGTGCCACTTTAACAGTAATGAAATGAAGCAATTTGACAAATACAACGAAAATACCCAACGGTTCACAAAAAAAAACACGTGTCGACTTTATAGTTTCATTGCATTTGATTTTGTTTTTGCGCTGCCACTTGTATTATTCTTGTTTAAGAGGAAACTGACATCTATTTAACACTTAGAACGTAAAGAAAAGATTCTCTAGGCTGCTAGAGAATGCTCGTTTCGGGATTAGGGTCAAAATTATAATTGGCGACCCATATTTTAACGTTTTTCAATGTATATGTATGTATGTATGTATGTATGTATGTAAACGCTTTATTGTACACAACAACTGGTTATAAATAGGTACATTGATAACAAATGAAATATGTACAAAGGCAAACTTATCCCTATTAGGGATCTCTTCCAGTTAACCTTTGAGCAATTGAAGGAATGGGTATACGAAGAAAATAGGCAAACTACACTGCGTACAACCAAGATATCTATATTAACAATAATTAAAAATATAAAAAAAAACGAAAATATTGGTGCTAAATTTGCAATGGGATCTTAACTTAATGGATTCTTATACAAATAGGTTGGTAGCTTTACATTATTTGTACCACCGGTTTACTCAATGGCTCCACCCCCTCTATAAACTAGATGGTGGAAGTCATCGTCGTTTTACCTCGAAGTGACCTGTGAATACTTCGGTTACAATCTTTAGTAGTATAGTCTTGGTCTTGAGTCAATACAACCAAAACACAATTAATCACACCGAGGAAGGAAAACTACTAAGAGCGATTGTTTATAAAGTTGGAGCCTTTCAAAAAAACAATTTCACAAAGCTAACTACAATAATTTTATGACTGAGGTAACTATATTCACAGACCTATTTTTAGATAACTGATCTGTGGGTACTATTTTATTGGAGACGCTAAAAATTGCAATTATGATGTTGATAGAAATAGTAGATAAGTATGGCATTAAAGCGAAAACCGTACGTAAATGAAAACACGAAGTAGAATGTAACTAATACTCGTAGCAGTAACTTTTCTAGCAAAATGTAAAATTAATATTAAAAATGTCTCCGACAATGGATGATGTCGTTGCGAAAACTAGAACAATCGATATTAATGAATTGAATGATTTTGTTGACGCTTTTATCGTACTTGATAAATCAAGGGTGATGCTTACCATATATTCAGCCGCTCGTACTCGTATGTATCACCACTGTCTCCATCCATAGTTCTTTAAATATATTTTATCGATATCGAAAATCTTAATACCTAAAAACAGATTATACAAAAGTGAACATATTATATTGAAGAAATTGTACGTTAGACAATGATGATTTTGTAAGTTGTTCTTCTAGCAAGCCTTTGTCATCAATCAAATATAATCGAACTTGAAAACTACTGTTTGTTATTGAAGTTAATGACTTGAATGCTATGAATCATATTTCTTCAGTTGATTTACTTTATCAAAAATTTATTCTGGTCGTATTAAGGAAATGCTTATTTAAAAAAAACAGCAACAAGAGCTTGCTGCAGGATGAGTAGTAAAAAGCCCAAACGAAGATGGCTCGGCGTTGCTCAAGTCAACTAGCCACAGGCTGCGGCTAATTGACAACATTTCATATTTTTAAGACTATCATTTTATTACTTTTCTGAATTCTGCTTAAAAAGGTGAAGTAATCTCTGTTTTTATTTATTTTCTGAGATGATTATTTATTTTATTATTAATTTATAAAAACATACTCATTTTAAAATGTGGCAACACCAAAACCAGAACTTAATGGAACGGTTACTTTAGTCGGTTTTCTTATTAAAAAAAAACTTAATAAAACTCGGTATGCATCTGTCATCTGTGAACGTCAAATAAAAAAAAAATTTTTTTTCGCTCTTTGGTTTAGACAACAACCCTATTCAGCCCGTATTGTCTTAGATTGCAGTTATTTGATGTATTTTCTTATATTTCTTTAAATACAGAAAAAAAAAATCAAAGATTTTTTTTTACTAAAAGCCCTGTCGATCTCTATATTAATTTCCACCTGTTATAAATATGAAATGTTGTCAATTAGGACCATCAGTAATCAATATCGATAAGACATACTTTAAGAACTATGATAAGATAACATAATTCCTATTTGTCATAATTATCCAACACCAAAAGTAAATCCCTTATTACTCGCAGGACCAAGTCATCCTTCGTGAACGCCTAGTGTGATACGGCATCACAACCGAGGTATGTTTGAAAAGGCTTCAGCTTTATTGCTTACGCCTAAAGCTCGCCAGCCATGGAAATTGTAGTTGAAATCAAATGATAGGTTAGAATAATTATCGAAAAACTTATATATCGAGCCTGACAGATACCGATACATGAGTTCATAGATAATCATTCACCCCTGTTGTTTGATTTTGCACCAAAATCCGTGGTCCGCTCAAAACTGCATTACACGCATTCCTCTTACCCACTGACACTTACGTTCTTGCACTGATCCTGTCGCTTGACGCTTATGATTTTAAAAATGTAAAAGTTTAAAATTTTAGTGATTTCTGATCTAACATTCAACAACGGGTAAGCTAACGCTAGCTTCTGCTTACTAAAAATGTTTGCGTCACTTGTATATTATAATCAGCATATTTTATTTCAACCGTACCTATATATGTAACTACAGTTATTTTAAAGGTTGTAGTTTTTTACTGAAAGTAAATTTATTTTACTGCTTTGTTAGTCGAAGTATACATATCTATAATAACGTTAACTAACCTTACTAGCTTGCTTACAAGGTTTCCTTGGAAATAATAAAATGTGGGATTTTTACTGTTCATCTCATAAAGTGTATAGTCAGCTGCAAAGAGCTATACACTAGCGAAGTAGACTCTATTACCCGTCTATAGAGAGAAAATATTTTTGCGCGGACTCTTCTGGTATAATATCTTTTTACAGACGAGTGTAAGAGCATAAAACCCTAATAGAATACGAGGTATATTTTTACTATGATTTTTCAAGAACTACGTTTCTACGCCATGCAATTTGTAAAATTTCTTAGGAAAATATGAGTGATATTCCCAAATGCATATTTGAGCCATACTTATTATATCATTACGTCTAAGATTCCACTTAAAATATAAAGAAAAGGTCCCAAGACAAAGCCATGTAATTAGACTTTTAAAAAATAATTCCTTTTGACGTCGGAACTATTTCTATTGCAGAATAAAATTAAAGCACTTAATAGTATCGTATCGTATCCTTAACAACTTTTAACAATTCTGTTAAATATTGTTCATTTTAAGTACTACCGTAGGAGGTAAAATATATAATCCTCTATTTTAAAAAGAAAGATATAGTTTGTGAGTTATTTATTATGACATCATCGATACTAATAAAATCTTTATCTTTTTCAGATGACAGGATTCCTGAAGAGCAGGTGTCGGTTACAAAGTGTACCACGAAATGAGGTGAATGGATTTACCGCAATAGGACAAACTCGACAAATTGTGATCGAGGACGTGACGTCTAGTCCTAGCGACACTTACTCGACTACCCAGAAGAAGACACACGGAAGAAAACACGAACGATAGACATTTTTATAAAGCGTTGTGAATTTGCAAATTTCGTGGTAACATTTTCTATTTCGGAAATTTATGAAAATGTCCTAGAATCGTCTTGAATTGGAACGTGATGTGATATGGCTGCTTCGTTCACCGCAACACAATTTAGGGCATTTTCGATCGATTGAATTATTTATTTACGCGTCCGTTTGGTACAGTTCAAGCCATTAAATAAATTATACATGGACTTCCCTTTTCCAGCCGACCAAACGTTTGGAATGCTAACAAACGACGTCGAAACAATGACATTAGGAGAAAAGAGGTGGGTTTTACATTTGCGCTCATGATTAATTCTATTCTAGGTTGGCAATCAGAAACGCTTGTATTTACACCCACTCCATGTATAGTATCGTTTATAACGTTATGAGTTTCTATAAACTCATATACTTACTCTTACGGCATCTTTAAGCTAAACGTAAAGTTGAACTTGCAGATTCGTAACATTTGGAACCGGGATAAGTGCAGTGAATTATTTCTAACAAGCTTTAAGCGACCTAATTGTGTCATACCACACGAAATTTTTTATTATTTCTCACTACGATGTTTCGATAACGTTTTTTCGATATAATTTAAAATATTACAAATGATTTAAGTTGATTCAGCGTTGCTCAACTACGCGTTGTTTCCCGTAAAGAAAATGTTACTGTGAAAAACGAATTATATTAGAAATAAAAGATTTTATCTCCTATATAATTATATATAAATAAGATTTTATTATGCTCGTATGCTACTGGTGTCAAATGCACGCGTGCTGATTATAAAAATGTTGAAATACATATAAAAAAATATAACGTGAGATAATAGGTAAGGAATCGCAAGCTGTTTACAATAATAATAATAATTTATCGATTGTTAATTTTGAAAGCAATAGATAATTTTCGATTAAATTATTTAAAATAAAGTTTATTGAAAATAATAAATTATAAACACATCGACTATAAAAGAATATTATTTTTAAAAAGTAGTCAATGAATCACAGTACAATTTCATGATATCATTTTAGTTGTAAGTGTAGTTAATTTGTAAAACCCATTGTGTATATTTTGTCTATTTTGATTTAATTCAGTATATAAAATATTAATAAAGTAATACCGCAAATAATATAACGCTAATACTGCCCAAACATTAGTAATATACGTATAACATACCGTTTTGTAATAATGTGTAAACTCATACTGTACTAAAATCATTAAAATCGTAGTAAAAATGCAATTAAAATATGCTACGTACCCTACTTAAGTATATCGCCTATTTAGAGAATACTGAATACAGAACACATATATAGAAATACCGATAAAATTATACATTAAAGAATCATTATATGTATACCCTCTATAGCTTTTCAACATTTTGAATGTAAAACAATGCCCAGTGTTTATAAAACTTTGGGAACTTTCATGTCAACAAACATAAGTTCCAGCTAATTTTATCATTGCTTGTTATTCGCTAGATAGCATTTTGTACTTTCAGATGTATGTCTTAAGAGCTTGAAATGTGTCATGTCGTGTGTCAAAACAAAAGGCAGCTACTAAATCATTGAACTGTTAATAAAGTAAAATTTACAATTTCGACTAAAAGGGTGTACATAAAATGATCTGAGAGAAATGCAACCGTACCCAAGCAACGTTAACGTCCAAATAACGTCACTTTTAGCAAAATGCCCACATTTGTATGAAACCTTTGCGGAATCGTATTATTATGTATTAACTTCTATCCAATCATTTAAATTATGTATACGTTACGAATGCTATTATGTTCACAATTAATTGGGATGGGCTATGTTTTATAATCTATGATAATTTATAATACAATGAAATGTTTACAAAAGAGTCAAAAAATGAACTCACCTAAATGGGAAGCGGAAGAAATTGTTATCCTAAATGAATGTACTATTTACAGTTGTTAAATATCTGGACATATGGTAATAGGTACAATAATATTTTGTGTACCCCAATTACTTTCGCCAATGATTTTAATTACTGCAATTTAAAAATGTATAAAAACCTACACTAAGTTTGCTTAGAATAACTTGGTAATCCCATGATATCTGTCATTGTATTCGTATAATTTTGTGTTGGAGTGTACAAAAGGAGGAGCACTATATCTTTATATAATATCCAAAAGTGTACGCTGAAGGGCGTTAAATTGGTGGCACTACTCTAGTAGATAAACCGTAGTTACGTTACTTAGCAACCTGTTTATTTATATATACAGGGCGCTCTTGAGCAATCCAAATAATTTTAACAGCGGATTCCTGAGGTCGTAAGAAGTAAAAAATATTATATGAACCTATGTCGAAATATGATTTTTAACTTTTTTATGTTTTCATAGATAATAAATAAATTACCTTTACTTCAACAGTAAAACAATACTTTAGAACGAGCTGGCAACGTTTGTTAGTTATCTTTTTTAATTAAAAGGGAAGTCAATGTCATAAAGAAATTTTCTTGTTGGGCAATGTTTTTTTTCAAAACAGGCTTTACTTAAATATGCGACCCAAACTCCTTACTTGTGAATCTCATGATTAATGGCGACTCTACACCTTCTTTTAATAACTTTGCTATAAAACTTCATGAATTATGATTATAATACAGAATGACCACTAAGAAATACCCTTCGACTCGTTTTTATTATAATTACTTTGACAATGACTCCAGTCATATGACAAGTCATTGTTGTGATTGATTTTAACGGTGTTACAAATGTAATGTCATTATTACAAATAATAATTGCACTAGCCATCGAAGAAATTGCGGCGTCTAGCTCAGACAGCCAACCTTTATAACAGCTGAAGAAAAATATGTTTTTGAGTACTCCACGGTACAACATATCACAAGGGTGGTGTAAAAACTGAAAATGATATTGCGGATCTAGATCAGCGGCCATGGATTTCCGAACTGCACGTAGCTGATACAGTGAGCAGCATACAGCAATTGTTGAGAATAATCATACCGCTTGTAGTGTATTAAATGAGTAATAAAAACATAAACATTACATATGACCAGTAAAAGAACACTAGGTTTATTCGTACGAACCATTTAGTTTTCAAGGTTTTAACTAGATAATCCAATTCTCACAACTTAACCCATCGTTTTTCCACCATCAAGAGGAATATCAAACCGCATTCATACTTTTCGCATCTGTTGTATGAAGACTATCATTCTAGGCGTATTTATACTTAGATTCTACATGATTAATTTATTAACTGAATTTTTGAAAGTAAAAAATCGTGACCATTTGTAATGATTGACACATAAACAATGATCGTGACAGGAACGGTTTTCAATAAGTAGTTAACGTCTGTCAGATAATGTGACGGTCTTGCAACATTGCAATGATAAAGATGAGTTACACTAAAGATGTATTAAAACAAAAAATGCTAATATCTCGAAAACTAAACAGAATTCGGTTTGCTTTATACGACATTTTATTGTCTACAAATACTCAGGAATCCGCTGTTAAAATCAGGGATCGATACCGTTATCCGAATACTGGTTAATATTGTTCGATAACTGTTAAAAATTTCGTTTGTTGAAATAACGTTTCCTTAGAGTAACGTTTAAAAAAGCAACAAAATAATTTCGATTATCGTTATTCAAGAAAAACGAATGTATAACGTTACGTTGAACAGTATTAACCGGTATTACTCAGTTTCGCTGCGCGTTTTCCTTTGTAGGCGCCGACGCATCGCTATCTTGTTTACGCATAAGGATATTTTGTATATTTGTCTCTGTTTGACTCGTGCCGGCCGGCTTTAAGGATTGTTTGTTTATTGTTATTGTGGTAGAGACTTTTGCATTACGATAATTCCGGCGCGATCACTTAAGGTGCTATTTCCACAGTAGACGCCGAACTCGCTCACTTTTTAATGAGTCTTAAACATATTAAACAGTGGTTAAAGATTATGAAAAAAATATATGTCATATTTAAGCATCTTGCAATTATAAAATCGCTTTCGACAACATGACTAGTAAAACTTCGAACGATCGAAAAAAAACAAAGTTACCTCTATTTGTAATATTTTTTTAATGTTGGTATGGACTTTTTTTACCCGTTTTTTTGTGTCAATCTATAATTATCTAGATAAATTCGGTGGGTTTGTCAGTGCCATACCACAGTTTAAGAAACAATACAGTCGGTCGATGAAGGCGTCTAGACAGGGCAATCGTGCGAGGTGACAGAGGCGGCGGCGGGAGGGGCGCACCCCATGTGTTATACGACGAAATTGTTAGTAATGAGGGTGCTGACTTTGAGGGCTGACGCGTCTTACAACTTGCAATACACAATTAAAATAGTGCATACATGTGCTGTGCGAAATTTTATAGCGCCTAAGTTTTAAATTTTCCCATGTCATGCTAACGTAAACAAAATGGCGGATGTAAAAGCGTTACGCCTGCCAGTAAAATTCAAATACCGCAAAAATATCGCTATTATATTATATAATTGTTTGTTTCTGTGTAAACAAAAAATATATGATCTGACATGTCCCATGAATTTTTAAATTCAAAATGTCGGACATGTCATTTTAAGTAAAAATTACGAGTTACGTAGTTTAAGACTTTATTTAAAAAGCAAGAAATTGTTCCTTGCTTCCGTTTGTATATGAATACTGTAGTCAGATTTTTTAATTATTTTTAAGGATCCTCGGGATGCCGATTACGAGAAAGACATCCATTTTGAAATGCAAGATGGCGGACATTATTTTTTCTTAAAAATCGATATGGGTGTCATTTCCAAGGTTCCTCGGGGTTCCGATTACGAAAATAACATCCATTTTGAAATCCAAGATGGCGGACAAATTTTTCTTAAAAATCGATATGGGTGTCATCTCCAAGATTCCTCGGGGTTCCGATTACGAAAATGACATCCATTTTGAAATCCAAGATGGCGAACATTATTTTTTCTTAAAAATCGATATGGGTGTCATCTCCAAGGTTCCTCGGGGTTACGATTACGAAAATCACATCCATTTTGAAATCCAAGATGGCGGACATTATTTTTTCTTAAAAATCGATATGGGTGTCATCTCCGAGGTTCCTCGGGGTTCCGGATACGAAAATGACATCCATTTTGAAATCCAAGATGGCGGACATTAGTTTTTCTTAAAAATCGATATGGGTGTCATCTCCGAGGTTCCTCGGGGTTCCGATTACGAAAATGACATCCATTTTGAAATCCAAGACGGCGGACATTATTTTTTCTTAAAAATCGATATGGGTGTCATCTCCAAGGTTCCTCGGGGTTCCGATTACGAAAATGACATCCATTTTGAAATCCAAGGTGGCGGACATTATTTTTTCTTAAAAATCGATATGGGTGTCATCTCCGAGGTTCCTCGGGGATCCGGATACGAAAATGACGTCCATTTTGTGATTTTGAAATCAAAGATGGCGGACATTATTTTTTCTTAAAAATCGATATGGGTGTCATCTCCAAGGTTCCTCGGGGTTCCGATTACGAAAATGACATCCATTTTCCAAGATGGCGGACATATTTTTTTCTTAAAAACTGATATTGGTGCCATTTCTCAAAATTATATCTCCGCCAGTTTTAAATCTAATTTTTTATTTTGAAATGTACACCCCCCGAAAAACCCAGAAAACGACATCCATGACGATTTAAAAAAAAAATTACGTCCACTATCTTTACTTCCAAAATGGATGCCATCTTTGAAATTCACACCCCCTGAAACCTAGAAAACGACACTCATGTCAACTTTTTCAAAAAAGTGACGTCCGCCATCTTTATTTCCAAAATGGATTCCATATATAAAATTAGTACACATACATACATGAACCCTAAAAACATTACCCTCCTTTTTTGGGCAGTTGCGTAAGTCTGTGACAACCCTTGGTCGGTACGGCGGCCTTGAGCGGTGTCGGCACTTACGCAAACATCAAAGACGTCGGCCCACTGTTACTTTTTACACCTTGTTTTCTTATACCATGCTACCAGTGAAGTAGTTTAATGGGTTAGAACCAAACTGCTACCAGTAATAGTCAGTAAAATGTTATCCTGCTTTATGTCAACTAAATACTATGAGATATAGATTTCTGCGGAATGCATAATCGGACATGCAAATATTATTCATAGCAATTTGATGCAACATCTTAGGGCACGGTAGTGCCCCCGCCAAGACGAGCAAAAAAGAAGCGGGGCACTACCTACCTTTTCTCGAACCGTTTCGTCTAATTTTCAAACCCTCATAGCTTTGGCCCAGTTTACACCAGAGCGACCAAATTCACAGGTTAAGATGCTGTTAGGAAACATATAAAATGTACTGAATTTCATTGATCTAGCTTTTATACTTTAGGTTTTATTGGTACCTGAAATACGCCGATTTTGCCACTCACTTATATATACACTTATACACTGACGTATCAAAACCTCTCGGGTATTTCCCGATGACCTAGAAAGCTGAAATTTGGTCGGTAAGTTATTTTTAGTACACATACAATAGAATAATTCTGAAACTTGGAACTTTTACCCCCCAACCCCTTAAACTAGGGGATGAAAGTTTATATGAGACTCGCAAATTTTGATACTAGAGATCTGAAAATTTATACCTATTGGGACTCATTGTTATAAATAAAATACACATTCTAGGATTTTTAGAAATTCACCCTTCACCCTTAAAATAAGGGGATGAAAGTTTGTATGGGCTTTCCATAATGGGGGATAAAAGTGTACATATATGGGGCTAAACGTAAGTATTTCTTAAATACACAATTATTATTTTATTACTACTTAGAAACGCTTCAGCGCAAAAAAAATAAAAAACCCTATAAATTAAAAATTACCTTAAAAAAGGAAATGAGAATCCCACCAAAAACATTTCGTGTAAAAGTGGCGGCCAAGACTCACATACTCATAACGAATTCGCTGTAAAACAAATTGTCAGATCCCTCGAAAAGCCAAGCCCATAAGCCCTGAGTTTACTAATCCTACATACAATGTGTACTAATTTTACATATAGAATCCATTTTGGAAATAAAGATGGCGGACGTCACTTTTTTGAAAAATTTGACATGAGTGTCCTTTTTTAGGTTTCTGGGGGTGTAAATTTCAAAGATGGCACTCATTTTGGAAGTAAAGATGGTGGACGTAATTTTTTTTTAAAATCGTCATGGATGTCGTTTTCTGGGTTTTTCGGGGGGTGTACATTTCAAAATAAAAAATTAGATTTAAAACTGGCGGAGATATATTTTTGAGAAATGGCACCAATATCGGTTTTTAAGAAAAATTTATGTCCGCCATCTTGGATTTCAAAATGGATGTCATTTTCGTAATCGGAACCCCGAGGAACCTTGGAGATGACACCCATATCGATTTTTAAGAAAAAATAATGTCCGCCATCTTGGATTTCAAAATGGATGTCATTTTCGTAATCGTAACCCCGAGGAAGCTTGGAGATGACACCCATATCAATTTTTAAGAAAAAATAATGTCCGCCATCTTGGATTTCAAAATGGATGTCATTTTCGTAATCGGAACCCCGAGGAACCTTGGAGATGACACCCATATCGATTTTTAAGAAAAACAAATGTCCGCCATCTTGGATTTCAAAATAGATGTCATTTTCGTAATCGGAAACCCGAGGAACCTTGGAGATGACACCCATATCGATTTTTAAGAAAAACTAATGTCCGCCACCTTGGATTTCAAAATGGATGTCATTTTCGTAATCGGAACCCCGAGGAACCTTGGAGATGACACCCGTATCGATTTTCAAGAAAAAATAATGTCCGCCATCTTGGATTTCAAAATGGATGTCATTTTTGTAATCGGAACCCCGAGGAACCTCGGAGATGACACCCATATCGATTTTTAAGAAAAAATAATGTCCGCCACCTTGGATTTCAAAATGGATGTCATTTTCGTAATCGGAACCCCGAGGAACCTTGGAGATGACACCCATATCGATTTTTAAGAAAAAATAATGTCCGCCATCTTGGATTTCAAAATGGATGTCATTTTCGTAATCGGAACCCCGAGGAACCTTGGAGATGACACCCATATCGATTTTTAAGAAAAAATAATGTCCGCCATCTTGGATTTCAAAATGGATGTCATTTTCGTAATCGGAACCCCGAGGAACCTCGGAGATGACACCCATATCGATTTTTAAGAAAAAACTAATGTCCGCCATCTTGGATTTCAAAATGGATGTCATTTTCGTAATCGGAATCCCGAGGAACCTTGGAGATGACACCCATATCGATTTTTAAGAAAAAATAATGTCCGCCACCTTGGATTTCAAAATGGATGTCATTTTCGTATCCGGAACCCCGAGGAACCTCGGAGATGACACCCATATCGATTTTTAAGAAAAAATAATGTCCGCCATCTTGGATTTCAAAATGGATGTCATTTTCGTAATCGGAACCCCGAGGAACCTTGGAGATGACACCCATATCGATTTTTAAGAAAAAATAATGTCTGCCATCTTGGATTTCAAAATGGATCTCATTTTCGTAATCGGAACCCCGAGGAACCTTGGAGATGACACCCATATCGATTTTTAAGAAAAAATAATGTCCGCCATCTTGGATTTCAAAATGGATCTCATTTTCGTAATCGGAACCCCGAGAAACTTTGGAGATGACACCCATATCGATTTTTAAGAAAAAATAATGTCCGCCACCTTGGATTTCAAAATGGATGTCATTTTCGTAATCGGAACCCCGAGGAACCTTGGAGATGACACCCATATCGATTTTTAAGAAAAAATAATGTCCGCCATCTTGGATTTCAAAATGGATGTCATTTTCGTAATCGGAACCCCGAGGAACCTTGGAGATGACACCCATATCGATTTTTAAGAAAAAATAATGTCCGCCATCTTGGATTTCAAAATGGATGTCTTTCTCGTAATCGGCATCCCGAGGACCCTTAAAAATAATTAAACAATCTGACTACAGGATTCAAATGTAATCTAATACACATGAATGCAGACAAACATATGGGTCAAACAGAGATCCTCCTTTTTAAGTCGAATTACGTTAATCTTCTCCTAAGTGTAACAAATTCTTTTCTGAAAACCGCATCAAAATCGGTTCAGCCAAACGCGAGATAATCGCGGACAAACATAAATACTTATATACTTAGATATATACAATTATACATACATACTCCTTTTTTAACTTACAAGACAAAAACGCACACCAAACCACATGAACTGCGGAAAATCAAATCAAATCACTCTGCTGCGCTGCGACTACCGCGACGCGAGTCAAATGCGAGTGACATATAAACAAAATCGTACGTAAAATCAAAATCGCAACACAGAACGACTCATTCTATCTCTGTCAAACTCAAATTAAACGGTTAATTTTGTTAAACAGAAACGGAATTTGCTAAATAACAGTATTATGTGAATAACGTTATAATACCGGTAAACGAAACCACTACCAATATTCATTTTGGTTTAGCGTCACGTGACCAATAACGGTAATACAAAAATAACGGTATCCGATCCCTGGTTAAAATCATTTGGATTGCTCAAGAGCGCACTGTATATATGTAACTCTAACATTCTTATTTTAACAACAACAAAAAAGGCAAAACAAAGAAACAGTAAATAAGAACCTAAGCTAAATAACCGTACCTTTTTCGCTCTTGTCATAATGACAATTAGGGTCAAAAAGGTACTTGTTTCAATTTCTTTGACCGTACATAAACCGACCGATGAAGCTGCCAGCTCTTCGGTCCCCAGTTGTCTTTGTCATTCTTTTTGAGACTTCCTGGTGCGAATTGCGGACGCTGGTCCGTGGTCCCCATGGTCCCCATGGTCCGTGGGCCTGGGCCCCAAAGGGTACAACTAACTATTCGGGGCCGATTTTTTAAAATAAAAGTCATTGTGAACTAAACTACTTGTTTTTCCTGTACGTGCTTACTTAAAGAGACTAAGTAGGAACTACTCTGATTATTGTTTTTTTAACTCGCACTGTACTCCGTCTTACCTGCGAATTTTTTCACATTATCTCACTACTGTAGCGCTATCGTCACCTCACGTTACTTGAAATATTCTCTCATAAAAGATACTGCTTTTACATTTTTACATTCCATAATTTATGACAGCTATTTATTATGGCCATTATGGGGTACCAAATTATTTAAATGCAAACTTAACGAGGACAGAATGTGACAAAGGAGACTTTTTCACATTTGAGCGATCGTTAACTGTTGTTTGAGATTATTTTATCCCTTTGTCCATTAGTTAAATACAGGCTCATTTTTTCTTGTAATCAATAAAAGTCTTAAAATGGTAAAGCAGAGCAGTCAGCATCTGCCAAACTTAAAAAATCAAAGAACTTATTCAAGAACACATGAGCCACATTTGATATACAAATATCTTGTCAATATAATTTCTTTGAACTCACGAGTATTTAAAACTATAATTTTAAGGAAAAAACATTATTTCGGCGGATAAATACCTACATTAGACTTGTCGCTTTTATTTTATTATGTGAATAGAGTCCAACTCAAAATTCGAAGCAATTGAGTGGCTAAGTATCCGATGGTTCTTATCTTATGTTATGTTAATTTATAAGCCGTGTAATGACGAACGAAAAACAACATTCATCGAATATTTATTCGTACGTGAGAACACCAAACACACCAGGACGGTCCATACGATTTCGATGTTTGTGCCATGTTTTGTTCATTTATCCTTACACAGCTATACATTTCAAAACACCTCACAGAAACACCTAATTGCGCCTATACTCGTATTGTGGTATCTAATTAAATAGCCCCTGCCTGCAATGTTCGTATCGATTCCTCCGTCCCGCATTTCACCTTTTAAAAAATTCATCCATACATAAGTAACCGCACCGATTCCGCCGTATCAACTGTCAGCCAAGCAATTAGTCAATTCCATTCGCATCACAATTAGGGTAATGCAGGCCACTTCAATAACTGTATATTTCCTAAACACAATGTACTAATGTGACCATAAATATAATAATTAACTGATTGTACCGAATACTGGTATTCATTTTCGTAATCAATGTATAGTCACTACGTTTGTTTAATTCGATTATTTAAACGTGTACATTTTGCAAGTGTGTCACGAATCGCTGCTTCAATATAACAGGGTTCTATATTCAATTTTCACAATGACAATGTTAAAAAAGATGCATATTTAGAACTCTGTAACATTAAAGCAGCGAAATATAGTTAGTTTTATCATAGTTTTTCGTGAGAACATTTTATCAGATGGAAATTCTATGGTGGTACACAATTTATTTATGTTATAAATCAAATTAATACGTCTTTCTTTTTGTATAAAATTAGAATAAAATAAATAGATTTTGGCATATTAAAAATTTGTGGAATGCTTGAATTGTTGAATTTTTTTCATATATTAATAATGAAAAAGGCTTGTGAATAATGCATTCAGTCGTGCTAGGTGATGCTAATCCGCGAAAATGTTGTGCATTTTCTGTGTCCTTTGAGTTTCATTATGGGGACCAGGTTTTATTGAGAAAATGCCGGTTCTGTAAATATAATATTGTAAAAAAAATGATAAACGCTGACCCATTATAATTATTGAAAACAAAATTATATTACAGAAAAAACATTGATAATTATTGTACTGTTGAATGTTATAAAATCGATTATTAGCGAAAGAATCAAAGATATAACCACTTAGACTGGTGACATGTTTAGATTACGCTAAATCCTACGCACATATATAGATAGATATAAAGTTATAAGAATTAATTATAATGAAGCGATGCTTTTCACATTTTTTTTTTATTTAAACAATAAAGTACTAAGATCCCTGTCCCTCTAGAATTTAATTACTTTGCTAAACAACTTCATTCCTATACTATGAGTACTATGACTTAGTTATTTTATGTTCGTAAGTGTGACACATATTTATGAAAGCAAAACCTAATCTATCAAAAGTGTCATTGCAGAGTTTGCATTCGGTGCTGCGACCGTTGCGACAGTGTTTTTCACTCTGCAAATTGACAGCCTTGATCGATTGGCATTGGTACCGCGGTATTTTTCAAAGCAATGTCGTTCAGCTAGGAGTAGAGATGTGGCTTTTCCGGAAATTTCCGGAAACTTTACATATTTTGTAAGGAAAATTAGGAGTTTCTGGATTTTTTTGAAAATGGCCCATCTCTAGCTAGGAGCGGCATTACATTTAAAGTATTTAAACTAACATATAATTGTGAAAGTTCGTTATTAATTGGATACGTTGTGCCATTTGTAAAATTTGTTTATTTTGAGTCTTTAGTTCCTGTTGTCTTAGTTCTGTTGGAATTGTGTCAAAATATTGACAGAGATCTTAGACGTAAACTTTAACCTTGATTATTTTTAAATCTAGCTTTAAAATAGTAAGTGAGAAGCAATTCGTCAATATCACAGTGTAATCTAACGTCAAATTAATTTTTAGATTATATTCTTTATTTAATCCTGCGAACGTCTGATATTTGGGTTGTGTGTTTAGACTTAGCGATTTAAGTGCTAATTGTAAATTATGTCGGAATCTCTATTTAGAGCGCGGTGTGATGTGGATCTCCCACAAATTAAGATTAAGTGGGAGATAGCAATATTGCAAGCATATCACTTCGCTGTTTTCAAATCGAGGTCTAGAGCATTTGCTCGCTAAACCTGTCCACTGTAAGCTTCGCCTTAACGCCTAAAAAATACAAAAATGCCCTATTAGTCGACATCATTCGTTAGAATAATAAGACGCAATAAGAATCATTGTTGTTGTATTTTTTGTGTATTTGTCCTGCAGTATTGTAATGCATGGCTACCCCTTACTAATTCACTTGAAACTAATCCAAGATCCCATGAGAATTGCATTTAGCCCAAATTTTGCACAATGTAAGTACCTGTTATCAAGAATCCACAAAGCACTTTTAACAATAAATTGATTCTGCCTTTCGTACAGGCAGGATCAAATGGTCAACAGAACCTCTAGCATAAGGATACGCGACTCTATCTCGCGCGACATATTTATCTATCTCTTTCTGTGCAGTACTGTGAGAGACTGGTGACGCTATGTCGCGCGATAAGGGTCGCAAAGCATAGGTAGTTGTGCTAGACGGGCTGGGAGTATTTTTCATGTAGAAAGGCAACGCATCTAAATAAATGTCCCGACGTAAGTGGCAGTCAATAAATAAAATCATTGACTTTTGCTGTTTTTCGTTTTGTTCTACTGAATCGTAATTATGTGTTAGTGAGGGGTAGAACTTACATGTGTTGCTTGAATAGAAATTTATTGCAACCCGGAAAATATTAATTATGAAGATGCTGATGTATGTACTTACGTTCTTTGTTTCTTGATCTTTATCAAGGAATAAATAATCAAATATATATATTATAACAGGTATGCAAAATTTCTATTCAGGCATTTAAAGACCATAATGTAACAACTGCAGAGTTGCCTACAAAGTGCCTAGCACTTAACTGCACGACCCATGTGCATCACACCTTATCGCCGTACCTAAGAAGCATAAGCCTAACACTGCTGTAAGTGCCCTAACCTAAGAAACATAACACTGTAAGCTCATATCGTTGACAACTAAAACTCACTAAGCACCAAATGCCCACTTAGAACATTGCTCGTATCTAAGTGTCAATCTACTTACATACACTAGATACACGGTTTTAAAGAGCAGTGATTGGAATTTTAGTGAGTTTTGTATTTATTTTTACGGCTTTTACTTCTAGCTGCTTTGGCCAGAGGTATTTGTCATCAGGCGATACATTTATCCTTTTGGACGTCAAATACAGAAGTGTTACTCACATGCTAAACGCTATATCACAAGAAAGTGAAATTAAAGGAAACTCCTAGAATTATTTTTAGCCGAAGGTTTTTTCGCCGAAAGATCATTTCGTAGAAAGTATTTTACTTTGCAACCTTAAACTAAGATTATTATACAATAAACCTAAACTAACCTAACCTAATTAATAGGATGATACTTTCAAGAATCATGAATAATGTATGAGTACAGAGGAATAAAAATTCTGAGAAATGATTATCGGCAAAATGAAACATTCGACGAAATAAGTTTCTAGGAAACAAAGGACTAGAATTGAAACCTTATTTGCATGAAAATAATTTTTACCTGTTAAGCGTGGTAGGAACGACAACACACGACAACTTTACCTGTTAAGCGTGGTAGGAACGACAACACACGACAACTTTACCTGTTAAGCGTGGTAGGAACGACAACACACGACAGCTTTACCTGTTAAGCGTGGTAGGAACGACAACACACGACAACTTTACCTGTTAAGCGTGGTAGGAACGACAACACACGACAGCTGTACCTGTTAAGTGTGGTAGGAACGACAACACACGACAACTTTACCTGTGAAGCGTGGTAGGAAGGACAACACACGATAGCTTTACCTGTTAAGCGTGGTAGGAACGACAACACACGACAACTTCACCTGTTAAGCGTGGTAGGAACGACAACACACGACGGCTTTACCTGTTAAGCGTGGTAGGAACGACAACACACGACACGGTAGTGTTCTTGTTACAGTGTTTTGTTTCTCAGGTTTGGATGCTTGCAGTGTAATGCTTCTCAGGGACGGATTAATTCGTTTCGTGTCTCCTACTATTAGACTAACATTTGTGGCCTCTCGGTGTATTCTTTGCATAAACGGGTCTTTTCAATATGGAGAACCCTTTTGCATATTAGTCTCAAAGGCTATTTAAGTCTTAATATTTTAAAATTTAAGTGTCTTTATTTTCGCTAGATAGAGAATCAATAATAAGATTAATTAATAAAAAGAGTACACTTAATGTAAATTCATCTTTATGGAAATTTAATAAAATAAGAAATATATTAATGATTAACAAATAACAAATAATAATAATGCATTCACGTTTGATTTGAGTCAGATATGTTCAATAAACGACTGAAGCGACTTGAAGCTTTTTGGCTTGTGACATGAATTATAACATTTTTTATGTAAATAATAATACGAGTATGTATAAAATAATGATATCTATCATCTACATCCATTGAGACAGGTAAATGTTTTACATAGAGAAAAATAATAGATATAAATCGAGTCAGCATTAATAGATAGAAATTGTCCACTTAGGTATAATTTGTGAATCAATGAGATCTCAATATCTGTTGCAGAATTTAGATATCTGTAAAAGACATAGGATTAAGGCAAAACTATTAGTGTCGCGATTGTCGAGCCATACACACGAGCTTTTATCATTGTTTTGTAATATTGCAGCATTTGTACTATTGGTTTGTACAAATTCATACTCTTATTAAAGCTTCGGTGAAACATAAGCAGTTTACACTCACGTGAATTTATCAGGAATGGCTCGACATGTCTCGAACTCGTATGGATCTTCATCAGGGACTGTGTACGGGTACAGGCGCGGCAACTTTGTCACTGACAAAGTTATATAATCGGATTTGTGCATAAATACCTAAAAAAATATATCCACATACTGAATGGCGATTTACCTTAGGAAATTAAGTAGGTACGTAATGGTATGATTTACCCTGCGTTGCAGTCTGTGTAAAGAAAGTACTTAACGCGTTTTTCATCGTTCGTTGTCAAGCCTGTTTGAGGCCATGGCAGTTACATTAATTCAGATCCGCATTTGTAACATTCCAAAAATGCATGTGAATTAAAGGAAGTGTCGGGAAATATTTTTCAATAAACGAGAGTTCGAGACATTTTAAAAGATGGAAAATAATGTAATATTACAAATAAGAAACAGAAAACTGAAAGATAAATAAAAGCTCGTGTGTGCGACATTTTTTTAAAGTATGGCGCTCTTGCTAAAATGCGAAATGTTTAAATCTAGATACCCGTATGCGTTTTCATTCATTTGGAACTGTTGCCTTATGACGTTTTGTACATAAAATAAATAAAAAAGTTAGTAGGAAATAAACCACACGTATTGGCTTCGATTGGGTTGTTTTATTCATGTACTGGTTTGACCTTTGCGTGTCTATTTCAGGTTGATTGAAGGTGCTGAAGAATTCATTGGTGGCCAATGGTATACAGTTAATGATTAGGTACCTATAAATGCTGGCACGCGTCACGCCTGTCGCCCTGGGTTACGAATGGTCAAATGATTCGATCAATCTTCCTCGTTATTCTTTTTTTTTTTTTTTTTATTCAAAATAGCCATGCATTAACCTCGATTCATTTAACATTCATTTACCTTCTGTAGGTAAGATGATGCGACATTCCCCGCAGAAGCATTCCCGCTGGGTAATAGTTTATGGCATGTATTTAAATCGATATCTGTATATTCCCTTTTTTCGATCAAAATATTTGAAATTTTCACCAAAAATACTGGCTTGCACACTATACTCTATCCGGATAGGTATTTAACTAAATGTAAACAAACCATAAATTAGGTGCTTTATCAGGCTGATATTGGTTGGTAAAATTTGTATTTAATAATATTACTTTAATAAAAAATATAATATTTATTTTGCTTTCCAAGTTATAGAATAAACCATACGATACCCAATCAACCATATGTAATTATTCCCTAAGTACATTAACTTAATAATAATTTCAACATGCCACCAAATATTTTACAAATTGTGCACAATAAAGAACCTAATTCTAATTCTAATTCTAATTTTAAAATATGGCTTCCATCAGGTTAATGATGATTTCGCCAATTTCAAGTTTGCTCGTAGAGCATGCCGTTGTTCGGTGAGGTTTTGCTTTTTGTAAAGTGATAGCGATTTACAAAAAACCACGCGGACTATCGGGCCTTGACCCAGGAAGGGCTATGAACGCTTCAAGTTGAATTCTTCATTAGCTATTCACTCATACGTTAGATCACTGCACAATACGCTATCAATACTACACATTGAACAACAAAAATGAATAAATAATGAACAACGCAACTTAAACTCATGCGGCCATCTTAAGTCACAAACCGGAAGTCCAAAATAAAGAACCTAAAAACCTAGGAATCTGCAACCTTTTTTTTCAAATAACATGACTACTACCTATACTAGTGGCGATTTTCGTTTGCATTAGTTTTCTTGTTAGTTTGTTTTGCTATTGATCAAAATATTGTTATGTCATTTGTTCTGTTCATTATTAGTGTTATTAATTGGTTGTTATTATCGTGTTAGTTATTGTTTTTCTGCTGAAAATGAACGAACCTGTTCTAGGTACAAGCCGGGCTAGCTCGATGGATGACACAAAAGAACGGTTCATTATTAATGTTGGTGATGCTTCCTCATAATCCTTTATCATCAAAATTAGACAGCAATAGTGACAGTTCAAATTAATCTAGGATTACACTTACCTACTGAACTCTTTTATTTAATAATAATTTGTCCCAATGGTAAAAAATTTAACTCTTTAACGAACTTTTTTTTTTAGAATTAACGTAACAATAAGTTTACATACCTACCTACGTTAGTGTTTGTGAGCAGTACAGAAAAATTAAATTTAAAATATTGAATGTCTATTTATACATAATATCTGTGTATTCATTTATTTTACGTGTATGACTTGGCAAATGCCATTTAATTATTTTTTTGCTTTCCCGAACCTTGATCAGAGTCTGACTATCAAAAGAATAATCGAAAGTAAGAATTAAAATTTTACAATTGATAAAATGTTGATTACACCTGAATATGTCAACTTTGACAGCCAAGGATTGTTTACATTTAGTTAAAGCCCTATCCGGATGGAGTATAAATAATGCGAATTCAATATACTATTTAAATTTATTTGCAAAACTGTTTTACTGGATATAAAAAAAAACTCAACTAACCTAACCCGGGCGAGTCGGATCTTAGTGTGCAGTGCGAGGATAGGTAATTAATTAGTGCGCAAGTCAGTATTTTCGGTGAAACTTTCAAATACCTATATCCGATGTACGAACCATATTTTTGGTGTGAATTCGGTTAAAAAGGTCATCTCGTTTTGTATGATGTTGAAGTTTTTTTTGTAGGACATGTTCAGTTAATCAATCGTTTTTTTTTTGCACAGCATTAATTTTTCTGGTATGCATTCAGTTAATTAGTGGAGTTACCTAGTGTACTGAAAAATTATACAGATGTGCATTTAAATATATCCCATAGTTTATTAGAAAGTGAACACCTAACATATTGCTCTTGAAAGTTAAATAAATATATTAATTAATTAAGTTAATAAATTAAGTAAGTCAAATTTGCTTTGGCTTGCCCAAGAATAACTTTGATGCTACGTCATTGTTACCCATAGACAAAGTATTGTACAATTTTTACAACCTTAAAGTTAGTTTAATACAATTATATTTTACGTTCCATACAAATCGTCTGTTGACAACAAAAACCCATTAAGTACCTAGGTAACAAAAATACCACATGCTTTAAGAGCCCACCCATGCAAAATTCGTCAGGTAAATGATCCTAGATCTCAGCATCCATAGTGATTAAAAATCTGTCCCTTGGAAATAAGAAACTTAAACAGTTTTTCTTCAATCTTGTCAACGTGAAAACAAGATGGGTAATAATTTTCTCGATACTTTTATCTCTCAAACATAACCCTTTTTTTAAATATTTTCGGTTGGATCTTTAAAGCCCTTCCGTTTTTAACAATGTTTTTAGCTTAATAGATGCACAATTGTAAGTTCTCAAAAACTGTAAAACTATTTTCAATATAAAATGCACACGTTTATGACACAACTCAAAAAACACGATTTCCGCGCTTCCGAGCAGGCACTTCCATCTCGCTCACGCTTACGCTCAGTGAGAGAGATAGCTAGCCAACGCGTTGGCGCCCTCTTAAACAAAGCTCGTATCTTAGTTTCAATCCACTTACTAGATACGAGGTTTTGAAGAGCACTGATAAACATTTTATTGAGTTTTGGTTGTAGACAAGGTAAAATCGACATTTATGTTTCTTGCATGACTTGGATATAAACTTAACAAGGGAAGACATAGGTGAGTGCGAGTGCCGCCCCAGGCCATCAAATTAAAAATAAAATGCTTTACGACAACACAATATTTTTATTGATAATTGGGTTCTTATTATGATAAACCACGAAGTGATTCGGGTTCGGGCGAAACCTGAGAGGTTCTTATATGGATCGAATAAGAGCGAGCGAAACAGATATAAGGCTCGAATTGCATTCTGTCAGCGTGTGAGCTGTATGTATGTTGTGCTGTCTTTCGATTACTCATTTTATGATAAATTCAGGCGTACTGAGAAGAAACGTAGTGCCGACCTAATACCCTTTAAGTATAAAAGGTAAGTATGCCTTCACTATGGGCGATAGCACCAACGTATTTTGGGCGGAATACCCTAAATCCAAAGGTTGATTTGTCTGAAATCTCATTATTCCGATATTTTTATCATAATTCCGAATGCGACTTTTCTCTTAACAAAATTTTTTGTTGAAGGTGGTAAATTACACAATATAAAAAAAAAACACCTCACATGGTTTTCAGAATTGCGAAAAATTTTAATAATTATGCTTAAATACAAATCAATTTTCGAACCATCGTTCAGGAGACGAGTTTGGTAGGCACCTACAATTTAAAACTGAGAGATCGTTACACTTAAACATGAGTCCATGAGCATGAGCCCAGCCCAGGTGCGTTGGGGTAAGTTGGAAAACAGGTTAAGATAGGTTAGGCGTGATTTTTACGCTCAAATCACGTTTTTTTAGGGTTCCGTACCCAAAGGGTAAAAACGGGACCCTACGAGGGGCGTCTGAAAAGTTCTAAGCCTAAGATAGAAAAAAACAATTTACACAAATGAACTCGTGTTTATTTTTCAATATAGTCTCCTCCTAAATCAATGCATTTTTTACATTTTTTATACAGTGCTTTTAGGCCATTAAAAAAATAATCTTCATTTTGCCCTTCAAAATGCTCCTGTACAGCCGCCTTCATCTCTTCGTCACTTCTAAATCGCTTTCCCCTCAACTCATTCTTCAAATTATTGAATAGAAAATAATCGCTTGGGGCTAGATCTGGGCTGTAGGGTGGGTGGTCAATTTCGTCAAAACCAACTTCCTTCAGAGCACGCCTCGCAACATTAGCGGTGTGAACGGGTGCGTTGTCTTGCAAAAACAAAATGCCTTTCCTTAGTTTACCCCGCCTTTTCTCAACTATGGCTTGTCGCACCTGTCTTATTAGATTTGCATAATAAGTTCCGTTTATCATAGAGCCTTTTTCTAAATAATCGATTAAAAGAATGCCATCACAATCCCAAAATACCGTAGCCATTAACTTAGAGGCCGACTTTTGCACTTTAAATTTCTTCGGCGGCCTTTCACCCTTTTCAATCCACTGCATCGACTCAGACTTACACTCCGGATCATACTGTCTGATCCATGTTTCATCAACAGTTACTATTCGGGAACAAACTTCATCTAAATCATCTTCGCACAATTCTAAAAACGCCCGAGAAGTTTCCACACGACGTACTTTATCGAAGGCCGTTAGCATTTTCGGTACCCAACGAGCACTGACTTTACTCATGTACAAATGTTCATGTAAAATTTCTCCGACTCTTTCTTTACTAATACCTAAGACCTCAGCTATTTGCCAAACCTTAATTCTTCTATCTTCTAATACCAGCTTTTTGACTTTTGCTACGTTTTCTTCGGTCACTACCGATATTGGCCGCCCTGAGCGGGGGTCGTCTTCGATCGATTCCCGTCCGAGTTTAAATAAGCGACTCCACTTTTTGACTGTGGCATAAGAAGGCCCAGAATCACCGTAAATAATAGCCATTTCCTCAAAAATACACTGCGGTGATATGTCACTTTTTGTAAGGAATTTAATTACAGCACGGTGCTCAATTTTCGTAATATTCGTTGGTAATTCACACATGATGTACTTTTCCGTTGAATATCTCGAAACAGAATAATAAAAACGTGACATGTTATTTTTTAATAATTTGTTTTTAAATGGCCTTTCTAGTGGCCAGTATCATAAACGCATATATAACCTCGAAATACCTTAGGCTTAGAACTTTTCAGACGCCCCTCGTATTACTGAGACTTCGCTGTCCGTCCGTGCGTCCGTCCGTCCGTACGTCAGACGGTGTATGTATACACAGATGATGTATTTCTATTGCCGCTATAACAACAAATACTAAAAATAATATAAAATAAATAATTAAGCGGGGCTCCCATACAACAAATGGGATTGGTTGCTTTAACTTTGCACCTCATTTGTATGGAGCGCTATACATACCAGGTGCAAACTTAATTTAACCACTTAAGGATGGAAAGTGTTTGTACGGAACCCTCGGTGCGCGAGTCCGACTCGCACTTGACCGGTTTTGTTTTTCATCTTATCCCATCTTTTGTGACATCTTTTACAGTGACGCTAGAGACATTTTGTGTTGATACAATTGCTTGTTATTGTTATCTTAGTAACCTGCCAATGTGGATTTTAATTATCTTTCTTATTTTACAAGATTGTATACCTTCATTTCAATCTTGCACCGACTAATTTGGAAGGGATAAGACGGCAATATTGTTTCTTTTTTCATCTTAACTTCCTTTCAAAACTCATAGTAACAGTAACTGGTTCTCAAAATGTAGAAGTGGTATAACTACTTTCATTAACCCTTAACAACCTACGTACGGTCTCACTCTGTCACAGATCTAAGGTTATTCGTATTCTATAAAACAGTTTGAAAACTAGTCTACCTCACCTCAAAGTGCATGGGGTAAGATTGAAATATTATTTTAAGAAAATCGTATTTTAGCTCTAAATAACGGGCCTATTTAAATATGAATGAAAGTTTTAAACTACTACGTTGACATACTGTTGGACTGTATACATCAAATTTATCTAAGGTTAATAACTGATTTTGAAAACTACTTGTATCAATCTTTTCCCGTAACCTTTTCATCTTGCCCCAAGACTTTTAAGGTTATGAATGTAATTTTATTTTAATTTAATTCATACTAAAAGTCGTTTTAGTTTAAATATAAAGATTTGTAAACCCTCTTTACTAAAACATAGATTCCTGTACCTAATCCCCATATTATAGGCACAACATAACTTAAAAAAAAATACTGCTCATCTCGTGTAAAACCTGTTCAATCTTATCCCAACGCACTTACAAGTTACCTATAACATTTTAAGAAAGTTACAAATTTAGACATTACATTACATCATATTACCTTTTCATAGATTTTCTTTAAATGACAATAAAATTGGAGCATTACTCATAGTTTCCTATATTCATTGTATTTTTGAATTGTAAATTTTTTGGAGTACCTAGGTATATAAAACAATTATTACGACTAAGTACCCTTAAAAATTGAGTACTTAAGTAATTTCGAACTCGAAACATATATGGGAAAAACACTGTTTCACTTGCATTCGAATTTATGCTAATAGAACTTTATTACATAAATTGTATTACGGATCCCTTGTGACCAACCCAGCCGGTCCTTGTCCTATTACGGGGGACAATCCAGCAACTGCTACCGCTTTAAGCGGCCTGAAAGGAGAAAAGTCGTTAAATGAGTAGGTACAAATAATATTAAATATCAATTAGATTTGACGAGCTCACAAGAACATGTATGGCCATCTATACTTCCGAAACATCATTATATTTTTGTTTGATATTGACTATAGCGCCATCTAAGAGCATTGTTTGAAATACCTGAATCACCATTCAACTACTTCTGGAAGAAGTTCATACTTGAACTAGTTCGAAAATGCACCAATAGGTAGCGCTATACTCAATCCTGTATCCTGTACCATGAATCGTACAAGTTCGTTGCGGAACATATAGATGGCGCAAAACTCAATCCTGTACCATGAATCCTACAAGTACATCGTGGAGGGAATAGATGGCGCAAAATTCAATCTTGTAACATGGATCGCACAAGTTCATCGCGGAGTCTATAGATGGCGCTGTTACTAATATTGAAGCAAACATACTTGAAGCCAAGTTCTTCGGCTGGTACGCCTAATTTCGCTAGTTTAGCTTCATAGGCTGCTAGAAGATCATCGTGGGCTTTTCGTAAACGTGCTGCCTCGTATCGAAGGTCCTCTACTTGTGTATCCTTGAGTTTTAATAGCTCCTGGAATTATAATGTTACGAATGTTACGATCTCGGTACGGACAGTCAAGGATATTGATAAGTATACGTAGCTTTATAGTTCTTGTAAAATAAATGTGTAGAGATGAAGTCTTAACCTTTTTTGTATATAGGGCATGGTAATCTAGTGAATAAAGGAGTTTGACCTTACAAACGGTCCGGTAGTTTTGAATTTTTGATATGTTGTCTAGGATGGTTAGTCAGTGTTTAAAATGTAAAATGCACAATTCCCCCAATGCTCCTAAAGGAAGATATGAGCAAAAATATGAAGAAAGTGCCGGTTTTTTCAATATGGCGGCGGGCGCGGAGGGGGGAATTGAGCATTTTGCATTTTAAACACTGACTAACCATTCTAGACAACATATCAAAAATTCAAAACTACCGGAACCGTTTGTAAGGTCACCCATCGTACTTTAGTCTCTATTTACCGAACTATGGTTTTAGTTTATTATAATTGCGTCTGTCACGCCAATGGATGCCCGTACAAGGCCGGAGAAAACATTATGATCTTTTTTTATTTTTCTAAGCTAGGTACTTATAAAAAATCAGTATTTTTTTCTGGGAATGAGGGGAATCACTCCCTTTAAACAAAAAATTGAGATTTAAACCATGAATACAAAGATCAAAGCTTAAAGAAAAATTGAAAAAGGAGCTACCTGGTGGAAGGGACCGGGAATCGAACCCGGTACCTCTGGATTACCGGTCCAGCGCGTTAGCCACTTCGCTACCCTCGCTCCCAGGTACCAGGTAGCTCCTTTTTCCATTTTTCTTTAAGCTTTGATCTTTGTATTCATGGTTTAAATAAAAATTGTGGTGTACCAACATTGAAAAAAATGAGACATTACATGTTTCACAAATTTATAAAAACTTGAGATATTTAAAAACAATCACCCATTCTCCATTGGCAGGGAGATACTTACATGCAGCTCCTGCGGCGCCTTATCCCGTCCATACATGTCCTTGAGCTTGGCTTCCAGCAGGGCAGTCTTCATGGCTGCCTTCTGCTGCACCTCCAGCACGGCGCGAGAGAACCGGGACTTGAGCTCGTCGCGTTCCACGTGCACCCGGTCGAACCTCACCTGGAGCACCTCGTATTCCCATTTGAGGACCTCGAATTGTTTTTCGAGAATTGCTAGTTGTTTCGTTTTAGCCTGTCAGGAGCATAATATTATTACAAAAAATGGAAAGATAATGAGCTTGCTAGCGATTTAGATGTGTGAATTGAATCAAATTTAACTACCGTTGAACCAAATAATTGCACAAGTAGATGATGAAATTGTGTGAAATTCCATCCTCAGCGAGCAACCGTTGCAGGTACAGTATTTTATAGTCCGTTATACTGCCGTCATAACGAAAAAGGGCACATCTAACATTTTATGTGAAATTGAGTTAGATACATATTCGGAAAGAGGAAAAAAGGCGCACCTGTCTGTATATTTTTTAAATTTTCGCAAAAAATGTTAGATGTGCCCTTTTTTGTTATGACGGCAGTATAAAGGTAAGAAGGTAACAACATAGCGTTTTTATGACAATTAAAACTCACACTCTTATCGAACAAATTACGCAGCAGGATGTGAAATAAAGGTGTACATTTTTTCGATATAAATAAAGCTATAGACTGATTAAAGTACAATACCATTTCATGAAGTCAGTGTGTTGTTTTAGATTCGAGCTTACCGCAAGAGCCGCTTTATCTCTATCATAGTTAGACATCTGCCTCTTTAGTTCCTTATTGTCAATGATAGCGGCCTCCAAAGGCTCTCGTAGACCCTTAGCTTCAGCCAGAGCATCTCTAGTTATCTTCTCTGCTCGCTCTTTTACCTTCTGCATATCCTCCATTTGTTGCTTTAAACTGCTTATTAAACCTAAAAATTAAAGATCAATAACTAAAACCCGCTCAAAAACCTATGAAGATCTGTTTTTAAACAAAGATACTAGTTAACGAAAAAAAATAAATAAAATTAAACTTACCCAAATTATTCAACGTGATGTCATTATAATAATTCTTTAAATCCGAAAATGCTCTCTCGTGATGGGCAATCAACTCTGACAACTGCTTGTTCTTCCTCTCTTCTACTTCTGCTATTTCAGTTCTATGTTTGATCGTTAGTTCTACTTTAGTTTCCTGTAGTTTTTTATCTGCTTTGTCCTCAATTTGTCTTACTTTTTCTTCGAAATCTGCTCTCGTTTTCGATAACTCTTCAGCATGTATTAGTTTAGCTCTCCTTAATTCATCCTGTGCAGCTAATTGTTTCTCTTTTATTTCTTTTCGTAAGGATCTTTTATCATTTAAAAGTTCTAATTCTTGTTCGGCATGTTCTTCTTTAGCAGCTTTTAGGGCAACTAAATTTTCAGCTCTTAAAGCTGCTGCTGAGGCTTGTTGCTCGTACTTGAGATGCTTTATTTTTTGTTTTTCTGTTTCCAGGAGTGCCTCGTTTTCTTCTTGTGCTTCCTCTGTAGCTCTTTCTCTATTTCTCAATTCCGCTTTAGCCTCATCAAGTTGTTGTCTCGTGATTTCCCAAAATGTACGGATTTTGTCTCTTTCCAACTGGAATAGGTTTCGTTCTTCCCTTTCTTTGTCTAATTCTTCTTTTACTCTGAGAATGAATTGCTCCAGTTTTTCTCGGGTCATCTCTGATGTATCCACTCCATCGATGATGATAGCTAAAATAATTTAAAATGTTACGAATGATTTGTATTATTATTATTAGGTGTGTAATAGAAACCTCAAAACCGAGTTCTCGAATATTAGCAATTATTCAAGATATAATAATATTTTACTAAACTTACCAGGTGCTTTTTTGTTTTTTCCTCCTTTGGGTGGCTGCAATAAATAATAACATAAGGTTGATATCAATATTAGGTAAGTACGTAATAAGTAAGTAAGTATTATTGTAATAATTAATCTCCGATAACAACGAAAATATATTTATCGGCTAACAACTATGACTTTACAAATTCATTATTGAAATCTCAGACCAAGAAAAAAAGACCAAGATTGAAATATAATCTCAGAACAAACAGATCCTACCTAACAAGAACCCTAACTTATTTATTTCTTAATATCTATAATGCAGAGTAAATTGATTGAGTTTAACTTACCATTTTGAATGATTAATACCACAACTTTCAATAAAAACAATTTAAATATTTATTTACAAAAATCTTTCTGACTACTCAAGTCTCAGTGAGTTGTCGTCAAAGACTAAAATGTAACATGGTTGTCGTGGGTAACAGATTACGTTGCCATAGTTACCTTAACAGGTATAGTATAGGCTGAGGTATAGGTTGGTATTGCCACAAACTATTTTATTTAGTCGATGGCGTCGCCATCAACGTGCATTTGCATTTACACAAATCGCATAATTATATAATTATGTAAGTTTTCATTATAAGGCAATTGATCCGTTTCACTCACACTAATACCTATAAAAGCGAAAGTATTTTTTTCGTA
Source organism: Apotomis turbidana (assembly GCA_905147355.2). NCBI lineage: Eukaryota > Metazoa > Arthropoda > Insecta > Lepidoptera > Tortricidae > Apotomis > Apotomis turbidana. The sequence goes on along the minus strand of LR990281.1, from coordinate 25,763,244 downwards.
CGGAATTGTGTTTTTTTTATTTGTTTCGAAAGTTATAAAAAATAAAAGGGCTTTGTGAGCTGAATCAATTTTTTTACACATTATTGCCTTAAAGTTACGTATTAAAAAACCGATATTTTTTTCTAAATGTGCCATGGTAGAAAACGGTTAAATGATTTTTTATCAGATAACTACATATATATGGTTTCACTCGTAATAAACTACACTATCAAGCAGCATGAAAGTATTTAGAAAAAATATTGGTACCAATAACATATAATGACGTCACGATTAGGTGGCCATTTGTATCAAGCGTTTTAAGCGCTCCGTAGGAATGTTGAACTTTAAAGATCATTTCTGACTTTTAGAACAGTTTAAGTGTAGGTACTTCCATATAGACATTGATCCCAATAAAAAATAGAATCTATAAACTCTTATCTACATTGATATCCTCAAAAAAAAATTCGTCATGCCTAATTCCATTACTCATATTCTTGGAGTTGGCATCGGCAACTACCCTTAATGATCGCATTAAGGGTTACCTATCGAGGTAAGGCGATAGGTACATTCTCTTTGGTGGCATGCGTATGGTAAATCATTCATTTTACTCTTTGGATAAAACTGAGATATCAAAACTCAATGTAATTTACTTTTAGATGACGTTCAAAATTTTTTCAGTTATTACAGGTCAAGAAATTGTGTATTTCTTAACAAAATATTCAGTGTACTATGTAAACAAATTGAAGTCCCGTCCCGGGAGCCTCAGGACTGGAGATGTTGAGGAAGGCGTTGCAGATGGTAGTCTACGGCGCGATGCTCAGTAGTTTATTGGTGTTCGACCATCTCCTGGGGAATGGCTTCACGGACATATTACTCACGGGCTATTGCAAAATGTTCTGTTTTGTGAAGGTTTGTTTTGACGAGCTGAATCTATAAGTTAGTGGCAATGACAGTGACATCCTTTACTGTTTTATGGAAGATTATCACTTACATAGCCTGGAGTCTCAGGACAGGAGATATTGAGGTGCTACAGATTGTAGTCTACGGCGCGATGCTCGGTAGTCTGTTGGTGTTCGACCATCTCCTGGGGAATGGCTTCACAGACATTTTACTTATGAGCTATTGGAAAAGAAATCTGTTTTTGAAGGTTTGTTTTGACGCACTAAATCCTGAATCTTTATGTTTAAGTGCTAATGGATAATGGAAATGAATTTCGTTTATGTAGAGGTTTATGTATACACGTTAAGCATAATGTGAATTAGTAACGGTGAACACCCGCTTGGTGTAGGTACTCGTAAGTAACTCATGTATTTCATTGGATTACCGATAGGGCTCTGCGTGTTGGTTTTAGTATGGTTTTAGTTTCCTACCCTGACACTATTGACCTGTGACTGGGAACGTAATAATGAAAATCCTATATTATTGTGTATTAAAATATTATTAAGAGGATGTACCTACTCGAGGCGTGGATTGACCACAGTAAGCAATGTGGGCCACAAATGGTATTTTGGTCTATAAGATGAAAATGTATCATTTCTGTGGCCCGACTCGCACTTGACCGTTTTTCTGTATCCTTAATAAAGGTTGTGGGCGCCCCACAACTTTTTCTGTGTGCTACATCCACGCTTGAGTAATTAAACGCAGAAACGACTTAACAAATTTCGCTAAAAAAAACAGTAACATAGTTTAGACATTACGATAGGACATTTAGTGAAATTTATAAGCATATTCGTTACAAGAGAACTAAAAAAGAGTTGAGAGTTCACATTTCATCATTCTGCGCCAGCAAGGCTGCGAGAAAAAGCTGGTAAAATAGCTTAGGTATATATCATTATCAATCTCCGAATACTTAAAACTTTTGACTGTTTCCAATATATCCTGCCCTACACATGGATTCCGTAAAATCTTGATCATTGTTACTTTACAGAAAACTTTACGAGAACAAGCAAATAGATACCAAGTAGCAGAAAAAAAAGATCTCAATGTTATGGTGCTATTTTTTGAGATTGCTGTATTGTGTTGTACTATGATGGTAAGTGCTTAGTAATAGATTTGAAACATTTCTGTATTTTCACTAAGTCAACATTATCATTATGTTTGCCTTGTTTTCTATATGTATTTTAAATGTTAACAGTCCCTGAAAGTCACCTTTTGAAAAATTCACTTTTTTTTAAACTTACCTTCATGCTGTATTCGCTTTGTCTTAAGCAAATGTAAATGCTGACGTTTTGGGCATAAGAATTTTAAGTAAAGCAAACATAGATTGGCTACGCTGTTGGCGCAGTTAGTCTCGTAGTGCACTTACCTACTAAGCCGGCGGTCCTGGGTTCGAATCCCGGCCAGGCCAAATATTTGAGTGATGAACTTGGAGTATTTGTTCCTGGGTGATGGATGTTATCTATATATGTATTGATATGTTATGTAAGTATATCGTCGTCTAGTACGCAAAGTAGAAGCTTTGCTTAGTTTGGGACTAGGTCGATTTTGTGTAAGATTGTCCCTTAATGTTTATTTATTTATTTATTGATATATATTATAGTCCTCCTCATTGATTTCCATGGCGAGTCTATGTTTAACTATAGCCTTCGTCTATTGTGGGCTCTGGCTAGCTAGCAGTAGATTTAACCATCTTACAAGTGTGGCAGTGGAATTGTACTAGGTACATGTACGCGTAAGGAGGGTTTAGATTTTTCTTTACGTAACTGGCGTACTGGCGCTGAGCAAACAGATCGTCATTATTGAACACAGGCATTATGATTATGAGAAACGAAAATTTTGGGAAGTAGACATTATATAACAGATTCTTAGAACTACTATCGTGAACAGTATCTTTTCCAAAAAATTTACCCACCTGTTATTAAAGTTTGCGCCAAAAAGTACCACGTCTCACCTATATAAAAGATGCTGGTGCTCTTGAAACGTCTGAACCGTTTTCAACACATTCGAACATAAGCATAACATAACACCTATCAAACAAACTAATAAAACACATAATACTTCTCTTTCATCGCTAGGGGTGAAAAATATCGAGTAATTTACTGAACAGTTTTCAATTTTATGGATGTAATATGGAACAATTGATGCCAAATCCGTATAAATGTGCCCCAACTTTTAATTACGTAGCTATTTATTTACTCATTCTTGCAGATACTGAACAAATACAAAAAATATAGATTGGACTGTATAGACAAAGACATCAATTCTGAAAAGAACCAGCATCTAGAAAAAATAACTTTCCATCATCAGGTAAATACAGGATCGTCATTTAACAATCACTTTATTGTTACACTAAAAATAGTTTGCAAAATAAACAAACATCTTACTAATATCTTTTTAAATCTTAGTAGAACCCAGTAGGTTAGGTTACCTTTGTTTTACAAGAAGTTTTGAATTGAAAAGTTTACGGTTTCGTAAAAACTTATCGAAAACGCTTTGGCGACTTAAATTTTGACAGGTTAGCTAAGGGCCTTATCACACTTGCGATTTGCGAGCGTATTTTCTATACAAATAAGCGACGCGGCGAACACGCTGCGCGTACGCCTTCATACAAAAAACGCTTTCAAATCGCAAGTGTGATAAGGCTCTAAGTTTTAATTGATGCTGAATTTGACATCTTGGGTACTTGATTAAACCTTATTTTACTGCCAGATAAATCGATCCTGGAACGGTGACACAACATCAATAAGGACTTTGGACTTAGAGGTACATGTGCCATATATTATGAGTATTGATGTACATATTATTTTTAAGAGAACATGTACAGACTTTATAAGACTGTAACAGTACGAGCATAAAAAAAGAACCTGAAAATATAAGTACAATAATTTAGTTAAGCAAAGCCCCCTCGTCCTGAACAGTTTTGTCGTCTCAATACTTTTATTTAAAAATACAATACAATAATCTCAAAATGTATGATGCACGCAATAATTGTTTCATCATCATTATCATATCAGCCGATAGACGTAACATGTTGAATAAAGTCGTGCGACGCTCTCATTCACAACATGTCACTTCGCTTTTCCAATGTTATCACTTCATTCGTCCCACAACAAACTAATGAATTTCGGGGGATCCCCTTGTTTCACCGACAATCGTTTCATCAACTATTCATTTCGTCGATATTTTTATTTTATTACTTACCTACATCTAAATGATAACGTAATTTTTTCATAACTCGTTATCGTCCTATCGATTACGTTAGGTGAGGTTCAGGTTTGTTTTATAATTTATAACAATCCGAAATATATTACGGTTTCAGAGAAAAATGGCCTGCAGATTGTTTGTGTCATCAACTCATCAAACACGTTTCAATCGCTATATCGTATTCATAATTACAATTATTACTTAATTTGTTTTTCTCGGCAGACTCTAGACCCTACACGTAACCAGGCCGAGCGTGGCGATGAGGGCGACATCTACAGTGCAATCACTGATGCCGCCATTTCTCCTATATCGACACTGTAAGTGGCATCAGTTCATCAAGCCGCAAGTGAAACTTTCCGATAAGGTCAGGTGAGGTATTGGGAAACACATGGGGGAAGTGGACCGACTGGAATATTTTCTATGTAATAGCTTTAATAAACATAAAACGACCAACTGCAGCGACATTTTTTTTTTCCTAGAAGTGTTTCGAAAAATTGGATTCACCTCACACACTGATTTATTTTGAGTGTTTCCCTTGCTCCAATGTGTTTCTCTTACCCAACCTGACCTTACCACAATTATCTCGATCGCGGTTTCCCATTGTAAACAACACTGTCACAAACAGGGCTTGTAACCGTTAACCGCGACGCGGTTGGCGCAGTTAGTAGTGCACCGGCCTACTGGTTCGAATCCCGGCCAGGGTAAATATTTGTGTGATGAACTCGAATACTTGTCCCTGGGTCATGTTATCTATATATGTATTTATGTACCTATATCGTCGTCTTGTACCCGGTAAAAAGCGGTGGTAGCCTAGTGGTTAGGGCATGCGACTTTCAATCCGGAGGTCGTGGGTTCGAACCCGGCCCGTACCAATGAGTTTTCGGAACTTATGTACGGAATGTCATTTGATATTTACCACTCGCTTTTCGGTGAAGGAAAATATCGTGAGGAAACCACCTAAGCCCAATAAGGCCTAGTTTCCCCTCTGGGTTGGAAGGTCAGATGGCAGTCGCTTGCGTAAAAACTAGTGCCTACGCCACATCTTGGGATTTAGGTAGCCGACCCCTATTGAGAATTCATTCTCAAAAAATGGGACAAAAGGCTAGGAGGATGATGATCGTCGTCTTGTACCCATATAGTACAAGCTTTGCTTAGTTTGGGACTAGATAGATTTGAGTAAGATTGCTCCTTAATATTTATTATTTACTAATGTACCGGTTAAATGTTTCGGTTATTCGTATTAACATTGATTTAGTTGTGCTTAAATTTCGTACATCAGGATCAATAAATACGGATCACAAAGTAGAACCGCAAAATGTGTATTTAAAAAAATCTGTTCACAAGCCCTTTGTCACAAAGGACATGATTTTTTTGCGTTAAAAGCTAAATTACACTTAACCTTAAAGAGAAATATTTGCGTGATGAGCTCGAGTATTTGTTCCGATTATACATCCTGAATAATATGTTTTGGGTATCGGTATTTAATATTTATCTAGATAATACAAGCTTACTACGTAGTGCTTAATTTGAGACTAAGTTTATTTTTGTGACATCTTATTTATTTATTTAATGCACAGAATACAAAAGTACAAATTACGGACTTAATGCCATAATGCATTCTCTACCAGTCAACCATAGAGCCAAAAAGAAACTAGCAGTTGGCGCAGGATCAAAAAAAGCCGTGGCTAAAAACATAAAACTAGACAAAAGACAATAAGTTTAATATTAATTGAATTCATTATTATTGAGATAAAGATCTCAAGCAACTCCATAAAGGCTATATTCAGATTTATAATATAGTAAATCAGCTCAGGGAAAATGCCAAAAATTAACCCAGTATAAACCTTCTTCGCCACAAGAGCCCAATTTAATGCAAGGGCCGATTAACTATAGAAATCCGACTGTCCCTTTGACAAGGCCTTGTATTGCACTAAAACCTAACTTAAATATAAATAAAACTATTTCAGCTTATTGGAATGCATATCTGAGGATTCCATAGACGTCGACGAAAGCAATTCGGTCCAATTCAACAACGATAGATACCTCTGGGATGTCATCGAGGAAGAGTAAAGCGAAAGCAAACGGCAAGTGTACAATATTTTGTTACATAGTAAATCGTCTGTTGACAGCCAAAACTTATGTACTAAATAACAAATACCTACTTAAAACAAAGCTATCAATCTACAAACTAGATTATGGAGAGTAATGACAGATATTTTTGGTTGTCACATACGAAATAATATATATTATCAATCGAATAAAAAAGCAGGCATTATTGGCCCATCAAATGCCCAATGATTAGCACTAAAAAGTACTAGCCTAAAGTGAACTACTCAGTTCATCCTACATTAAAATATTTCCAAGTAAGAGTTTTTTAGAGCAATCTGACAATCAACCTGCTCAATCTGTCGACCGGCCATACGAAATCTCTCAACAGTGCAAATCACGTGTAGTTTTTAACCGACTTCCTAAAAAGGAGGAATAGAACCTCCTCCTTTTTAGGATCCGATCGACTGTATGTATTTTTTTTATGTATGTGCAATTATCCGATTATTCAACCAATTGTGGACCGATTTTAAAAATTCTTTTTTTATTTGGAAGAGTATACCTACTCCTGAGGTAGTCCCATTATAACCGAGTTGGGATCCCAGGGAAATCGAGGGCAACCCTCAAATTTTATGGGCACTCATAATGTTTTTCATATATTTTCTAAAGCTATTTTAGTATTTGCGTATGGTAGTCATCATCTCATCATGCTGAGGCTGATGATGGAAGGTACAACTCCTTAACACGTTGAATGCGGGAACTGGATTTTATAATTTACATTCAGTGCTATAGATATCATTTTTGAATTGTAGCTTAGTTTTTCACTGGTGCGGTACAAGACTATTTTGACTTGTGACTAGAGGTCTAAAATTTGGCAAATATATCTTTGTTGATTTAGCAAATTGATGATTTACTGATAACAATAGCAAGTTAAACAAATGAGTGATCTAAATCTAAGTTCGTTACAGACTATCGACCTTGGTTTAGGAATTATAAGACAGTTAATTAACGGTACGAAACTGACTTGTACCGCATCATGGACACAGGACTGGTGCTATCAAGTCGATGTTTTGGTAGGAAGGGGAAATATAATGAAACCAAACATCGATATCGATTTGTTGTAATTATTAAAAAAGTAACTATTTTACATAGTTGAATGAGACTTATTGAAACATTCTAAACGTATTTTGTTCACATTCTTGGCAGTAGGTATTAAAATAAATATTTTAGAACCGGCCCTACCTGTGTTTTTTTCCTTTAATTGTGAATATACGACTCCGCATTTATTCTCCATTTCATTATTTTTCGGTTCACAACTCTCAATTTCTTCAAATATGTTTTGTAACATTTTTGATGCTATTTTCTTGGTGCATTCATGACAAAAAAAAGATAAACAAATGATACGTAAGGTTCGACCCCCGCACTGGCCTGTACTGACCTGTACCCGTGGTGCGATACAAGGCGGTAGGATGCAAGACACTTTTGGCTGGTACCGCACTGGTTGATCATTTTTTTCACTTAGTGCGAAACGAGTCAAATTTGTCTTGTACAGTTTGATGTACCCATTGGATAAAATTTGCAGAAATAAGCATAAATGTATACTTGACTCTTTCTAGTCCATAGGATTTCATAGTCAAATTGCCCCCGCACCAGACAGAGACAAGCTACATCCTTCGCGCCGCACCGAAAGAAAGTCCAGTACAAGTCAAAATTGGCATGTACCGCATTCAACGTGTTAATGGTTAAGAGTTAGAGGAAAATTCTTAAAAATACATGTATTATAGGTAAGTACGTTAAGACGTCTGTCAATGTCAAGCCTTGAAAATTTGACATTGGAAACCATGGATTCGTTTTTTTTTATATAATTTTATGATCTTACAAAATTTAGAGAAAGCCTTTCAGCCAAAAAAGTTACAAAATGTCATGTCGAAAATTTAAGAAAATATGATGTAAACCATAGTAAGAAAAAAATTAAGAGCTGCTGTTTGTAGATCTTTATAGCAAGGACTATTTGAAAACAAAACATATATAAGATTTCATAAAGTCCTATTGCATTTTTTAAATGTTTATATCATTTTTATTGTTTTCGTACTTCTATGGCTTGTTGAGTATGAAGTGATTTTTATTTCCGTAGAGTAATATTACATTTATTTATTCTTTCTCAGGACTCAAACTTGAAAAAACGAAGACTCCTTTTGTTTTCTTCACTAGATAAGAAATAATAACTTTTTCCCGCTGAGTGATCCAGATGGTGGCAGTTTTGGTAATTATAAGATTTACAAGTAACTGTTATTTTGGTCTGCTCTGTGAAAATATAGTGTTGGCGTTTTCTCTGTCTTGTATATTTTTTAATAATGTTAAAAATATAGTCTGATTCTGATATGAATTGTAATGTTTTTCTTAAAAATTGTTGCTTAAGGACCCCGGTTTCACATACACGGGGAACTATTTCCCAGATCGATCATCATCATACCGATTGCGTCTGCTAACATTTGAAATCGTATAATATTTCGGAAAAAAGAACATCAAGAAATAATATTTTTATATTAAAGCGATTTTTCTAAAATTAATAGTGTAGCGGTCCAAGTTGAAGGTTTGCCAACGCGCAATGGAGCGCAGCATCCTAGGTGTTAAAAGGATGGATCGCATCCGAACACCACGCTGCGCTCCAAAACACTTGATGATGGAGCAAAAACCGCTAAACTCAAGTGGGACTGGGCTGGTCACGTTAGCCGCATGCACCCAGACAGGTGGGCTTATATAGTCACAAAGTGGGTGCCGCAAGATGGGCGGCGACGTCAAGGCAGACCGAGACGGAGATGGAGGGACGATCTAGACGCATTCCTGGTCGACTGGTCGGAAGCAACGTCTAACAGGGAGTTGTGGAGATCAAATAGAGAGGCCTTTGCCCAGCAGTGGGACACTCTAAAGGGCTAGTAAAAAAAAAAAAAACTGTAGCGGGGTTCGAACCCGAGCGCTTTGTCCACTAAGCTGCTGCAGTTAATTGGATGACCCTAACAGACGTTACTGCTGAAATAAACAATTTTCGTTGGCAGTTTTTATAGTAATGTACATCATGTTTTTTTTAGATTTTTCATTTTCTTATTTTAGAAGTTAGAGGGGGGGCAACTTTTTTCCACTTTGGAAGCGCCTGTCACGCAAACTATTCGGTTTAGAAAAAAAATATTGTAGAAACCTCGATATCATTTTTGAAGACCTATCCATAGATACCCCACACGTATGTGTTTGATGAAAAAAAAAATTTTTCAGTTTCAGTTCGAAGTATGGGGAGCCCCCAATATTTATTATTATTTTTTTATTTTTGCATCAAAATCTTAATGCGGTTCACAAAATACATCTACCTACCAAGTTTCAACAGTATAGCTCTTATAGTTTCGGAAAAAAATGGCTGTGACATACGGACGGACAGACGGACAGACAGACAGACAGACATGACGAATCTATAAGGGTTCCGTTTTTTGCCATTTGGCTACGGAACCCTAAAAATCATAAAATTGAGAAGAGACATAAAGCATTCGTTGTGTCACAAAACGGGTATCCTGCCTTTTCGCAGAACTATTTTTGGCCGAATTTCATTTGCCAACTAACGTTTCGCCGACTTTTCACTTTGACAACTAACGATTACCAAATTTTTGTATGACAACTTTTCACTTGGCTGAATTATTGTAAAGCAGATTATTATTATGCCTCTAAACTTTTGGCAGACTAATCATTAGTCAAATCTTTCACTTGGTCGAACAACTTTTGGACGATTAACGTTTCGTTGATGGAACAGTTCCCTTTTCATACATTAGGCAAGTTACAAATAAGAAAAAGATACATACCAATGCTTACATATTTTTTGGTTGGCCGAAACTCTGGCAAGCAAGAGTAACTGCGACAAAATGGAATATGGGTCAAAACCCAAAAACTGTAGGTTAGGTTAGGTTTGTTTTATGACCATGGATAGTGGAGCGAGCGAAGCGAGCGGAGCGTCAGATTGCTTGCTTACATGAAGGTAATATTAAAATGCTTGCAAGTATTACAAAAAAAAAAACATATTATACATTTATTTATAATTTACCTACATTATTGTCATACAAATAAGTGAGCGGTAGCGCTTACCCACGATGTATTATTAAAACGAAGTTGCTAAACGAAACGCTACTCAATAAACCATTTGGTAAACAATAAACAACTAAGTGTATATTATGCCAACTAAAACATTCTGCTACATGAAAGGTGGCGTTTTAAAAGTTTACGTAATAAAACACAGACCAAAAGTTAAGTTGGTAACGGTGAGGTTGGCAATTAATAGTTACCGTTATAATGGCGGGACCAGGTCTTGAATTCAGTCAATTCATATTGCAGTATTTAGTACTGAATTGGTACTATTTGCTACCTTTTGTAATAAAATAGACTATTTTAAATATAACTTTGAAACAGAAGAGGTACTATTTTTTCGGCCAAAAGGCAGTACACCATGTTTAGTTACCCACAATGAACAGAAGTTACAATAGAAAAAAAAACTTATAATGCCGGTGTACTGCCTTTTGGCCGAATTATGTTTCGTCAAATTTCATTTGGCAACCAACTTTTCGCCGAAGTTTTATTATGCAAATCAATCCTTGGCATAATTTTACTTCGTATTTTTTTTATTTCGCTACATTTTTATATTCCAAAATTTTATTATGTCAAATTTTATGTGGTAAATAATTGTGTAGGAAATGATATGCTAAGGCAAATAACATATCGTCAAATTTTATGTGGTAAATAATTGTGTAGCAAATGATTTGCTTAGTCAAATAACGATTCATCAAAAGCCATTTGGGCAAATTACCTACAACCATTGCTTACAGTATGATGATAGTGCAAAATAAAACACAAATATAAACCGAAAAAAATATTTTTTAATCAAAATCAATTTGTTGTACTTGTGATACGTATGTATGTGAGCAGATCCGACTCGGCCGGGTTAGGTTAGGTTAGTGTTTTTTTATATCCCTAAAAAACGCTCCTTTTGTTGTACTTGTGATATGTATGTATGTGAGCAGATCCGACTCCGCCGGGTTAGGTTAGGTTAGTTTTTTTTTTATATCCCTAAAAAACGCTCCTTTTGTTGTACTTGTGATACGTATGTATGTGAACTGTAGGAATTCTAGCCGTTGGGATTACAGTCTTCGGGACGAAACTGCTCCTAGAGATAGGTAGGTTAGGGTTATTTTTTTTTATGCACACCTGCACATTAACTATCAGCGATGATAACTCAAGAATGAAATGCTATTTTGAGCCACAAAGTATATAAACAAAAGTACCCTCTAAATTTAGGTGCATGGTGCATCACCCTACCCGCTTAATGCAATAAAATTATACTGCAATTTGAACCTTGCATTCTAACAAACTAGGTTAGATTTCATAATGCCATTCAATATGTTGCTAAATCAAGGTATGCCAATCAATACATTTGACGAAAACATAATTAACATCTTATAAAAATCCCAGATAATAATTGGTCTAACAATAGTTTATCAAATCATTAATTGGGAAAAGATATCAGTGCGAAACGTTGAGTTGGGAAATGAAAATTTGACCAAATAAAAATATGGGATACGTAGTTCGGCGAGTTAAGAATTTGCTAAGTAATTTTCGGCGAAACATTAGTAAACCTATAATGCCACTTTACTACAAAGGATTCTCAAATCTTCAATAAAAAATGTCCCGTATAAGTCCTAGTGCTGTAAAGGGCCCAATAAAGCACAAATTAATATCCGCCGCGCAATCCTCTCGTTATTACGAGCATTCGACACTTGGCGCGTGGGGCGCTTTGTGGTGTTACCCGGATTACCGGTAATAAGGCCCGGATTGGTAGCACGATGGATAAGCTACGCGTGAGATGCCTTTTATCTTTTTGTCACGTCAGAGCACGGTTCGACCCTTGAAAGATAGTATCTACTCGTACTACTCTTATCTATCTATACTTATTTATACTAGTCTTACTTTTTCTCTGTCATATCATCTTGTGATCTTGGCTAAAATTTTATGGAACCTATCTAAACATGTCGCCTCTCAAATTGGTTTATAAATGACGGTGTTCCGAGGTAACAAAAAATAATAAGTACTTACATTCACAACCGAATTGAGACCTTCCTCTTTTTGAAGTCGGTTGAAAATGATGATATTTCCGCTTTACATTGAAATTTTGTTTATTTGGGAGAGAAAGTTGACGACGCGTTTGGCTCGGTTGGTAGACACCTGCCTACTGAGTCGGCGGTCTCGGGTTCGAATCCCGGCCGGGGCAAATATTTGTGCAAAATATTTGTTCTCGGGTCATGGATGTTATCTATATATGTATTTATATATTATGTATATCGTCGTCTAGTACCCATAGTACAAGCTTTGCTTAGTTTGGGACTAGGTCGATTTGTGTATGATTGTCCCTTAATAATATTTAATTAATTTTAATTTATTTAATTTAATATTTAATTTAATATTTAAAGTATTTGCTTAATACCTACATATAGGCTTTAAATTAAAAATATATTCACGGACTTCTGATTTTCGGCTTGGCCGAAGCTTCGGCTGGTTTATGGCCGAAAATCACCGAAAAAGTAAAATTCGGTTGTTCTCTAATATTTCGTTCTAGTATATGTATCATCATCATCATTAGCCTTTTACATCTATAACAGATGAGTTAAGCAGCGTCTAATAAACTGCGGCACTTTCGAAGATGGCTGGATAGCCCGATACGAGAGCGACAGCCGCGGCCGCATAATTGACAAATAAATGTTGCGCCTATCGATGAAGGGGGAAAAGCTGCACGCTGATGTCTCAAGTCGCGCTTGTGAGAAAGAGAAGCAAACCATACTTCATCATGCGCAACCACACCGTCGCACAAAGTCTTCCTCCAGTATATGTATACATCGCCGATAAAAGACGAAAATCAAGTAAGTAACTTTTTAACTTTGGTGGCATAAGGATACATTTGGTAAAAGGCTTGAAAACATATCTATCACAAGCTTGATAAACAAGATTTCCTAAACATTTACGAGGTTTGCTTTAACCCAGCCAACTGAACTAAACCTATAATTTGGGTTCGACAAACAATGGTCACGTGCCGGAATCGAACTGCCGTCCCTTGCGGTGTAATAGACTTATGATGGATGGGTACACGCCTCCATATTTTGTGAGATAATTGGTTAAGGATTAATTTTTAATCGTATTTTTGTTACATAACACATACTTCTGTTTTCTGCGCATGCTTACTACTATTTATCTGTATATAAAAAGACACGTGTCCGAGATGCGTGCCTTTATATAGATTAATTCGCGATAAAAGTTTGCTGGACGTTCTGTGCAAAATTCTGTACGAATATGTAACTGTATCGAACCTATAAAGCAGTGATTTTAAATATAAATAATTAAAATATAGTTGTTTAGCTGAAGGCAATTAACATTAGGAGCGAGCAATCTACGACAAGACTGAGCGCCTGGTAAAAAGTGTAAAGCAAATAATTTTATCGTTTCCTTTGCTAACGTTAAATGTAAAGAGGAACGATTATGTAGGGACAGTACAAAGATATTAGGATGAGTTATTCACATACAATTTCACATATTACACAGTGAAGTGAATATTTTTTGATAATAGTATTATTATAAATTCATTAGTTACCCAGTTATAACCAAATAGCCATTACGCCAGTGCGAGCCGTACTCCCACCATGATCGGTAAGAAAATGTCGTTTACTGGACTTAAGGCCTACCGAAGTCCCTAAAGAATATCACCATTACCGGTCCGGAGCTTCACCAAGTAGGAATATTATTTTTTAAACGAACGTAGGTATCGCTAGAATCATTCAATATTTAGCGAAAGTTATGAAATGGACTAACACTGATTCTGGAGCTACTGATTAATAATAAGTGAAGTGTAATAATGCCTGTTAATCACTCTATAATCTTATCACTTTCCCTTTCAAGTAGAAGCGAGAAAATTAATAACACCCCCCAATAATCCGCGGCATTGCATAAGTAATACTAATGCTTTCGTAATAAGCATTTTTGTGGCACCCCCGTAATCCGTCAAAGGAAAAAATAAACAGTAGGTAAGGACGGTAAGGTCACTGTTAGTAAGACCGGCATACTTCATTTCATTTTTACTTTGGAGTGATCTAACTATATAAATTATTAACCTAAATTAATGGTCGTAATCGAATACATTAAGAATTTTAATGACGCGAGTATAGCTAAAGTGACTCAACGTTTTAATCACACAATACGCGAAAAACAGTCCTTTTTTAAAAGTCGGCGTGTAGACGGTCTTCCCGTCTAGTTTAGGGTAAATCCGTCCAGTAATAATTTTATCCACAGTTTAGTTGCTAATACGTTCGGAAACAAATTCTTCACTAGAATGATTCACGATAATGCAAATTGCACTTTAACTCCGTGAAAATAGAGTTCAGATTCGGAGTGAACGCTTTTTTTCCTAATTTTAAGGGAAGACCGGCATATGTTAGCCGAATGGGGTGGTAAACCTTTTTGGCAAATAATTAAATTACACTTATAATAATAACTTATATAATTTTTAATAGTAATTTATGCTACTGTTACATAAGGAGAGGTTATATTAATATTGACTTTAATAATGGTAATAGTAAAGTAAAAAAATCACACAATGCACAATGTTTTAGACCTTACATTATGTAACAGTTGCATAAACTACATATAATAATATTATTAAGGCGAAAGTTTGTAAGTTTGTTTGTGTTTGTTTTTTACTTCTTCACTCTTAAACGGCTAGATCAATTTTGATAAAATTTACTACGGAGGTAGAGGTGACACTCAACAACAACAGTTGGTAACTCCTGCATTAAGGGAAGTCCGGCATGAGACGGACTTGCCTTGTAACGTAGTAGACGGACTTCCCAACTCAACAAAATTTTAATGTTATAACTTTTAGAACGCGTAAATACAAAACTTAGCCAGTTGTGCTTAGTTTAAACACAGAATAGAGATAGCTGGTTCTTATATTACTTAGGTGGTTATTTCCTGCTAGGCTACTTATCCGAAATCTATTTTTTA
The DNA here is from genome assembly GCA_905147355.2 of Apotomis turbidana. Classification (NCBI taxonomy): domain Eukaryota; kingdom Metazoa; phylum Arthropoda; class Insecta; order Lepidoptera; family Tortricidae; genus Apotomis; species Apotomis turbidana. The sequence continues at coordinate 25,748,001 of LR990281.1, read as the reverse complement.
TAATTTTTTTTTTGAGGACTGTCGCACTAGTTACTTCGAGTTCAAAACACGAAATGACTTGTTTAGGAGAATTGCTCTAAAGTTGCTAGTAACAGCGATATCTGTTTTAGTACGTTAAACTAGAACGAAAAACTGCTTTACCGGCCGAACGCCAAAGCCGCGTACGCTTTCAAATTCAAAAGTTATAACGTGTTGACGGTCTTACCTTATAGACGGACTTACCCACAGTGACCTTAAGTATACAATTTTCAACACTATGGCAAAATGTATAAGGGTGTATTTGGTATGATATAAATAGGGTTGGCAATACTGAACTTAGTGATCTAGTGTTAAGTATTAGATTAGGTGTTTATATTTGCCATCAGCTTATGAATAGGTATTTTGTTTATTTACGTATTTGATGCCACATTTTTTAGAAAATGTTCGCCTGAATGTAAAACTAGACTTTGAACATTAATTAATACTATATTGTATTTAACGGATTTGTTTGTCAGAGTTGGTTACTGTTTGTGTAAAAAACATGGATAGTTTTAACTGCCTTATGTCACTTTATTTTACGCAAAAATTCCAAAAATAAACCTCACCCAATAAAGTATAGCAGAAATTTTATTAAGAACTGCTGCCAAATTGCTTTCGGCTTGTCCAGAGATTTTGTTTCGTGCCACGCCACTGATACCTGACTAGCTACTAAGTGGGATGGGACATTCACCAGGTATGAATTTAAAATTTGGCTGCCTTGTTCAAGCTTGACGGAACACAGACTAAATAAAAGCCATAGGTACACTTATTTAGCTAAACTTTTATCAGTTTCTGCTCGAGGGATCGTGGTGTCATAGTTGGAAATTGACACTTTAGGTCATTTATCATTCTCCGTAAAGCGTGCTAGGGTTACCGCCCACTAGTGATGTGATGTAGGTTGGTATTGTGTACATATTATTTTTTCTGGGATTAATCGTTGGTTGATTTAAGGCCAAAAATTTTTCATAATATGGATCTTGAAAATAATAAGGATTTTTAATAGATTGGATAAACCAATCCGTTTCAATAAAAATTTAATTATTTTTGGTTTGTTAGTTTTTTGGGTTATTTTTATGGCAGTTTTTCAGAGTTGCCATTGATTTCCCCGGGATCCTATCATCAAATCCTTACATGATGACTATGGGTTTGACTCCTGAGCCACCTTATAATCGGTTCAACCTCAGTTAAGTAGAAAAAAGTACATGAGTACAGTGGAACTAAGAACCTCCTCCTTTTTTTAATTCAGTAAAAGAGGGTGATGACAGCTGTCATCTTGTAAGAAACATGAAATCCCTATACTTATGATTACAGTCTTTTTAAAACAACTCTTCCAAAGCTTACTCCAATTATTACAACATTTCAGATGACTGATACTCTGTCTCTTTACTCGTCTCGAGTGCACAGAAATCTTTAAAATAAAATTCAATTAGACCTCAAGACTTGCGTTCACAAATTTACTCCAGACACCATGATCGCTAACGTGATCCATTTATCACTTTGCTTTTTGTCCCTTTCCATTCAATACTTTTTGCGAGCAGATTAAATTTCGTCTCGCTCCACCCTGCACCATTAATATGTGCCACCAATTTATGAAGAGCTTCCACCGTCGTTTAGCTCTTGGAAATTTATGGAAAGACGAAAGACGAAGTCGAAAGGATGGTTCAAGTAAAATCGGTAATATCCATTCCTCGACCTGTCATTCCATTTTTTTAACACGTCTGGTTGCTGTTACATTGATTATGATTTTTGCGGACTTTAAATTATGCTGTGGCGACTGGCGACAGACATTGATATTTGATGACAGGACGCCGTTTTGTTTTTTTTTTCTGTATCGATATTTTTCGGCTTTAATGGGTTCGTTTTTATACCTTGAATAGGTAAATTTTATTTCGGAAAATCTTCATGTTACATTTAAGTCATATTTTAACTTGTTTTACAATTACAAACGTGTAGGTATGTCAAGTAGGAAAGTAAATAATATATGTACGTACGTACCTTTGTTTTTTGTGATAGTTATGTGATAGGTACTTTTATTTGTAGGTAAATTAAATTAACTACTTATGGCATTGATTGCAAAAACTTTTTCGTAGTGCATTACTACGGGATTTAAATTCAGTACACTTTTTTCACTTTAATTTATAAATTTTTAGTAGGCACCTGTTTTTTTTTAATCGCCCAATTGTCACTCTAATAACAGTTGGTCGCTAACTACGACACGTGCTATTTATTTACTTACCGAACAACGAAGCGTCACCAACCATAACTTATTCAGCAAATTACTCTTTAATCAGTGGTTTCAGTAATCAACACCAATGCCCAACAATGGTCGCGTGCCTGCAAACACAATATAAGACAGATTACACCGAAATCATCCCACTACATAATTTGATGCCGGACCAATAATTTTTCTTTCATACGCTCAAACCAGTAAGAAATGTACAATTACAGTTTTAAAGTCCTTATTCCTGAATTAATACATTCTGAATTTGCTTAACGTGGCTGTATCGAGCATGTCGGAATGAAATTCCAAATTCAAACGATTGGAATAATCAACCCTTTTATAACCATTATACCTATGCCTATCTTCACTTAAGGGGCTCTAAGTTTGAGGGTTCAAAATTAAATGGTTTGATTTTCAAAATTGCGTCGTTTTTGACACGCGTCTGACACGTGTTTGGATAGAAAAGCAAAGCGTTGGTTCGGAAATGACCTTAAATACCGTCATTAAGGATTTCAACATTGTTTTTTGTGTTTAGGTACTGGTTTTTATTTGGTTTGTGAGAAAAGGGTTTGTGGTAAAATACAATTAATAAATGTTTAATCAATTCAATAATTAAATACCTACAGTTACTTCTTCAAAATTATACATTTAAAATTGCATAGCAACCTTATACTTACATCGTATTGAAAAAAAGTTACCAGTATATTGGAGATCGACAACGCTAAGACTATTTGACCATGAGCTTTAAGTTATTATAATAGGTTAGGGACAGTTTTTGGAAGACAATTAAACTATATATTTTTCCGCAGTTTGACAGTGACATGTGTCAAATTTTCAATGGTTTGACACTGAAACGTGTCAATGTTTCAACGGTTTGATATTAATAAGTGCTGACTATCGTAATTTTTTTAACCGACTTCAAAAAGTAGGAGGTTCCCAATTCGAACTAAAATTTTTTTTTTTTTTTTTTGTATGTATGTTACTTGATATCTCCGAGAACAGTGAACCGATTTTCAATTATTTTTTTTTAATCGAAAGGGTATAACTCCGAGTTGGTCCCGTTGGCACTAAGTCGGGATCTGATGATGGAATCTTGGAGAAATCGAGGGAACTCTTCAAATGTTATAGGGACATGTACGGCGCTTTCGGTAATTTATTGATAAAGTCAAGAATTTACATTCAGTAAATAGGATTTGGTGTAAGGAAACTGATGATGAACACACATACGAATCACTAAAAAGCTAAAAAAAAAAAAATTTAACAAAAAAAAGAACCGACTTCAGTAAAACTAAAAAGCCAACAATAACCCATTTCAAGTACATATTAAATTTGACTCACCCTTCGAAGTCGGTGCCAAACCTCGCGTAAACTACAATATATAAATATAAGAACTGACTGGTTTGGGATCGACTTCGAAGGGTGAGTCAAATGTAATCTGTACTTGAACGGGTTATTGTTGGCTTTTTAGTTTTACTGAAGTCGGTTCTTTTTTTGTTAAAATTTTTTTTATTTGCTTTTATCGGCAGTGCCCTTTAGTCAAAAACAAAGCAAACTGTCATGAAAACGTGTGAAACTGCAATGGATAAGTATAAAAATGAGGTTGCCAGTTGCCTTGTTATTTAAAAATTCTGTAAAGAGTGAGGTGTTAAAGTTCCGTTGTTAACTTGTTAGTGACCGTTGCAGTATTTCAGTATTTGCATTTACAACCGGCAATTTGCTATTAGTGATACTAGTCAAAAATTAGTTTTTTACTCTAACAAGGGTAACAATTTTATTGTTGCTTTGCTGTTTTACATGTTTTCCCACGTTATTAAAACCCCCAAACTTACCTAATTAATCCCTTACTTCCAACCGAATAGCATAAGCCACTAATCTCTTAAATATTAATATCCGTCTAAAAAGAGCATTCCCCGTCCCCACAAAATATGTGAAATGAAATTGTGAATATGACCCAACTTTCACAAGTTTCACAATACCCGCTCCCGTGAATGTATAGAATAGCGACACCCCGTGGAGATTGAGAGAGTAAAGGCACAATGCACTCATAATATGAGATTTTCAGATGTTTCCGTCTATTTTTGAAGATATTTGAAATATTAAAATACCAGATCTTTTGTTAACCGGGCTCTTTGTAAAATAATATCAATATCATAATTGGCTGCGACAAGGCTCTTTTAATAGATTAAAGAAAAAACATGATCATTCCGAATATCAATATTCGCTTGGTATAAGCACGAATCGTGCTTATCGTTCTGCACGATTAAACTTCATAAGTTTGCATAATTGTTTTCATGGTTTTTGTAACTTTAAACATAATTTTCGATAATGTTGATGGCAGAAAAGGAAGAATGTATATATATACTAGGCTTTTTGAGAAACTTCAAATTTACTATAAATAAATAAAAAACATAGTGCAATTGGAACAATAGTGTGCAATCGCCCTAATCCACGAAAGTGCTTCCTGATAACCTAACCTGAGGTGCGTTCACACAGTTTTGTAAATCACAAAAGGCTAATTTTATGACACGTGGCGTCATTTTAATAACTTTCTACTTAGTCATCGCGTGTGGGAAGCGCTTGATGGGATTTCAATTTGATCGTTAGGGTCTATAAAGATGAGTTTGGGTGCGGACTGATCTTTTTGAGAATTAGTACGGTTATTAAACACATCTGAAGAAACGTAGACGTCAGAATCTGCTCATGTTAAGTTATTTTTATTATTGATGTTACTAAGAGCTTTTTATATTAGGATTTAGCTCAATCGACTTCTCTTACATATATTTGATGTCATATGAAAAGAGATGTCTTTTGGCATGTATCATAGAAAATAAAAGTAGCCGATCTTGCAACTTTCCTGGCAAAACAAAGGTTGAGTGATCATCAGTAGCATTGATCTTTGTATCAATGGTTTAAGTTTCCTCTGCTGGACATCGAACAGTTCTACATTCATCGTCCGTATCCAGCTTATTCCCGAGACGAGGCCATCAGTCGAGCTTGTGAGATACCTAAATATATTGTATCAGACACAACATAGCAATTCCATAACGAGTTCCGCCTTTAATTTTAAAACAATGACAGCCGAACACGAGACAATATTAAAAATGTTCCAACTTCGATACGTTTTTTAACAATCACCCCTTTCCCCTGCTTTATTAATTATGAGTGTATGTATGTATGTAAAACAGCCATAACACGGCACCTGACCGATGCATTTGCATGGATATTGAATGTCCAGTAGCGGCCACAATCAAGGGATGATTTTACACGTCACAGATTATGACTTTCTGTAGAATATTTTAGATAGACCGGCCTACTTTTTAAGTCATAGTTACCTATACCTACGTACCTACTTACTCGTATATATTGTTTGACATGTCACACTAATATTATAAAGGCGAAAGTTTTTATGTTTTTACTTCTTTCTGCTCAAACGGCTAGACCAATTTTTATAAAATGTGATACGGAGGTAGCCGACACTCTGGATTAACACATAGCCTGCTTTTTATATCAGTCATAAAATGTAGTGTTCCCGTGGGATGAGCGAGTAACACCGCGGGGCGCAGCTAGTAGGTTCATAACTACGAATTGAATTTGCTTACTAGAAGTCCATGTGTACACGCATTACACGAATTATTTTGTGTATATAAACAGTGCAAGTGAAATTGCTACCTGGTATTGCAATAATATTTAACGTTAATAAATTAATAATACTTAGTTATATATATTTAGGTTGATTTGACTTTTAAGAGTGGCATCAACCATCTATAAGTTTTAGTTCATGCTACGCGCATAAGCAGTACCTATGGCTATTTGAAGAAAAATATGCGAATATTCATAGTTCGAAATGTTGCATTCTGCAAAAACATATTTTATAAACTGATAATTTACATTGTGCTATTTTGTCCTATTTATCCTGATATTGCTGATCAACGATCCATCGATTGTTGCCTATCCGCGCTGTCTTCCGGTGGCCAACGTTCCTTCTGCGAATTGCACCATTTACTTGCTCTTTGGGCGTCATGGTTAAGGCTTCCATTTAGAGAGGGCACGTTTAAGTGATATTAGGAGGCGAACGCGTCATGATTGATCCCGCAGACATAGTGTTATGGTACCACTTAGGTATCGTGTAGGGATCAATACTGGTACATCAGAATCTCAATGATAAATAATGCATCAAAATTAAATGTTATTGATATGATATTCGAGGATCTTTTTAGGGTTCCGAACCTCAATCGGCAACAACGGAACCCTTAAAAGATCACTTCGTTGTCTTCGTGTATAGATAATTCTCCTTTCAATATTGCATTAAATTGACGATAACAGATAGAAAGTTTTTTTATTGCTAAGAATTAAACAGCTACACTTTGAAATAACTATAGGTACCTACTTAACTAAATGTATTTATGTCACTAATAACTTTGATAAATTAAAAATATTTCATGTTCCATTACGTTCATTATCAAAATAATTTCAGCTATTTTATTTACTTCATTTACTATCTTTCCATTCCACCACAACTGTTCCAACATTTCGCAAATAAAAGGCCGAAATATGACCGAATAAAATGTTATCTGTAGAAAAAGTAACAAAACCAGTGAATTGTAACATGTGTATGTTTTTAGTTCGGTATAATGCGTACCGGTGTAATGCGAGTCGCGCATGTATGTCACAACCCCTTTCGAATTTCAGGAGGGTTATTCTGAGATATATTCCTTGTATAATGTTAACGTTACATGTCAATGTCACGAACACATTTGTGACAATGTTACTTCGAAATGCAAAGGGCCAAAAATGGGACATCGTATCGTGGTACCACGATAAGATGTCGTATCTTATAATTGTGTTTTGGCACTTACACTGGATTTCTGACGTTTATATACGTTGTGGAATATTTTTGTAGAAAAATGTGAAGCGTTTTACGAGTACCTAAGTGATATTATGATATTAAAAAGTCTGTTAAAAAATTAGAATAAAATTATTGTGTAGTAATAAAATGATGATTGATCGATTATGCAAAATGAGAATACAACCAGAAAATTCTAATATCGTTGGAAATATGTATCAAGAAATTGATGAAACCCACATTTAATGTCTAACTTTTTTTAATGTGGATACACACCATATTTGTATCAATGATATGTATCAACTCGAAGCAAAATAATGAACAAGTAATCCTTAGTCTTCAATTATAGAAAAATCAAATAAACAACCTCTTACCCCGAATAATTTTTTCACATGCCATGTGAATGAATCGAGTTAACAGAATAACCCACCGTCAGTCCAACACAAGCCAACTCCCCAAATCAAAAAAGCAATATGTAACAAATTTGTTTTTCAATTTCGCACCAATTTTGCATACCGAGCCCCAAAACATAACGCGAGCAAATAAAACACCATTGTGGTTTTTTCGATGCGTAAATATTTTTTTTTAGCTTTTATTGACGCAAGGTGGAAATGAAAAGAGGATTTCGTCGCAGAAATTCGTTAATAACGCGTCGAGACTGTTTTTTGCGTTTTAGGAGTTGTGTGGTTTTTCTTTTTGCGATATGGGTGACTTGATATGTTTGATGGGGTTTCTTTTAGAAGGGTTGCAGTCCTTTGAATATTTAACGAGGCGTTGGTTAAAAAGTACAATACCTTGTCTCAGAAAAAACGTAATGTCTAACAATCGCATAACCTGTTCGTTTTATTGTTATAAAACATAATATCTAACCAACAACAAAATTTTTTGCTTAATATTTCTGATTTAGTGTGGTCTTATTCCGGAATTTGTTGGTAGGTAATGAGTAGAAGTACTTATATTACGACATAATTAAAGAAAATCCATAATTGTGTTGTATAGTTCGAATCACATCTGGTAAGCGAATCCCATTAGCTTTGTACCCGATGAACAATACCCATTATCTGTATTGTTAGCTGCGGCCACAACTGCCACTTCAAAATGTAAGGCGTTATAAGTACAAATTACTTTTACACTAAATTAGTCTTAAAGTCAAACGAAATAAGGTTTACTCTTAAACAAAGAGAACACAGATGTTGGTCAGTTCGTAAGTGAAAGAGCAGTGAAGCTCGTTTCGATGCTTATAAGACAATAAAGTGACCAACATCTGTGTTCTCTTTGTTTAAGAGTAAACCTTATTTCGTTTGACTTTAAGTCTAATTTAGTGTAAAAGTAATTTGCACTTATAACGCCTTACATTTTGAAGTGGCAGTTGTGGCCACAGCTAACAATACAGATAATGGGTATTGTTCATCGGGTACAGAGCTAAGTGGATTCGCTCAGCCAAAAGAATTACTTCTATAAATGTGAAAATGCATATTACAAATGATATGTACGTTGTAGCCATTTTTTATCCGCTTAAGTTGTGGGGCTTACAATCACAAATTATCTAGGCACAAATTTATCAACAAAATTAAAGCTGCAACTAAGCCTAAACATAACACCTTACTTACCATCAAATTAGTGCTGGTAATTCAATACGCCGGACGGTAAAGTGACATAACTCCAATTACGTAATTTCTAAGGCTACGTGACTGCACAAATGGTGGCAAATTGATGCGGTGGTCACCGCACATGTGTCTCGCGATTGGGGACACATTAGCGATGAAAGGGTGTGCTTAGTGTTCCGGTACACTTAGTTAGGAACATTATAACTTTACTGATGCCTGGATGAACTGCATTGCAGTCATAACAGCAGTCATATGAACGTCGGTTTAGTTTAAACACTGCGGATATAGGTACTTACTTTTATTTAATGTATTTATATATTTTCCCAAAAATAGTTTAACTAATACACGTAAAATCGTATTTTTTCTGATTCCAAATACAGATTATCTTTTTTTCTTAAGGCTTAATCAGGGTCGAAATTTACTCGTATTTAATAAAAACACGGATTGCTTCCCTTATTGTAATATACCTACGATTAAAACTATAATTTGATGTTCAAATATCTGAAAAAAAAAAACGTGTGAAACCCCACAACAATCCGTCATTTTAAATCACACGCAAATAACCCTTAAAATATTGAAATCATCAGTGATCGATGATTGCCACCTTGTCTATATGCAAATACCATAGTTGGGAGCCAAATTTGACTTTCAAATGACATTTGTTTATTTTTTCGATACGGTGCCTAATAGTGCATGCTATTCGATTTTTCAATCGTATGCAAAAAGCGTTGATTTGTTGGGTTGTGACACTATGGCGATCGGTCTTCGCAATTTTGATCGGTGGGATTGGATTTTCGATGGGTGCCAGTCATTTTGAGGGATTCTTTGTTACCACATAGGCGACGGGTGGAATTTTTATGCAAATCTGTTTTTATTGAAAGTGAAACAGAAATTGATATCTTTCTTGCACTTGACAGGCGATGTTGTTTTGGCTAATTTCTAACAATTATGCGATGTTGTTTTGGCTAATTTCTAACAATTATTGAAGTATGCTAGTTTTTAGCTAAATATGCACGTTATTGTTGTAAAATTATAATTTGCATCGTCCTTATAAGTACATAAAAGTATCTTAATTTTTTGACTTAAGCTTTTGAGTGCCTGTGTCAAATGAAATATGATTATTGAATTAAAACATCGATATCATCTATAATTCGTTTACTATGAGTTTGGACCTAGTATCTATAGCATCGCATACAAATGAGCTCCAAACTTATAGTAAACGTGTTTTATCTAACTTAAATGTTCATGAAATTGTCGTTCTACGGGTAATATCAAAATGTCAACTTTCTTCTTATTTTAAGACTAAAGAATGCATTCAAACAATCATAATAAACCACCCATGCTGCGCACTAAACTGTCCGAAATTAGAACGCTGTTTCTGAAAATTGACGCTATTTTGGAAGCTTGGAGCACTGTGTTCTAAATTTAAAAAGATTTATTATTACGCGGTAAACAAGTGATTTGGAATTGGGAAAATCCTTAGTTATGTCTCATTGTTGGGGCGGGAGATATTTATTATCATTGAACTGTACTGTAATTAAGCTAACTGCTTGTTTACAAGAATATAAGAATGGTTTAAGTCTGTTCGTGGTAATCAATATATCCTGAATTGAAATTTGTCATTTTTTTATGAATTTGCAGAGAGAAAGTTGTTTAATTTTCGTGATTTTGATACATTTGAGGAGAATAATCTAACTTTACAGAATTTTTTTTTGGTTAATAGATTAATAATGCAACTCAACTCAATAAGCTAAAATCAACTTCATAGAAATGTTAAAATGTGTGTGAATATTTTTAAATTAAATAATGATGCTTAGCTTCCTCCCCGTGGGAAATTTAGCTCGTAAATAATAAAACAGCGGGGTTCCTCTTAATTACCCCTAAACGTGTCGATTTGTTTCCAATCGTAGAGATAAAACATACCCCGTTGCTATTTCACTAATCTCTTTACAATACCAACTTAATTATGCGACTCGGAGAATATGAAATGCAACCTCTTAGTTATAATACTGCGTGATTTTGAACAGCATTTATTATGTTGTAGAACAAAAATATTTATGGTGTAAATAAAATTGTGAGTGTGCATAAATTTGTTAAATTAGTTATTTTTGTAGATATTATGCTGATCATGAGAATCTTATAATTTTTTTTATTTGCCTAATTGTGGTTGTTTTTCAATACTAAATGTACCTGGTGACTACATCACTTCAACTTCTTGTTGGATAGATCTATTTTCAAATTCTGTTTTGTAAATAATAAAACACCTAGAAAACCTAGAACGCTTGAAAGTAAAGCCACTTTTGGTTAGCCACGGGCTAAGTTTCGTCCGTGTGCGCCTCTGTCACAACGTCAATGTCACTAGCAACACGATAAATATGTATGATTGGTTCGTAGACACGCACACATAAACCATTAGCGGCTTCATCTATCGCAAATTGGTTGTTGTAACTATGAAGACTTCGTTCTAGGCGTGCTTATTCTGAGTTTTAATGCAGTTAGTAATAAATATCGGACTTCCTTGATTGATTAACATTTAAATTCGGAGCTAGTTCACTTGTAAGCCGCCCTATATTGAATCAATAGAATCAATAATGAAGTTTTCTTTGTCCATGAGAAAAATTACAATATTTTCTACTTGTATCGAAAATTCCGCTCATCAAAAACCTATAGGATAGCTATCCTTGATCTTCCTTCGATATTTTTATCACAGCAAATTGAATTACCATTAAATTTAAAACAAATTGTTTTGACGTAAATATCTTTGGCTGAGTGTACCTGTAAAAAAAATCTTATGTACTGAGTACGCGATGAAGTCCTTTCAAGATAATCGCGTCATAACAACTCATCCAAACTTCCTGGGTATCATTTTCTTTTCACATTCACCTAATGCACTTCCTCACAAACCAATTGAAGACTAAATCGGTCTTTGGAAACTTGAAGCCATTTTGCCACCAACTTAGAAACTTACCTTAAGTTAAAGTTGCACTTGAGCGTACGTTTTCTTGTGCAGTTTAACTACCATCCATCTAAGTTAGGTTTCCAAGTTTTGTGTTCAAACGGTCAGTTAAAGTTGATGTATCTCAGTTTGGTTTAAGTTACCAGTAGTGATCCCAAGTATCCCAGTCAAAACTATCATAATTATATCTAGTATAGTCGCCGTATAATCAGTTAATCACTTAATCAATAAAACCTGGTCATGTGCGGAACAGACAGACACGCGCACGAAAGGTTCTGTCCAATCAACTTTTTATTTTATTTGTAATAGAATATATTGAATGTATGTGCCTCTGTTAATTAATATTAAAAGTGATTAAGGTTATATCCCTTGTTATTCTCTGGTCATGTGTCATATTTAGAACATTTGAAAACTGTGTGAGCTATTCGATTTTGCGAGTTTGTGTCGGAATGGCTGAAATATGTATATTTTTACGTTTTCAAGTTTCATATCTCCTAAATACATATTGTACCCTAGACATGAGATTTCATGAGAATGGTTCAGAAATTAGTCATTCATAACATAGGAGAGAATTTTGGGCTAAGCTGAAAATGGAGACGCCTCGCTCACTCGGTAAATTAAATCCCACTAAAAACATTTCATGTAAAATTGGCGGCCAAGACTCATATGCTCATAATGCTTTCGCTGTAAAAAAGTTATCAGATCCCAGGAAAAGCCAAGCCCCTAAGCCCTGAGTTTACTGACCCTACACCTTAGTTTCAAAAGTATGGCTTGGCCGTTTCATAGAGTACCGTAAATAAGTCCAACGGATCGTCTGGCCCATATGGTCCCATCAAGAAATTAAGTTTATGTCTTCATGATAATATATAAGCCCAGACAGTCCATTGCACTCAGTCTTTGTTCTGCGATTTTGTGGTTTTGGCCCCATAGTGAAAACTGCTCAGTGTAATCCATCCCATCACCTCTATAACTCCGGCTCGTGACTCCTGAATCACCCTGTATGTAAGTAAGTATAGTTTCGCAAAATTTCAACGTCATTTATGGTCTGTAAAATGTTAATAAACCTTTTATTTTTTGACATATGGGCTTCGCTAGTCAAGTCTTAGGTTTAAAAAAGTGTTAGTATTATTACTTCTGAAATAATCTGTAAGGATTCAAAAATAAAAAGCAACACGTATCGTAAAAAGTATATTTTCAAATAATAAAAAAATATGAGAACAGGCATAATAGGCAGTAGATTTTAAAATAATACGCAATATAAAACTTACATGCAAGTCAATTGGTATGACTTATCAGAATTAACTAAAGACTTAAACTAAAGCCGTGGTATTTACTAATTTCCTTATATTATGGCTAAAACATAACCTTTCTGATTTCACAGTCGGGTAAAATGTACAGGCTATTTATACAAAAATCACTTTTTTCGAGAAATCACTACTCCAAGCACGTTTTTCGCTCCTAGTGAAAATGTAAAGAGAATGTTGCCTTTTGCTGACAATTTAAGTTTGAAATTTGACATAATGGCTTATGCACACTGAAAAAAAAATTGCATAACTAGCTCAACTACAACTAAATTGTTCTTAGTAGTAACCAAAATTATGCTAATTTTACATAACTTATTTTGGTTACTAGTAGCCCTCAGTTTGTCAGTCCTCAGATTCATGTTACTAGCAGCTAACATTCGGGCTGCTGTTAACAAATCTTTTTCTTTTTTAGTACAATTGTCAGCTACTTTTGATGCGGACCGTTCGATGTCATTCTAGGAGTTTGGAGAGTAGTTCCTCGTTTCACTAAGAAATAATTACTTAGTTAAAATTAACTAACGGGTAGCTGTGACCTAACTGCAATGCAATCAGCTACTTACTCAAATTTCATTTCATTATGGCTTTTATAGGGTTTTTATTCCATCTCTAAAAACACAGCAGAAATTACATTATAGGATATAAATATACCTAACTTAAAATCCTGTGAGGCTTACTTGTTATATTGAGTTGAAAATATAAAATGTTTCTAATTGTTATTTGTTCATACTAATGTAAGTAAATTATGTAGGTATTTCTTTACTAGTATAAATTATAATATAAAAATCCGTTCCTGTTCCGATACAAATGTTTAAAGTAGTTCATAATTTTTTCCTTTCCCAAATTTCAACTTATAAGAACTTCAGCAAGGTAGAAATGCATTGATTGATCGCCAATAAAATGAAATCTGAGCAACTTAAGGTAGTTTTCCACCGATTAGGTGAGGCGAGTGGAGCCGGGTTGAGCATTGCTGGTCCATTTCTACCAAAAATTGACAATAGCCATCGCGAGCCCGCGCGAGATAACTTCTACCACACAAATTTCAATTCTGTCCTTCTCCTCGCCTTCGCCTCGGATAACCTGCGAAAAAACTCGTTTACCCAACATATTTTAATAACTTAGGTAATAAAGAATTGGTAGTGAGATAATCCCTTACTTAGCTTATATCTATGAATAATTACAGTTATATTGCTTACAGTTTCGTTTAAAAGTTATTTTATAAATCATGTAAAGCAGTAAGCCAGTACTAATATAGAAGACGCATTTTAGCATTATGAGTATTTTGTTTGAATTTACAATGTTCGGGAGTAATCGACACGGTTTCTTTAAAAATAGGGTAAGTTTTAAACTAAGTTATATTTAATTGCTAAATATTGAAAGGTGTTGATTGAACAAATTATGGCAGTGTCATCATAGGTATATAATATTACTTTGACATTCAGACTGATTTAATTATTTTATTACTATATTACACGTTTTTTCATACTGACCACTACGTATGATGTTAGTAAGAACTGACCATTTGACTGAGTAAAATAACGCAATACGCGAGTCGTAACATTTTTTCTATGTAACAAAAAACAGATACAAATATGATTTCGAGTTATTTCTTATATACCACGTTTTAGCATTTCATTTCATTACTGCGTCTTCTATTTTATTCGCATTGAGAAGCATTTAAAAGAATTTAAGGAATTGTCTTCTACGAAATTTTATTCTTATAAAAGAGCAATAAGCATACCAATTTAATTTATGTACAAAACTCTTATATGCTTAATGTCATTTTAATTTGCCGTTTGTGCTAATTAACAATTTGTAATTATATTTACAACAAAGCAAATTACTTCAAGTAAAATTGTTATCTAGCACAAACCAGCAAATAAATATCAGCAATAAGAGTTTTCGAGAGATCATTAGGAAAACTTCTTTTTATTTAATCATCTCCTTAAATAAATACATATCACATTTGAACACATCCTTCCATTTTATAACCACTAAAATGAACTTTCTTTAAAATGAACAAGATGAGTTTTGTTTTGATGAAAGTTTTTTGTTCCCGAAACGTTTTGTTCCCAATTTGTTCACTAAATAAAACTAAAAATAAAAAATAAATGGACAGCTGATAACATAATTTTCCGGTAGATACTTTGAAATTTGTCAATATAAAAGAATCTGTTTTTTAAGTATTCATTTGAAAACAAAGAGTTTCACACATCTTGGAGACTATGAATGAAAAACTAGCATCATACTATAATATTAACCATTATAAACTACGAACTATCTTACAAGACCCTTTCATTTCTTATAAGGCTGCCCATTCACAGAAGCGGAGCGAAGAATATGAACCAATCAGGATGTGTCTTTATGAAGCCCAGAAAGCTATGAAAGCCAGCAGAAAAACATTTAGTAATAATAATAAATAAATATCAGACAACCTCACACAAATCGATCTAGTCCCAAATTAAGCTCAAGAAGGCTTGTGTTATGGGTACTAGATGACGATATACATACTTATATAGATAAATATATACTTAAATACATCGGAACAACCATGACCCAAGCACAAATATTCGAGTTCATCACACAAATATTTGCCCTGGCCGGGATTAGAACCCGGGACCGCCGCTCAGTAGGCAGGAGCTTGCAAACTGAGCCAACCGCGTCGTCAATTTAGTTATATCTGAGAAATGTGATCCATTTTACAGGTCTCCGCTCTGCTCCGCTTCCTATGGACAGGCAGCCTAACACTCCATAGATTAATTTTAATAGCTCCAAATTAATCCAATAAACAATTTGCTCAAACAGGAAATTTTGGGCATAAAATAATCAATTTCAATCTTATGAGCTTAACAGAAATGTCAGAGCGTATTAATCATCTAAAATTAACTTTTATACAAGAAATATTATTAAAATAGACCTTCTCTGATAAAATTTTCATTTTACATAACTTGGCACTCTCCACCCCTCTTTACACATAAATACGCTACCGCTATTCTAAAATAAACATTTTTATTACAAAAATAATAAAATGAGATCAATCGATGATAATTTTTAGGCTGCTCTCTTTGGAACAATTTCTGGGAAAACGGACTTTATTTTTTTAATAAAATAAAATCTATTATTGTATAATATAGAACAAACGTGGTCCATTCTTCGAAGTTATTTCTAAAGAATTTTTAAGTAATTTGTTATAGAGATATATATTAGGTATATCTACTTGTTGACATATTGCTATGGATTATACTTCAACACCGAAAGCGGAATGTAAAATTGACACGTGAATAATTAATTCGTTAAATATATGCTTTTCTTTCATTGGGCGAGTAGACAAAAATTCATTTATAATGTAATTATTAAATATTTTGAACTACGTTTAAAAAAATAACAATATTGATTAAAATTTTTGACATCTACGTATAATTAGATTTTTCGAAGGACGCTCGCTGTTTTATAAAATTTCTAATACCTAATTTTCCCGCATTGCCGTCTTTCAATCTTTATAAATAGGCTCATTATATAAAGTGAATTATTATTTCAAGTCTACAAAAAGTATGTAACAATATCTGAATATTCACGTATAAAAACATGTCAAAAAGTGCGTACGTTTAATATACAAATACAGTTTATACAACAACTGTTTAAAAGTCTATCATAGCAAAAGGCTATTATTAAATAACCGATAGACAAAATGTATACAATATTAACAAGCGTGTCAAAGGAATAGTTTAGTTCTACTCCTTGCACGCTAGATGGCGCTGCAAACTTGGCGTGTGTGCAAGTTCATCGTTTACTGAGAAACTTCCAGCCGAGCATGAGGAGAACTGCCGTACATATGGAGCCGGCTGACAGCTTGTCTGGCAGTATTGACGATAGTAACGAGCTGTCCGATGAATTGTCCAGTGACGGGTCTTCAGGTGAAACTGCGTCAGTCTGGAATGGAGAAAAAAAAGACGTTTATGTATGCCCAGCAGTGGGATAGTCCTATACACCGATTAAAAGTTTTTTTTTGGATGTTGTATGTATAGGTATAATTAAAAAAAAAAAGTTTATATAAAACGAAGTAAAAGTAGTTAAATGTCAGATAGACAGACAGACAGAGAGTCACGGTCGCATTTAAATTAACTATTAAGTAAGTACCAATGGACAGGTTTGTATTGCACCATAGTTCAATAATAATGTGGTCACTTTTCTTGGGGATGTTTATCTGTGTCTTTTTAGATTACAAGGTTTGTCCTACAAAGTGTCTGTAAAAAAACAAAAGAAAGTGACAGCTGCTTTCAATAAACAAAATTCAAAAATTCCCAACACAGAAATGCGATCGCATTACGTCCTTACAATAAATATTAATGCCCGGTAAACACTCACAAATATTAAATGCGCAGAAAATTACAAGTACCGGTTTCCCTGTAATCTTTTATGTTTTGTCATCCGTCAAAATGTATTTTCACATTTTCGAGGATCACTGGAGAGGGGTCCCGGCTTTTTGTGAGCGGCGTTGGGTCCTTCAATTCTTTTTGCGTCTCGATCCGTCTTATTCGCTTCGACGCCATTAACATGCATAAGTAAATTGCCGAGATGATCTAGAGATGGGTGTGTTTGGGTCCATAATAAAGCGTTAGGATTTTTAATACACACTTCTATTTTACAAGCATTTATTTAACTTGCAATGTCATATTTATGTAACTATGTATGTTTGTTTGGGTGGAAACTTACAAATCAATTTTGAAGCAGATATCTTCAACCGATTAAGCTGAAATTTTGCATAACTACTCAACTTTGCTGACGATACAATACTAAGGTACCATGGGGCTGGTCTGATGACAAAGCCGGAAGGTGGCTCTAGAAACTCTAATATATAAAGCAATCCTACCGAGTTTGGGGTCTTTAGAATCGTCTCAGTGAGCATGCAATTATTGGTTGTGCAAAGAAAAGTACAGTTGGTTATAAAAGCTTTTCACAAAAAAAATACAGAAACTTTTTATAAAGAAGCAGGAAACTAAAAAAGTTTATACAGCGTGATCGATAAATATTTATATGCATAAGTATCCATGTGCTTGTGGAAAACTTTTGAAATCGGCTCTGAATATTTTTTATCCTTTTTCTCCTCAACCACATCACAATACTCCTCTCCTCTCCTTAACCACACGTTTGTATCAATGTCTATAATTTTTTTAAACTTCAGTGGCAGGGATAATTTATATATATATTCATATTATTAATGCTATGTAACCAGCCCATTATGGAGTATAGAAATAAGCTAGGGTAGTATGTTTAGAGACCCACTAATAATTTTCGTTAAAACTGTCATGAAAATCACGATAGTAAAAAACTGGGTGATAACTGCGGGATTAAGCTCAGAAAAATTGATACCCCCAAGAGAGAAAGGAAAAAAAAAACAAATTGAATTCATTTTATCTCTTCCGTATCAAAGTTTGCAATGTACCGTAAAGATACAGCATACCCTCAACAAACACACCTGACTCATTTAAATATTCCGTCTTCAACCCCCATATCTATACAGAAATGGGGAGCTCTCCAAGATAAGGGATTAAAAAGAAAATGCCATCCCATTGTGGAGACGCCCACTTGTACGTGGCGGAGCAATCATCCGAGACGCTGGCTAAAAAACGACATGAAACAGAAAACCGGCCAAGAGCATGTCGGGCCACGCTCAGTGTAGGGTTCCGTAGTTGCTCATCCTTCACAATAAACTGCTGTTTTAAGCCCGAGGTTTAAGTTAAGACAGATTTTAAGCTCTATAAAAAGGTCGTAAACGCCCTAGAAACTGTAATCACTTATTACCTTCTGGAAGTCAACTTACGACCTTTTAAAGAAAAAATATGAAATTTGGCGATAACTCAAAAACGGCTTGACCGATTTTGTTCAATATAGTTTTCATTGAAAGTACTTATAAGGCCGCATTAACATGAATTTTTCCATATTTTTTTGACTTGTGGTTCAAAAGTTAGAGGGGGGGGGACACAATTTTTTTTATTTTCGGAGCGAATATTTACAAAACTACTGACTTTATCAAAAAGTAATGT
The DNA here is from genome assembly GCA_905147355.2 of Apotomis turbidana. Classification (NCBI taxonomy): domain Eukaryota; kingdom Metazoa; phylum Arthropoda; class Insecta; order Lepidoptera; family Tortricidae; genus Apotomis; species Apotomis turbidana. Next base: position 25,729,011 of record LR990281.1, on the reverse strand, counting down.
TTGAAAACCCCTATTATTTTCAAGAGACCTATTCAACGACACCCCACACACTAGGGTTGAAACGAAAAAAAAAAATCACCCCCACTTTAGGTGTTCGAGAGGTACCCGAAAAAAAATTTTTTTTTTAGTTTTTATTTTACCGTTTTGTCGGCGTGATACATACACATACTCATACCAAATTTCAGCTTTCTAGTACTAATGATCACGGAGCTAAGCCGCGGACGGACGGACAGACGGACAGACGGACAGACGGACATGGCGAAACTATAAGGGTTCCTAGTTGACTACGGAACCCTAAAAAGGCATTATAAAGGAAAAAGTAAAACATGTTTAAGAGGGGGAAATACTTGGAGTAGAAGGCCGTAATGGAGATCGCGAACTGCAGCTCGTTAGTGAATGGCAAATTGAGATACGTGATGACTTTGGCTTTGTATTAGGAAGCAAAGTGCTTCTTATCTGCTTTTGAGCCGCGTTTGCCTTCCGGGTTTGAGTAATTAGGAATTGTAAGTAGCTGGCACTACTTAGGGAGTAGGGAAAAACAAAAAAAAACTGTTGACGTATATATATCTTATCTATTTGAAGATACACAATGATCAGTTCAAGTATGATTTCTGTCGATTTTTATACAAGCTAGGTGAAGGTTTGGTATACCTATACCAAGGAAACACATTTCTCTCCGAGGAATAGAGAAAGGCGACGTCAAAAAGGAGGCTATCAACGAAGCAGGTTCTTCACTCGTGAATCACAAAACACTCCGCTGGACTTAGCCAAGTGCTCAGGAAGCTGAGCCAGACGTTTTCGTGGAAAAAACTCGGGAAAACGGATCGAAAATAAAGTAGAAAAAATCGAGACATCTCCAGAAGCGACGGGTCTCAAGCCTCGAACCTTCAGCTTTGAGGTTTTGTTTTACACTGCAACGAACACTTCTTTGCAAAATCTCTTGCAAGCATTCGTAGGTTTAGAGATTTGAGAACTTCTTTAAAACAAGTTTTTGTTTAAGGTGTATTTAAACGAATGAAATAAACTTTTCTGTTGTACTCGTATCACTTGCTTGTCAAAAGTCATCACTTGCTCATATCTCATATCCCGTTTATTTGGGGTGTATTTGTGTCACATACATTTTTGGTTACAAGAACGCTTTTCTATCTTACTAAAACGTTCATTCGGGGTTTGGTCATATATTAGATATCGTGTAGCAGAATACATTCATAATGAATTATCAGAGGAGGACAGAGTTTTAATTTTCATAAACAGATTAAAAATGTTTTTAATGCTCAACTATTTAGTTTATCCTTTTATGTAACACCCCATTCACATTGAGTAAAGATATTTGCCATAGGTTTAATTTCAAAATAAAAAATATGTATTGCTTACGCTACGGTGTGATACCGACCCGAACCTTTGTTTCTCTCCACTCACCGTGCCGTATCATTAACTCGGAGTGGATGATGTTTTTTCGACTTTTTAACGTTAATCCTTTTTTATTTGTGCCAAAGAGTGGTGTCACTGATCTTTGAGAGGCGTCGCGGTGGATAATGCTCAATATGCTGATGATGCTAGATGTTAATTAGTGAATTTTGTGCGACAAGTGCAATATTCTAGTAGTACTTCAAATGTTGCATTTTGGTCTTATTTGCATTGATTGTTTATATCAAAATGTTGCGAAAACAAAGACGAGCATGTGTGATGAAATACGAAAATGATTATATTCTAGCTTTTAATTTGGTGAACATTAAAAACATTAATTAAAAAAATGTACATTAGAATATAAAATGTCGAGTTCACTATTAATACAAAAAAAAACAAAAGGCCACACATTAATAAAAATCCTAACGATCCAATAGATTTGACACGCTGTCGTATCATATCGAAGTCGGAAGAAAAACTAAAACAAAAAAATAGGAAATGAAATTGCATCGTAACAAACGGCAAACAACACCTGTTGCTAGGCCGACATGGGAATAGGCAGGCATAAAGGGTTACGAGCGAGGATATTGTCTTTCAACCACACGTTCTAGTTTCACGGTTCCTCTTATAAGAGTCACAACATAGATTTTATTTTTAAAGCGTAACGGTGGCAAGTTAAATAAATATTTTTTTAGAAATACTGTCGGTCTTTGCTGGCAAATTATTTAGTGACAAAATTCAGACCTAATAAAATGGATACATTTGGAATCTTATTTTCATACAAAGTATAATTATTATTCCGTAAGTCTAAACAGGAAATATTACATTTGTAAAAGCTTTTAATCCTATAGTTTTTAATATGAATGATATATTTCTGACTAGAATACACATCCCCATCTCATAATGAAATATCTACATAATGCAGCAAATATATGCAAAGTTCCACACAAAGAGAAATAAAGATTTAATCTTGCACAGCAATAAGGTATCGGAGACACAAATATGATCACAAGGAGCGCGATAGGCAAATATAAATCAAGAGATTTCTGCCATTTTTATTATCATAATGAAATCTGAAGAAGAAAAGGCAATTGTAGATCTCGATGTTGGGGAAGAAGCAGGTGGATTTATGATTAGCTATTCGGGCGTCTTGCAAATGGAGAATGTAATTTTTTCCTTAATGTGTGATCGTGGAAGATTGTGTTAATAGGAATTGTAATATTAGAGATAATAAGAATGTGGGACAACCAAAATGAAAATCTTGCAATAACAAAATTGCCTTTGAGGAATTCATTTGAGCGATGTATACGCAAATATCACACGACACGCTTGTTGACCAGACCACGCCATAATAGGTGTTAGTTGTGGTAATTAGTGTCTTGCGAATTTATGTTATGCCTCATCGTTTCTGGACCTAAAATTACAAATATGATCGGGGTGGGCTTAAAATTCATGTGGGTACATAATTAATTATGATTACGACATTATGAGGTAAGTATTAAAAATGCAAATCACGGGTAAATTCAAATTACTCGTGATTACTAGATGGTGTGTTGGGGTACCAAAGTACTTAAGTGGTGACTACGTATAGGATAGCGCGGCTTGGGAAGGCCCCCGACTAGACGGACGGATGACCTCGTGAGAGTAGCGGGGAGTTGCTGGATGTGGTCTGCACGGGATCGCAATTCGTGGGGTGCTATATGGGAGGCCTATGTTCAGCAGTGGGCGAATGTGACTGATGATAGATACTGTAGAACGAACTCCAAAAAATATTCTCACAATGAACTTGATTGTATTTATGTAGACATAGAATCCCTTTAAAATGGATCGCAAGAAATTGAAAAACGAATCCAAGAACACTCTCATAATTCGGATTTGTCAAAAAGGTATAAAGATAAAAAGGCGAGTCATAGAGATTTCCCCCGTGCATTCACTGTTTTATTACTGACGCCTCCCATCGGATAAGTGACAGCGCCGTGATTGTGTGAATTCCAAATTTGAATGTGGTGAGCTGGTAAGATCATGATCAAGGAATTTGTTTTGGATGATTTATATGTTTACGCGAATGTAAACTGATATTGTTTATGTAAAAGATACGCGCTTTCGAACTTAAAAAAACATCTGTCAGTAGGATATCGTTACTATCGACGGCTATACAACCTATCTGTGTATCGTTATTGACCGACTATCCATTTATACTTTATGATTTTCCCATAGTACATGTCTATGACTTCTTACATAGACAGTATCTCTCTATTAACTTCATACTTCGCACTGCATAATCAGATAATACATTCCAACGTTTTAGTTTAGTCTGTCACTTTGCCTAACATACAAGTCCTCCCTAGTTCGGGCACCAGCTATGTACCTCCGCGCTAGTTTTGTAACTTCATAATATAATAGAATCAATTATATTTATTGTATACACTGTATATAATAATTTGTGGCGGAGAAAATAATGTTTCGTTTTTTATTGGTCATAATTATTCATTGTGATGCTGTAAGATATAATTTTTTATGCCATTTTGCTTCAATTTTCTTAAATAATAGTTTACTTGCGTATTAAGTTGATAAAACTGATTAAATAGGGAGTAAAATCCCTTGAACATCTTGGTGGTTTCATTTTAACAAAAGTATAATATGTGTACGTATCCCAAGCATAATATTTGCAATAACTGCTCTCTCCCTATGCCCATATACTTTTTAAGATATTTGCTTTTTAAGTAACAGTCACGGCGAATATTCTCATAACAAATGCGCCACACATAAAAAGGGAGTTATTATCAACAATAAATTGCACACGGCATGCGACTCTTTATTGGTATCAACACCTCAACTTTACATGCATGGAAATTGTAGATTTTTTACGATGTTCTTCTTAGAAGAATTACAATATAGGAATCTGATTATCGTACTTTTAATTTTTCTTATTGAGACTATACTTTTTTTTTGTGAGAAATATTTACTGAATTTTTAAACAATTTGGCGACGCGTTTGGCGCAGTTTGTAGAGTGACTGGCGACTATTAGTGCTTGGGTTATAGTTGGTTTATGTATTTAAGTATATATTTACTATATAAGTACATATATCGTCGTCTAGGGGGTCATCCATAAATTACGTCACATTTTTTTTTCCCTCCTTATTTCATGATTTTTTTGTCCCTCCCCCCGTCCTTGTCACAGCTGGTCACATTTGTGAGACCCCCCTCCCTAGTGTGACGTCACATATGTTGCAAATTTACATTTAGAAATTATTGAATGAAAACAGCGGTTACGAAATCGGTTTCATTTCCATTTAAATATTTTTTTTTCATAAAATTAACATCAAATCAAACAATTAACAAAACAAAAAACGATGATAGTAGAGCGAGTGGTCGACAAAACAATTGTTATCTTATATTTACACAGATATAGTTGTACATGTTTTTGAGGTTTTCGTAAAGTAATAGTTTAAAGTTCGTGTTTTAACACTTATAATAGATTTTGAAATGTGACGTCACGAAATTTAGGACCCCTCCCACCCCTTTGTCACACAATGTCACACTTCGTCGACCCCCTCCCTCCCCCTTAACGTGTGACGTAATTTATGGATGGCCCCTAGTACCCATAACACAAGATTTCTTGAACTTAATTTCGATTTGTGTGAGGTTTCCGTCATTCATTTATTTATTATTTATTTTATTTATTAAAATATTTATATAGCTGATATTTTACACGCACGACTATTCATAAACTCTTAGCTTCGTTTTCGTATGTCAAATTAACTAGTCGCTTCAGGGATTTATTTTGACCTGCTGTGGTCTAGAACATTAACCTGTATCTCTGTGGTAAGTATACAAAGCCGCCCCATATGTACACACAGGTATATTTAATTTATTTTAGGTGGCTGTAATATGAAGAACAAATCCAGCAAATAAACTGTTTCTTTCCAGAATTCATGGCACATTTCAAGAAAAAACGTTATCCGAACCCACACCCTTCGCCATTAATGTAATCTGCGCAATAAAAACGGTATTAAATTTAAGTCTTTCACTTTTTATACCGGAAGATGGAAAATGCGATTTTCATATCAGTTGTTAAATAAAATGATGGATTTAGACGGCAGGGCCACGTGTGCTGGATGGGAATAAAAATCACGAATGTGTTTGCAATAACATTTTTTTATATACCTGGCAAAAAACAGCTAAAGCAATTTATCTGTTAAAAATAATGATAAAAAAAGAAATAACTAGTTTAATACCTTTTTTACTTAAACTCTCAAAATTATAAAATTAAAATCTCTTTTAAAAATACTAAATTATGGATCCTTTTTTATGTATTTACTCCTTTAAGTAACTTGTAACATAGTGAGCGAAGAATATCGATTGCCCCATCGACGTTCTTTTAAAACAGCGCGTAAGCGTATGTTTAATTTAGTACATTCGTGGTTTTCTGTTACCCAAACAAAGTATTTATTGTTATAACCTTACGAATATAAGCAATTTTATGCTCCCATTTTATTCGCAATAGCCCTACAACATAAACTTGGAAATAAAAGATTTGTTGTAAAAATTAAACTCTTAAGATAACCCCCTCTATCGGGCGGGCAATGAAACAAAACATAATTTTTATTATTCCTTCAAAGATGCAAGCTTTTTGTTTTTACAATTCTAAGTTTTAAAGACCTGAAATAAAATGTGCGTAATTTTTTCTATCTCTTTTTATTAAAATGGGGTATTATGAGTGGCTGTAAAGATTTTTTATTCCTTTGTGCCTTCCTGACATTATTTTGTATCATTATTTTAATCCTAAATCTCTGATTTATCATGTATACGATACGATTGTAAATGCGGAATTGCGGACTGTTTTTATATCTAGTGTAAGATATGGATATCTTGTCTGTTGACATTTAGTAAAAGATTTTAGGGCATCATTTCTGCATAGACGGCCTATCCCACTTTATAACACAGAAGAGACATTTTTGGTTTTTGCGATTTCAACGTACCTATAGTTTTCTATATCTATTTTACGCCCGAAAGTTTAGTAACAAAGTGTTACTTTCTGACAAGTCCGCTATAGGGAATGCTATCGGTTAACCAATGATTGTGAAATAACAATTACTGTGATGAAAAATAGTTTTTTTTTACATAAATATTCGATTTCATTGCAATAATCGATAATGTGATACTGATAAATTACCCTGATATAAGGCGCGCAAGGTGACGAGTATAAATAAGGTTTTTCTCATTTTTTTTTTAATACTACGACGGTGGCAAACAAGCATGCGGCCCACCTGATGTTAAGCAGTTGCCGCCGCCTAAGAGCCCTTGCGACGCCAGGCGCATCACACGCAAGAAGTTAGCAGAGTTGTAGATGGAAAAGACTGATAATGATTTGGCGCTTTTGGTGTTAATCTTACGCACTTAACTTCATATTCCACAGACTAATAAAGAAATTTAAGGCACGCAACGACATTCCTTTACGAATTGTCGACAGCTACAAATTTATTTAACAATGCGCAATAAAAATTAACGGCACCCAATAAAATTTAAAAGCTCGTCAAAAATCAAATCTCATTACCAAGTTTTAATTGACAATAAAGTTAATTTAACGATTTCGGTATGAATCGATGTGGTTCGAAAAAAACGTAACTTTGTCATAAAGTTTAGAACAAATTCGAGGTATGAGTTCCAAGTTTATATTTTTATATGCGTTTTATGAGAAAAGCGCGTGCGCATGGAAAGTAACGTAATTTAATGTTGTATACAGGTTGTTACTTTTTTATGGTCGTCTGCATTATAGTGATAAAGGGTTCGTCCATTATCGGAGTATTTAGTGCTAATTGCGTTTTTTATTGACAGTTTTATGTCGTGAGACCGTATAATATATATTTTGAGGAATTTGTTAGTATTAAAAAGTACCTGATATTGACATGACACACAGTTGTGTTACGTTATAATTTATTTTTGGTATGAGTTTCAAATTAAATATTTAATAGTCTCGGCCTCGTGCATTGTTGTTTACAAACATAAACTTACGGTACCCAAATAAAAAATTCTAAGCATACGTAGATGTGTAAAGTAGTATGTAGTACATTTTATATAATTTGGGTGCCTAGGCATCACGAATAATTTAGATTCTAGGTACTGAAAAAACATTAAATACTATCATCATGAAGTAAATGATTATTAAAGGTGGGTTAGTTTTCAAAAAGAGAAAATTATAAGGATGTGTTTTGACATACCTAAATCCATAATAAATAGATATGTCATTAATTTTACTTACTAATTTAAAATGCCCGGATAAAGTACTAATCGATGTTCATCGCTCACCTACCAACATATCGTAAATAATTGCGATTGATTCTATGAAAACTCACAACACAGTCCTCCGTCAAAACTAAACCAACGAGACAGGACGTGGCCTTTATCTTTATGGCATTAAACTTCCAATTTAAAATACCATAAAATTATTAGAACAAACAAAGCAACATTGTCTGACCTGTCGCCAGGAATTCATATCTTTCATCACTTCAACGATCGAATAAAACTTTCATTCCATCGAAACTATCAAAATATCGATATGAAAATGTCGACGTAAACTATCGATATGGCGATCGTTCCCGTTTATAGGTTATTCAGACGTCAGTTCTGCGTAATTGAACTAAACAATGTAGATGTGATGGCGCGGCTATAAATAAAATAAAAATGTGTCATGGTAAATAACTTTCATTTGTCTGATCGGTATATAAGTGACCGATGGTAAACTGGCTTTATATATATATATATATGTTTGTTTTTTTTTTCTCTTTATTTAATAAGGTTATTCATGTTCCGTGTAATAAGATTCGTCATGAGTCGAATAGTCAGCAGTACATGGTCTGTACAATAGCTCGGCACTTTCATTACCTGGGATATTCGTATGTGAAGGTAACCACTGGATTTGAATATTCTTACTTTACTTTAGTTTCCTTTAGTGGTTATAGAAATAAAATTTCACTAAGTATATGCATGTGTTTTTGGGGTAACTCCTATGGGCCCATATGCATTATGTATAGCATTAGAGAATTATTGAATGGTACACGTAAATTTCATTCACTAAACATATCGGGATTTTGCAATGTGGTAGATATGGAGGAGCAGTAGGAGGCATAGACTTTAGGGCGTGGTAAATATAAAGTAAGTGCGAGTTGCGACAACAAAGTTAAACATTGATGTTATAAAAATAATAAGAACTCCTACAATTACTATCAAGTAGATTCAACGAAGAAGAAACTCCTTATCGTTATGAAAAATCAGATAAAGCGAAAAACAAATCCGCAAGCCACATTACCGTAACTGCATCGTTAAAAAACGCCAGCTCTCCAAACGACGGGCTTCCATGCTCCATACTGACGTTTACGAGCACACAAATTAAAATCGACATAAAATGTATCGATTGGTATCGACGCGTGTCGTGTCACTATAAAATGATCAGACTAGCGTATGGGAAAATTAAGAGGGTTCAGTAGTTTAATATATTTTTGCATTTGTCCTTAAGCTTATTAACTTATGTTGTAGATGCGACATAATAAAATCTAACTTTAAACATCATCTGTCCTTTATTATGAAAATACAACTATTTATGTACTTTCGGACCTAAGAAAACTCATTGAATTTGTTATATTATTATGTTTCCTAATCAGACTTATTGTCATATTTTTTACATTGTCAGTTAAAATAGTTTTTATTTCTTATTGATTTCGTGAGAAAGCGAACAAACCATTGATTTAAGTTTACCCGTATAATCAATAGGCTTTTCAATACGCCAACAGAACCCTAAAACCAAAAAATAAACGCGTCACAATAAAAACTTGAGTTATACGTTTTTGGTAACGTTATTGACGATCGCGTCGTAAGGATTTTGGCTAATCGCCGGTGGTGATAAACCATGTACGGGGTCATAAAGTAATAGATGCTGGTATATTTCATTCTTTGATATAGTCTACTGCTTTATTTAACCGCCGTCTCGTCTTTTAAAATAATGTTGTTGGCTCGAACGCAAACAATAGATGGATGAGTGAGTTCGAGGACCGACCAAGTGAATCCCCTGAAAATACATTTTTTTATTGCACTTTTGACCGATACTTTAGAGACTTAGAGACCTGTAGGGCTAGCATATCTTGCCGTGACTTCGCTCGTGGCGCAACTTAGCATCACTGTCTTGCTCGTACGGTATTGAAAGAAAAGTGTCAGGTAGTTTGTCACGTGTCACAGTTATGTTAGATGTGCTGATGGACTAACTTTTCATTCAGAATTGAACTATTTGATCGGGCATTATAGACATTTGCCTGCCGAAGGCTGTCTGTTCACAGAATCGCAGCATCGGAGCGGAGATGTGCAAAATGGACCAATCACAGATTTAGAAGCGCACACTACGGTTTATTGTGGCCGCGACAGTACATCTCTCTTTTTCTCACGTCGAGCGTGGAAAAGAGACTGTATTGTGGAAGCTACAAGAAGGCGTAGTGTGCGGAGCCAGTTAAATGCTCTTCTTCCTGGCTTCACAATAGCGCAGTAGGATTGGTTAATATACTACGCTCCACTTAAGTGGACAGGTAGCCTAAGAGTATGCTGAATTCGGTTTTGTGGTAGTTAACGTGCGTAATTTATGATTTCAACTTGTATACTTACCTATACATATAAGGTTTAAGATTTTTATCGCATAATCTGTATGTTTGTGTTTGTATTAAAATAGCCCCGAGTTTATTTCATAAAACAGTGGCAGTGAACATAAAGCGTTTATAGTGGGAATATATATTTCCCGGTACGCCCTGGCTTTAGTGCACGGCTTATCGGTTATAGTTTGCAAAGCTGGGGTAGGAGGGGTATAAATTGCCGTTGCATTGTACTATAACATTTACCAACTTATACATAATAATTATGTATAGGTTGGTTACGCCCAAGGCTAATCCAATCCACAGTTACAAATGAAATGTCGTAATGGTGTTTCTTTATAATTGCCTTACAACCAAGAAATTAAAAAAAATACTGATATAATACGACGTTGCACTTAAACTCGTGTCACCTTAAAATCAAACATTTTTATTTCATACTTACAACATAAACTTTTAAACTTAGAAAGTTACGACAATATTTCACCATCTACTAACTCCTTTGTTTGAAACAATATCACAACGTGTACTATACAGATATCTATAGAGAAAACAAAATACTGATTTCAATTGTATGTTTAGTATACTTGTCAAATGTCCCTTACGCTTACGACATTTGAAATTTCCACTGTAGAGCACCCGATACTGATTAACCCTGAAGATGTTTAGTTATTTAAATATGCATAGTCAAACATATCCATCCAAATTACCTGAACTATGTAATTATGACAAGAGAATATTGTCTGTAGACCATCAAATCAAAACCCAACATTTAAAGTATTTTAAAATGTATGCCTTGCCATCTCTGATGATCATCTATATAAAATATGAGAATTGTGGGTAATTATGACAGATAAAATCTCAAAAAATACTTTTCTTACTATTTCGTCATTTAACGTAAACATTTTCCATGTATTATCAGAAATATCATTTAATAGCAAGCAAGTCAGAATTCATAGTGACTGCAGGAAAGTACCCCATTATGTTAAAACATTTATGAAAATTTAAAAACTGCCGGGAAACCGCGCATCAAACGGCTTTCCGTGTCATCATGTCTTACCACATTTTCGATTCTATTCGCGACATCTGATAAAGGCTTCAAAATAATTACAGCTCTCTCAGTCAATACAGCTTCATCAAACATCATCCCTTTGCGAAGCAAAATTAGAGATTTCTAAATTAAATTCGAACTTCATTCTGCGAGTCGTTTCATAAAAACTCCTTTCTTACAACTGTAAATAAAGTTGCATATTGCTATTAATTATTTACAAGCAAAAATATACCTTACAGCCGATAAGATAAGGTTCGTTTTTAGTTAGTATATGTAAGGTTTTTTCTAGTAGCCAGATTGGTATCGAGTGAAAATTATCCCCCGTTTCTTCCGATCCCTTTGAACCGATTTGTCGTGGATGTTAAAAAACCTTTTGTTGGACTTCAAAGGTATGACGTGGGTTATTATTACGCTCTACGGTTCGGTTTAAGATGATTGTTATTTCCATACATTGTCGATAAAATTGAAGTTTAATTGAATATTGGGGTAAGGTTTTGTTTATTTGTCAATTGTAAGGTAGTTTAGGTGATTTTATTAGTAGGTAACGGTAGTTGAGTAAAAAATAAAAGCGTTTCAACCGCTCTTACTCTCTCGTTACTAAATCAAGGCGGATATAAAAAAAATACACACGTCGTAACTTACAAAAAGCGTCAATTTAGAGGTCAGAAATTAGATGCAAATGATTTAAAAAAATAATATCACATTGCATCGGTCTAAATTTCGTTACGAAAAAGTAAGAGCGATTGAAACCCTTCTGGATTTTACTCAGTTACTAGACTACCTAGGTAGGTACTATAACAAACTTCGAGTCGTGGCATTTTGGTAACCGCTTTTTTTAGGGTTCCGTACCCACAGGGTAAAAACGGAACCCTATTACTGAGACTTCGCTGTCCGTCCGTCCGTCCGTCCGTCTGTCACCAGGCTGTATCTCAAGAACACAGTAGCTAGACAGTTGAAATTTTCACAGATGATGTATTTCTATTGCCGCTATAACAACAAATACTAAAAATAAAATAAAATAAATATTTAAGGGGGGCTACCAGACAACAAACGTTATGGTTGCGTTAACTTTGCACCTCATTGGTATGGGGCGCTATACCTACATACCAGGTGCAAGCTTAACTTAACCACTTAAGGATGGAAAGTGTTTGTACGGAACCCTCGGTGCGCGAGTGTGACTCGCACTTGACCGGTTTTTTTAGTAAAGTGCAAAATGATGGTAACAAAATTATCAAAATAACCAAATAAGCAGTTTTCCGTAATAAGATTACAAATTAAAAATCAGAAACTTTTCATTTCAACATCTTAACTTCACAATCTAAGTTGTTTGTTTTGTTTTTCTATTTAAATGTGACAGTTACATCAAGCCCAATAAGGTTCTAATTAAAATATTCCCATGCCACGAAGGGTGCCTCCGATTTCCCGGTATTCTTTTATTTACTTCTCAAAATGTATGCAAATGTACCTAAATGATTCCTAGCAATTGTTGCTTCGTCGTGAGATTTATTAAACCTGTCCTTTTCTTTCCTACAGTATTACGTATTTCAGTATCCTCTTTTTATCTCCGCGTAATGGAAGTAATTCCACCAAGCTGGTATTCAATTGGGAAATGCAAAATTTGGTATAATAAAATTATACAGGTTTGAGAAACGTTCCCCGTGTAAGAGGATTTGTTCTTTTTTTTAATTTTATTATCTGTGGGGTGTATTTATACCTGCGGTGTGTAATCGCCTTAAATAAGGGTACGCTAATGCACACATGTTTCTGTACGTGAGTATTACAAAACTCATTAAAATAATGCATCCTTTTAGTATTAGAGTACATTCAATTTAATATAAACACTACAATAACCTGAAGTTTAATGAAGTTTAGACTGTATAACTTAATAAAATAATTAAGTTTTAAAATAGGTGGTAAACGCAGCAATTCTTGGAGACAGCTACCATAAACTCATAAAATATCAATACCGAAATAAAGGAATAAACTGCAATAGACTATTGCACTTAAATATACGCTTCAAACTCGCAAATTTGTCTATTGCACAAACAAAAGTAATCTCACACAATATCGAATAGAGTTTTCATTTCGATTCAATAGAAAATGACATATGAGGTTGAAAGTCGATATGCGACAATAATTTTTAAACTTTACCTTATACAGCTATTGGAGTGTAGTTCTTAATAGATCAACTTAGGGTCATGAGACACTTTATGTAGTGTAACAAAATGAATAGTGCTAAATTTAGCGTGCCCATAAAGCTCGAACAGGGAAGCTCTAGCCGAAGCTAAAAAGCTCTTGGAGGCACTTTTTATAGATATTAATAAAACAATGCCCTCGTAAAGTTTAGTATGGGACTTGACTCTTGCGAGGCTTAGACTGTACGACACGATTGCGATGCGATGTCCGTGGACTATGTTAAGAATCGGATTTTTTTTACAGTTTTGTCGTACATAGGGAACCGCGTATTTAAAATCACCGATAAAATTTAATAATAAGCAATCGGTGTATCAAGTATTAATACTAATAATAGTGATAATAATATGTAATTGGAAATCTTCACTGTGTTGTCTGTAAAATGTCTGTTTTCCTCGTTATTTAAATTGATGTCCACCCATTCTGAAATAAATTAAGATTTGTGTAAACATCGCTTCAAGCTAAGTTTGTAAGAACCAGTTATAAGAGATGGCGTGAAAGAGATACATGGACGAGGTCTCTGTGACCAGCAAATGACAATTTTCTGCTGTAAGACAACGAAATCGGGACGTGTTTTCATAAAATCGTCGAATGAAAATATCTCGTGGGTAGTAATTCGAGTGAGTGATACAGTACCGTTTTATTGGGAGGGATAATTTGAATGGGTATTTTTACAGGCCAGGAACAATGCACGTTATGGCGTATTAAAGCGGGTTCGATTCCTGCGCGAACATTTTATTATTTGGGAGTATTTATTGCATATAAATACCTACTCGATTTATTGTTTAGTACGAACTGTCTCGCTATATATGTTTTATTTAACAGATACAATTTGGAGAAAGGTGAAGTCATATTCCTAATACTCAAGGAGCTTGCAACTTTGAGGTTGCCGTATTACGTCATTTATTTTACTTCCATGATCTTCTTAAATCTTACAGTGAATAATTTCTTCTTTATTATAATTAAAAAGTTGTGATTATGACTACGATATTATAGAAGCACAATTATGATATCTAAGTTAACAAAGCTTTAGAGAATTCGCCAAACCCTTTGGCGTTCATAGATAGTATTCTCAATCCGGTAAAGTAAAGATAACAAGAGATACCGTTTCAGTTTCAGGTTTGGAAAATCTTAAATTTTGCATTTTATATTTGTGTCGGTTTTAGCACATTAAGTCAAAAATGTACTTTGACAATCTGAAAAGAGGATGAAAATAACACATCATGTTATTTATAATAAGGTCATTTCCTGGTGCTGAAATAAACTAATCGACATGTACCTTTAAAATAATAGAATCACACTAATATTATAAAGGAGAAAGTTTGTGAGTGTGTTTATGTGTATGTTTGTAACTCCTTAACGCTCAAACAGCTGAATCAAATTTGATACATTTTGGTATGAAGGTAGCTAATACCCTGGATTATCACATAGGCTACTTTTTATCTCGAAAAATGTAGTGTTCCCGTGGGATGAGCGGGTAACACCGCACGGCTCAGCTAGTACAAACATATACCCGTAATAATAATATTGCAGTCACTTTTGCTGATCTTCTGAGCTTTCAACCCGTAACAACCATGCAACGCATTAATATTTTAGCAGCATCATAAATCCTATAGCGTCCTACATAATGTTATGAAACCTTGAACGACCTAGCCATAAGACCACGGAAGCCCAGCTGCCCCACTTACTCTGCGTTAACTCGAGTCAATAGATCAGTTAAGCACTAAGAGGGTTAACTGATCATTTAAACTAGTTTAGACTTAGGCCGTGTTCAGACCGGGCTGACTGTCGGCCGCCGAATGGGTGAATATGTATGGAAACTGCGTAACGTTCGCTCACTTTGGGCGGTAATGGGCGGCCGACAGTCAGCCCGGTCTGAACACGGCCTTAGAGTCACGTCACATGATATACTTAAAGTTCGCAGCCTACGCCTGCAGGAATAAGGTTATTTTCTGTGAGTATTTTCGACTTGGCCGTGTGGGCTAGGTCATAAATTTGTCACTAAAAGTAGGGTAGATAATGAAGGAAAGTTATTAATGTCACTGCGTAAAGTGGAGTTTTCATAGTCTAGAGGAATCCTAGTGATGCACTGAGATTCTTAGTCAGACTTACTTGCATATACACCTATACAGGGTGTTTTTCAACCCACACCATATTTTAGTGGTACTAATTTATTTCACTGGCAACGACAACTTTTTGGTAACTGACGTTGTATGTCGGTGAATGTCACTGAAATAAACATAGAGGAAACAGGACTAAATATTTCGGACGGATATTTAGGACGTAATTTATTAAGTTTATGACATATGCTCATTATTGCCATATGAAAGCTGTTTATGGCGCCACTGTCCGTGGGCCGGACCAACACTTGTTCTGCCATGCTACGGTAAAAGGACGTATCTTACTATGACATCCGTATAAGGATACGACCTTTTACCGTAACACGGCAGTGTTAGGCTATATCTCAGTTGGCTACATGAAGTTCCATGATTCTTTTAATTGTTTTCTTTTGGTCTGTTACGTTATATTAATTAATAGAGTATGATTGATTATGTTACCTAAATAGTAAGTTCTAATAATTGAACTCACAGCGTAAACCTGCGTATAGGCTAAGATAACATGTGGATAATAATATTGTCTTCTTAAAGTAATATAAAAGTAACCTCTCTTACGGTTGACCTGTTTAAATGCAATGTTTATGCACATTTTACGCACCAGCCTATCATATTCCGCAAGAGACAATCAGATGGCATCATATTTCAACCCATTGTTTCATTTCATACAATTTCACAATGACTAATAGCGGCGATACAACTGTGTCGCAGTGAGGTCCGGTTAATTTACGCGTTTAATCCACGCGCGGACGGCTATCGGTTAATTAGACAGGGGTTCAAGTGTTATTGCGTTTAATTCTGTATGTCTCCCGCTGTGAATCAGGACTGGGAATAGGTGTTTATGTAATATAGTGCAGCTGCGTAAGATTGGTGCATAATTGTAAAGGTTATAAATAATCCGACACAATTTAATTTAATGCGTTTTATTTTGAGCTGTCCTGTCGTCACTTTTAATGGGATAAAAAGAAATCACATCGCGAGACAAACAAAACTGAGAAGTTTTCTATTCTGTTATAGTAACAATATTGTTTCACTTCTGCTAAAGTACGTCATTTTAGCTTTATGCAGTGAGGCTACGAAAACTACAAATACATAGAGGAAAATATGAAAAGTATACATTTGTAATTAAGAGGCCTTATTCCTTTAAAAAATTTTTTTTTGATATTATGACAAATTTATTGATATTTTCAACCATCTTTTGGAAGTGAATAATATTTTTCCACGAGTTCTAGGTAGTAACATAGCCATTCCATGCTTTCGTTGCGTGCAATTGAAAATAAGTTGAAAAAACGAATTTTTGGCGTGTATTTTGTCAATTTCGAGTAGTTTTTGAAACAAAAAATATCAATGAAAAATTAAAACTATAGGTTTCAAACATATACCTTTAAATCCCATAGCCCTGTTTTAGGTAAGTAGTAACATTAATAATATGGTAAGAAACAATTTGTTGTTTGATCATAGAGAAAATGTCTAAAACAATCAGCATTTAAAAAGGAATAAGGCCTCTTAAATCATAACAAATATAGTCATATTGGAGAACCCCGTTGCGTTAACCTTGCACCTGATTATATCCGGCGCCAATGGCGCCACGCCATACTATACCAGATGCAAATTTAACTTAACCCAGCCAGTTAAGATGGGATAAGTATCTACAGTACGGTGCCCGTGTGAGACTAGCAATTGGCCGGATTTTTTACTTCATTAATTAAATTACATTTAATACGATTATCAAGATGTAATCATATTGCAATAAAATTAATCAAACGTATAAATAAGTCTTCGTTTCGGATTCGATCTATCAAGAATCACTTCTCCACCTAGTTTTCTTCAATAAAACCTCATCCATTAAAAAAGCAACAACAATACAATCCCCACCGATTGCGCACTAACTTTTTACTATACATAAAAGTAAAAGTAAAAACGGCTCATTTCGGAAATCCCTTTCATCGACCAATGGGTGTAAAGCGTAAATCCGTCCCTTACGTCTGCGGACAATTAATCCTGTACTAAATACTGAAATAAGTTTTATTTTACGCCAAACGTAAAGGCAGAAGTCGCTGAAAGGTAGCGTTAGTGTGGAAGCGGCTTTTGTGTTCGATCTAATTATTTATTTGTTCTTGCTTCTTCTCTGCTCGCTCTACTCTGCTTGTTTTGGATCAAACTTGGAACAGATTTCGTTAATAATTCGGTTCATTTAACAAAATAAAAATATACTTCGTTATTTTTTCAAGCATTGACTTTTTTGATTTGCAGTGACATTTTTCAGGTAACTGGGCAAAAATAATATGTAACCTATTAAAATACACGGATTTTATCTAGTTTTGGTACAGGGATAACTGTACGTTCAAAAATGGCTATAGACTAGTTTTTATCGGACTACGAATAAATAGAGATGATTACGCGCATGAAGTTGGCACGTTCAAGTATGCAATAAGGCTAGTAAGTAGAAATTTATAAATAAACCGAAATAGAACAAGACATTGCGTAACAAGTCGGTAGCTGGCCTACTTAAGACAAACAC
The DNA here is from genome assembly GCA_905147355.2 of Apotomis turbidana. Lineage (NCBI taxonomy): Eukaryota > Metazoa > Arthropoda > Insecta > Lepidoptera > Tortricidae > Apotomis > Apotomis turbidana. The sequence continues at coordinate 25,711,094 of LR990281.1, read as the reverse complement.
AAATTATCATCACACTTGGGAGACAAAAATAGCTTAGTTTACTGCCGCTCCTCAATTCTTTAACCGACTGTGAAGATCGAGATTAAAAGAGAAATTGGGTTGGGCGGTACATATGTTATGTGTCATTATGCGATTTCATTTCAACTGGCTAAAAACATATTTGCATTCATCGAGCCTGGTACAGCCACTACAGCCAATGAAGAGAATGGAAATAACAAGGAAATATATACACTGTAGGCGCATTGTACGTCATAGTAGGTTCTGCTCAAATAGGGCTAAATCAAGATTAAAATGAAAATGTTATTGATAACCTTTCGTTACAATTCGTTGTAGTGTTGCATTTGTTTAGTAAGTACTAAGTACATAGGTTATTTTTTTTATTGTAATATATGATATCTCTACCAAATCTGATAAAGATTCTCTCAAACGACAGCTTTGAAAATTTAGTGTAGGTATCTGATTTTTCACATTAGGTATAAGCATGCTGGCGCGCACCTTGCGCTTGACGTGGTCGCTCCACTTGCTATATACTCATTGGACGGCCCCTAAAATGAAAATAGAGTCCCAATATGGTACTAATTTCTAAATCATCGTTCATGTGCCCAGAATGATCTTCACAAATGTCATATACAACCGTAAGTGTTCCTAGTTGGACGCCAGCCAGCGTGGCCGCGTGCCAACGTGCGTGTACGCATGCACTCGAAATTATGCGAGTATTATGCGGATTTCAATTTGTATTTATCTTGGTCGGAGTGGGTGAATGAATTGAAATGAGTTGAGGTGCAAAACACGAAGGAAATAAATTGTGATACTGACACATTGTTTTAACAAACAGACGGTATGAGTGATTAAATAATACTAATTAAAAATAAAATAAAATCATCCGTCCTTCATAAAATGATTACATCAGTTGCAAAAATGATAAATAATCGCGGACAAGTACCTAACTGAAAATAATGAAAATTTGTATTTCCTTTTTATTCGTTTTATGTTTGTCATTTGAAATCTTGATTACGTGTAGGTAGAGAAAAGCCATGAAAATATGATTTAGTCGATTACATTTTACGAGATTTACAGCATTATGATATCAGTTTACCTATATTTTTAATTATTATCATCTAATAAATTACTTTACAATAAAGTTTCTGCTATTGTAAAATAGTGGAACCGCAATACTTATATTGTCTTATTATAGCCCAATACAAACAGAGCTTGATACTTGATTAAATGATGATTTTATAATTAAAGAAATAAAAATCAATGAAGTGGTCACTTCACTGGTAGATACACTTTTACAAAAGCCAATTCCTTCCTCCCCTATCCCTTTGTAACAACACTCATAGAAAATTTATTTGAACGTAAACCATCTATTGGAAAGATTTAATTTCGTCTCAGTCAGCACTTTTTATTTTATTGCAGCATTAACTGCGTAATTGTGCGTTGCAGTTATTTTTAGATTGAAGTGCTTTCAGCGCCTGTGAGTTTTAAATAGCAATATTATACAAAGCACCGGTTTGATGCGTGTGGTATAAAGGAGGCGTTGAAGAATCAAAACAATTTCGAGTTTACATGGTTACCTAATACGTTTGTGATTATGATTACGTGAAATCCTGCATTGTCGTGACGTTGACATTTTCGAAATGCAACGTACAGATTCATGGCACAGCGACGTGTCGACGTACGTAGACCTGAATTACAACAATATTTTTGAGAAAAAAATCTTAAAGTAAATGTAACGACTAACAGGTACTTAGAATATTATAGCGACCATGTTAGAACTAAATAAGTGATAAGTCATCGATAATCTTTTTATATGCCAATCACTTGTAATTATCACGAAAAGCGTGCAGAACCACAAATAGGTAACGGTAAATAAGGATATAACTTAAATAATCACCAATAATGTTTGATGTGTTCAATATTGACAATAGACGATTAAGCCAAACTTGCTATAAAATAAAATCTACCTATATTTCATTACCGAGAAATCATTAAATTCTCTCTCTCTCTAAGCTAACTCGACTGACTCGGCCTATAAAAACAGATTAAGTAAAACTCGGCTTTATAACTGTAGCTGTAAAAACTACACGATACAATAGGTATAAACGGCTCATCGACTCATCGGTGAATCATTTTTGCGGTCAAACAAAGGTTTTAAAGACACGTGCATTTTAGATAAACGCTTTATAAACATATTGTGCCTCGGCGCTATGGGTTCGGAGAAAAACCGCAAAATGTAATAGGATTTAGGTTATCATTTTACAAGCATAACAATTGTTGGTAATTTAACGTTTCCTATGTCGATTGGGTTCAAGGGTATTGCATTTTGTGATAGGAAAAGCTATCAGTAATATATTTTACGAGAAAGGGCAACGTCGTTCGCCGAGGAGGAAAAAAATACCTTAACCACACTTTTGCTTCAGCGTAGTCGGATAAAAAATATCCTATCATCATCATGGCATCCAATTATATGGTATCATGGCATATAATATCTGTCCAGCGACTTCAGTGTGATGAAGACGTAACTATATTTCGAACGATAGATGGTGTTATGCTGGCACTCGCTTTGTGCAGGGATTGAGTTGAGCCTACTACTTATATCAGAGAAATTTCTTCCACAACCTCGGACACCCAGAAAGGATTATACTTTTCACCTGAATCAGGTGAAAAGTCTTTTTTTTACTTTTCCGTAAGGTGACCTGATTACGGAAAAGTAAAAAAGAGACTGTTAAAGCTTTTCTATCTGTGTTAGGTTTTAATGCACTACTTACCACGTCAGCATCTCCCACTCCGTCAGCCATATCCGTCCCCCCCTTATCCCTCCAATGCTTCTCGCTCGTCTCGGGAAACGTGAACGTTCTATCTCTCCTTGGACTCAACAGGACCCCCGCTGGGGTCCTCGGGCTCCCATACCCGAATATCTCCACGTTCCTGGTTGCAAAGAGATCGTTCCCGTTGTCGGTGCGCGGGCTGATGAAGACATCATCTTCGAGGTCGTCGAAGGTGAGTGAGAGAGGGGGGGAGGAGGCCGAACGTCGGCATTGAGGCTCGATCACGGGACGGTCGATGTCGGACTCCGAGTGGTAGGGGCGAACAGCATCTGGAAAGATACAGATAAATATATGTTACGTATGTATCTAATCTGTTTTGAGATTTATATATATAGTTATACAGTCGGCCATAAAAGTAAGTTTTTTCTTTTTTATTATTCAGAATAGCCATGCATTTAGCCTCGATTGCACCTGATGTTCAGTAACAATAAGGCCTAAGATTGCCATGCTTGGCTAGAAGATGCCTATTCACTCTGGACTTAAAGAGATCCAAGTTATATTTTTCAGAGAACAGGTGCGCAGGAAGGGAGTTCCATTCCTTAGCTGTCCTCATAAGGAAAGTAGACGTTTCGTACGAATCAGTGGTATCTTAAGTTTTTGGATTAAGTCCAAATTCATATTACTATCTAGGTACTGCATCATCTAATACATTATTAAGTACACAAAATTCCTGACAGAGCAACTGATACACCTGTAATCTGTCTTCACCTGTAAAAAACGTAAAACAATCCTTAGGTGATAACATTGTAATTTATTCCTATGAAGAAGCAGCTCAGAATAAGATATTATCCTTAAGGATTAATCACTGAACAATTTTCGCATTTTCTTCAATTCAATTTTTTTTTAAATGAATTTGTACTGTAGCAAAGTATAAGTACATACTTATGAGGATTATAGGCACCAAATTTCCGATATGAGAAATCCATAAAATTAGTTGTACGATTATAAAATGAAAGCTAGTGTCATACCAACTTTCGATCACAATTTATGTCAAACATCGGCCATTAGTATTGTGTTACCACCATTATTCACAAAAAAATAGCCCAATAAAATTTTGCCAAGATAAACTTTACTGTTTGAGCTTTTTACGTTAGTGTGAGTTATTAGAGACACGGCGTGGCTAACCCAACACGACGGGTAAAATTCGACGTTTTGAATGATATTTGCTCTTTAGCGATGTGTTCTGTTCAATGTAACGTACCCATCAACGACGGTTTCTTTCATAATAAGGTGAATGCTATGCATACTATTTTAAAAGCGTAAAACTCATCATGTCTCTAACTGTAAATTGGAGGTGCTGCCCACATATATATCTCATATTATTATACAATATATATGTATATCTTACATATATATCTTATATCTAATTTAGCTTTCCTCCTTTATTCAATTTGCTTATTGAATTTATAGACCTATAAAAATCGATATATAGCCGTTGTAGAGGGCGCACCGTGGCAAAGCCGAGATTTTGATAAATTGGGGATATCGCAAAGTCTCGACGAATTCGGCCAAGGTACACCTATGCTTCTTTTTGACCATCACTTACACATGCGCAAAGGTCTGTTTTAGCGCAGACTGTGCCATGTTCCGCCCACGACGTGCGCAAACGCACGTAGGTCGCTAATAAACATTTTGATTTATGTACAGATTTATAGATACACGTGTCAGATCGCAGATAAAAAATGGCGATTGCTCTTTCGCAACCTTTGATTGATGAAGTTTCATAGAAACAAACTAATCACAACAATATTAAATACACATTCATAATTTGTTGATAGAAAAATCGCTTTGTGGATATGGGTAGACACTGTTTTTTGTGTCGCTGAGTTCTAGTTACTTTTTTTTAATTCACAAACTGACCGGCGATTGAGTCAGTCACCAGTGTCACCTGATGGAAAGTGACTATGGGGTGGAGGATGTAGCTCGCCGGTTCAGTAATAGCCTATTCATTCTTACCATGAGAATACCTAAATTATAATTTTCTGGAAATACACACGATGGGAGCGAGTCCCATTCCTTAGCGGTACTTTTCTCTAATCAAGCAGCAACTCTTCAATATCCTTCTGACAAACCAAAAAATCGCGTACTTAATACAAAATTTTGGATCAAAACTATATAATTGAGACTATATAATATTCATTAATAATTCGAAATTGATTGACGTTGTATCGAATTATGTTTTTAGCCTGGGGCCCAATTCGAGAATGCCGTTGGAGATATCGCCAAACGTCAAATCTCCATTAGATAACAGTTATATCGCCATTGAACTGTCATTTAAATGCGATGAGCTTAAAAGTGACATATCTCATCTCAATTTTGGAAATACGAAGGCGATAATGATTGTCAAAAATGTTATTCATGTATATAAATTTCGCTTTTGAACGAAACGTAACGGACTAATTTCACGGTCTACGCGATCAATTTAAAGTATGCGCCTGTTATTTATGCCGTCACATACAAAGAAAGCGAAAATTTTGCGCGTCCGAATTGACGAAGTTGCGATGTTATAGGATATCGCCACTTGTCAAGTAGGCACACGTCAAAAGTGACGGATGGCGATGAAAAGGAGAGATCTCCATTATATCTCTAAAATTGGTCGAATACCCCCCCTGTGTGTTTAAAGGTGTTTAAGGTCATTCCTACTCGTAATGCATATGATTCAAGGCTCTTCAAAATGCATCTAAAATAAATAAATAAATAATAAATAGTCTAAATATTCTGGAAGATTCGTATATATTTAATGAATAACTATGTAAAAACGCTAACCCTAAAACGATTAGGCTGATTAAAATGGGTCGTGACGGGCGCGCTGATTGGCCATCACTTTACTTGACGTCTTTTGTTCGCTTGGCGATTAAAATCGAGATTTATTATCGTTAGGTACCTCAGATTTTCTATAAAAAAACATTCTGTTTTAGTAATGTATCACTAATAATTGTACTCGTGTTGTATCGTAAATCTTAAACACTAATAAAAAACGGTTCGAAATAGCTACTGTTCCGTTCAAAATGAGTGCAGTGCAGAATAATAATTCAGAAGTGTTTTCAGAATAGTTTAAGTACAGTAAGCTGCAGAAAAACCTGGCCCCCCGCCATAGTAATCATAAATCAACTACGTTCATTAACATTTTTTTAATCATCCGACCAAGGTAACATTACCTACCTTAGCATAAAATATTTCAGGGTATACTTATGCTGAGTTTTATGAATTGGGAAAAAAGGTAAAACAGGTAATAAGACAAATTAAAAGAAGTCCAAGGAATACAAATCTATCGAAACCACGGTGACAAAACGCAAGACAACGCACCAGCGAGCGGACAGAACAAAGGAGGGCAATTTGCTATCGACGATACAAATGGGCTGGACATCGAGACAAGAAAAACTTATAAGTGTATCGACATTCGATAGATCGAATGTAAATTTATTGTTCACTGTAAGTAACAATATTATGTGACTGTGCCTGGGAAAAGGGACCACTTTAGCGGTATGGAGTTATCTCCTAAAACTAGGTAAAATTTGCTATTCAGTGAAAAAATTATCATTTTCTTAGCAGCAATCATTATTTTTTTTTAATTTTTAAACATGTAGTAAGTTAAATGTATGAGTTGAGTAAATTGATTTTAAAGTTTATGCTCGTGAAAAATACACTTCTAGGAAGTAATGGAATGATTGGTCCAAGTTAAACTACTATCATCAGAGAATGGTCTCAATAACTATAATGATATAGTAACAAAAACCTTTACGTAATTTTCGACAAAGTTTTGCAATGCAAATGCAAAAATCCTCAAAGTGGTCTCTTTTACTAGATAGACACTTTCACATATTATGGGGATAAAATGTTACCTTGAGATAGACTGAAATTACGAACTTCAATGGATGAAAGTTTCATTCCACTTTCATTAGTTACTCCAGTGATCCTGTAACATTAAGAGGACATATCACTGATAATTTTCCCATACAAATAAGGTCCATACGGATACAAATAAGGTCCAAACTTAATAGAACCGGGTTATACAAATCGAGGTTTCGTTCTCGACTGTTTCCTCCTCCTAAACTTAACCAGAAATCTCACAAACTTTTGGAAACTGAATAGCAATTGTACTATAGGTAAGTATTCTGTGTCGGACCGTTTTGATTTTTGCGCGTATATTATAGAATTTTTCTACTCCAGTACTTTTTAGGGTTCCGTACCCAAAGGGTAAAAACGAGACCCTATTATTAGGGTTCCGTACCCAAATGGTAAAAACGGGACCCTATTACTGAGACTTCGCTGTCTGCCCGTCCGTCCGTCCGTCTGTCTGTCACCAGGCTGTATCTCAAGAACGGTGATAGCTAGACAGTTGAAATTTTCACAGATGATGTATTTCTATTGCCGCTATAACAACAAATACTAAAAATAAAATAAAATCAATATATAAGGGGGGCTACCATACAACAAACTTGTTATAGATTATGGTACGGAACCCTTCATGCGCGAGTCGGACTCATTTTTTTCTGCCATGTGTATAGTTACTAACTCTAATATAAAGACATAAATTATGAAAGTTTGTAAAAGTCTATACTCTACTGCCCAAAAAAACACTGCTAAACGATGTTATAATGTCGCCAAAAAAGCATCACTTAATACCACAGATTACAAAATAAACAGCTGCACTCACACAATTTGCAATTAAAAAAAACGTATTGTACTAAGGCATTGATGCCAACTTAAAAAATAAGTTTTATCTTCTGTGCATGCTAGTACGAGAGCCCACGACCAAAACCATGTCTCATAGCAATACGGCAAAAACCCTATAAAATCGTTAGATTGTATGATTCTGAACCCGACTAGGTGTGTAGTAACGGTCGAAAGTGTAGCAACTGCGTGGGAGGCCATTTCTGCTGTGTCAAAAAAAAAGACAGTCGGTATTATAGCAATACGTCTGATAGTGAAAATGTACATAGATTTTATAATTGTATTACGAAAAAGTTTGTTTTCAGACATTTTGCGCGTAGCATATAGCCTGAGCGCATTTTTGAAAATGTCAACTAATTTAGCCGACCTGTATCATAGCAATACGGATAATTTTTTTTTTCAACTTTTCGTATTGCTGCCATGATTACCAAAAACCTGTTTTCAGACACTTTAAGTGTAGCATATACTCCCAAAAACGAAAATAACGTTTCGGAGTCGCCTGGCCGACGCCTCTGTTAAATGTTTTTTTAAATTTACAGCCTTCATAGATATTCAAGAATCTCCCTTGTCTATTATATGTACTTTGACAGATGACAGATGTCATTACTTATTTCTTTTGTAAAAGTTACTCAAGTGTGCTTTAAATAAAACCAAAACTATCAAATCAATCAGTATTTAATTTCAACAGCCTCGCGCTTGTTACGCTCCTGCCCCTTTCTTACTATTATACAGCTCACTCGCCAGCTGCTCCAAACGTTGGAACCATGGTATAATAATATACTCCGACAGGTATTCCATTCCGAGACTCGCGAACCACGTGACTGACACAAGCCTACGTCATCATGCTGTTCACAGATTCTCAAACTTTAAAATGTGGGAGAATTTTAACCAACGGTGAAAAATATTTAAACGGCATTAATTTTAAGTTATTCATGTAGAAACATAGGTAATACAATAAAACAAATCTAATATATTAAATCAAAATTTTATTTATCTATACAAGAGAAACTTTTGAAAAACGAATCCACATCTAATCAATAAACGGTATTCGACACTTTAAGCTATTTTCGTATTCATTGGTTTGTAACA